>BSBK01009772.1:5000-354635 GCA_027943335.1 Chamaecyparis obtusa
AACTATATATAAAGTGGCAAATCATCATTATTATTAGTTTTTGGGGGGCTTCCGTGGGGGGTGGGCGGGGGGGGGGGCGGTGGTGGGGGTTTGTTCTTTCATTCAGTGAGTTGTGGGTGTGTCTTGCATGATTGTGCTTCTTTTTCTCTTGTTATATTTTCATTTTTGCATTATAGGTTCTCCTATTTTTTTTCTTCTAACTCCACATGACTATGAATCATGAAAATTCAAAGCATGGATTAAGATAATGAAAAAAGGGTTAATTCTATACATTGATGGAAAAATAGTAGCACATGATGATCCAAGTGCTCAATTAGAATGGATTCTTGAAAATTCTATAGTTTTTGGAACATTTAGAAAGTACATGTATCAATGACCACATCTTCCATATTAGCAAATTTAAGACAATTAAAGAGGCTTGGGACAAGTTTGGAAAATTTTATGGCCAAGTGGATGAGATTACGATCTATAAGCTTGAAAATGGGTTAAACAATTTGGATCCCAATGATTTTTATGCAATCCAAGAGTATGTAGCTAAAACCATAGAGCTAAAATAAAAATTTAACTATTGGGCATTGACAAAAAAGATGCATAGTTCATTTATAATTTTTTGGATAACCTTCCACTAGAGTATGAAATATTTATTTCTAGCTTCCAAATCCATTATTTAAAATTGGGCACTTCATAGACTATGCCCACATTTGATGCATTAAAAAAAAGTTGATGTACATAGAAAAATCAAAGTTGATTAGTATAGGTATGAATTCAAGTCTTAAAAGTACAAGGATCTAGTGGCTAATCAAAGGAATCAAGGAAAAGGTTCTCACTAGAATCATAAGCAAGGTAAGAAAAATACACTTTGAGAGAAAGCACAATCAACCTCCTCACATCAAGGAAATTACTCATCTTCTTTCAACAAGAATATATTTAAACAAATATGAAGTAGAGGCGAACTTGTTCTTATTGCAAGAAGTTTAGTCATGATGAGAATCATTTTCATTCTCAATATAATATTGATGAGATGAAGAATATTATAAAGATGGAAAACCTCAATTTTACAAATGCCTCAAAAAGAAGGAATCGTGACTTTCTAATTCCTTATAGTAGAAAGGAAAAGGGAAATTATTTGTGGAAACTACAACTTCTTCATAAGAGTGGATACTTGACTTAGGTTCCGCTCATCATATTGGTTCATAAAAGGAGTACTTTTGTTCATTGTATACTACTAAAGTACCTCACATATTCATATATGATGATACCCAAGTGGAATTTGAAGGAAACGATTCAATTGATATGGATGATAGATTGTTTAAGGGTGGGTCTCTATATTATTTATTGAGAATGAATCTACTTTTAATTCATCAACTCATTCACTATAGAGATGAAATGAAAGTTGAGTTTTACCTAATTTAGTTGTAGTAAAAGAGCTTAAGGATGATGCTTTGGTTTTAGTGCCTGAAAATCCAATCACAAAATATGGATTTACTCATTCTCCCACTTTGTGCTTTAATATAATTATAAAACATTTCTTACTCACTCAAATTTAAAACTAAAGTTATGGCATCACTAGTTTGGACATATTAATTAATTATATCTTCAACATCTTAGCTCCAAGTAAATGGTCACAAGTCTACCTCTAATCAAATTTT
This sequence comes from Chamaecyparis obtusa, assembly GCA_027943335.1. Classification (NCBI taxonomy): domain Eukaryota; kingdom Viridiplantae; phylum Streptophyta; class Pinopsida; order Cupressales; family Cupressaceae; genus Chamaecyparis; species Chamaecyparis obtusa. The sequence goes on from BSBK01009772.1 coordinate 6,650, forward strand.
CAGATGGTATATGTTTAGGGTATTCTATGGGAAAGCATCCTAAAGAGAATTTTTATAAAGGAAATTCATGGAGAGCTTTGGAAGTTCTTTAATTAGTTTAAAGTGATGTAGTATTCCCATAATTAATAAAGGCTCACTATGTCCTAACAGTCATTGATGACTTCTCTTACTTCACATGGGTCTACTTTTTGGTCACAAGAGTGAAGTGTTTGATAAGTTTATAGCCTACAAGTCTCATGTTGAGAAGCAACCATGGAAGCAAGTCAAGATTATATGCACAAATAATTAGAGGGAATATGTGAACTCTAGACTTGAGGAATTTTGTACACTTGAGGGTATTGATCTTAAGTTATTGGTTTCCTACACTCCATAACATAATGGTGTTGTAGAGAGAAATAATAGTGATTCCTAGCTACATGATTCTTTTTGGGCCTCTTGGTTTATATTTTTGGGTAGAAGCTATCAATTGTGCCACACAAATGCAAAATTGAGTTCCCCATAAAGATTTTATTGGTATCACTCCTTTTGAGGCTTGGTGTGGTAGAAAAATGGTTATGAGAAACTTCAAAGTTTTTTGTTTTCTAGCTTGGGAATGCATACCTCCATAGAAAAACAAGGCATTGGAACCTCGAAGTAATCATTGCATATTTGTTAGATATCCTCAAGTTTTTTATGTATATAAACTTATGGATCTAGAGATACATGAGATGTTCATCGATATGAGTATTCACTTTGAGGAAACCTCTTGTATCTTGGACTCTACCTCAACCCTAACTCATATGATTACACCATCATAGGGTATACTTACATTTGAGAATACTCCTTAATCTTCTAAAAGACCTCATTGGGTTTCATAGACTCTTATTTATTAGGTTATTATATAAGTGATCCATAAGACATTTGGAGGACAAGTTCATCACATCAACATCTTCCACATGCTTACATTGCTACACTTTTGGCTCCTTGTATTTTAGTGCACTTAGATATGATTTAACTTCTACACATGGCTTCATGGGATGATTACTTGACATAAATTGTATGTTTATGTGTGGATCTCTACATTATATATTTTAGAGACATCATTGATGATATTCATTTTATTTTTTATGAAGATGACCCCTATTTAGTTTTCTACGAGGGAACATTATGACCCTCTCGTTCATTCTCCATGATCATTATTTCAATTAAATCAATATAAATGTTCATTCTTATCTATAGTAGTTAGAGGAGGTCTCTTTATCTTCAAAGGATACATTTGGGTCTTTGGATCATGTTCTACATACATCCTCATTAGATCCTAACTTTTATTTTTTATCACTATGGACCAATACACTTGGTTTGGAAGGGAAATCCATCAACATAGACATGAGAAAACTTGAGTAGATTTAAAAGACTTCATACATTTTGAGAATTATTCCTACAAATTGGGGAGACATCACTCATACACCTTTGTTTTTGTTTCTTCCTAAAGGGGGGAAATTTTCTCATTATGTAAGGAATCTTACAATCAACTTTGCGATAATTTCCACGTAACCCATTATAGATCTTATGCAAATAAATACTTAGAATCCACAAGTAAGAGAGTTACATAACATACCCAAAAAAGTGTGATATAAGATATATCTTGGTAAAATCCTCATAAGGAAAAAAACTAGCCCCCAAAAGCATCCATTATCCATATATTATTCAATAATGTATCTACTACAATATACTATGAATACCTTCAAAGCCAAAACCATAAACAAGGATTCTATGTGAACAATCATGAATCCACATGTATTACATGCCATGCTTCCAACCTCCAAAAATGTTGACTTAGCTATCCTCAATATTGGGTACTTTATTTAATTATTTCCCCAATATTATGTAATTACATTAAATAATACTACAATGTTACAATAAAACTGCTCAAGTGGTCCCAAGAATATACCATGAGATTTATACTTATTCATCCATCTAGGTGCTTCTCGATGCAACATTTACATAATAAAATAAAATATTACATTATTATACAAGGTGTACAACATGCCATTTTCCCAAAACTGTCCAACTTGTATATATTGCATTAGTGTAAAATATCCACATAAATAAATAAGTGAAGAATCCCTCCTAATGTATATACCGTCATGAGCCAAAATGCTCCATGTGATCCATTGAGGTACTTAAAACAAAATAAATTGACCAAAATCTCATACATGAATTCTTCCACCTCTTATGATACCAATTCCATTGGACATACGTAGAATCCATCCAAAGAGACATCCACACAACTTGTCATGTATAGATCATAAAACTTGTACCAACTAATATCCCAAAATAAAAACACTCAATCCAAAGGTAATCACATTAATACCTTTACCAATCCAAGGAATATTCATAATAAATCATCTCTAAAATGCAATAATAATGATATTATAATAAAAACATATGTATAAAGACATAACCAATGCCAAAGCATCTCTCAAATGAATCCTACAGAACTATCTCACACCATATCTCAAGATCTATATCTATGAAAGATAAGCATAAATATAATGCACCTAAAAAGAAAAATGGGAAGTAACTCTCAAATAGTAAACCAATGAGAAGACCAAGAGTGAGGAATGAGAATTCTCATCAAGATATCCATGTCTCCAAGACTAATCCAAGAACATTCTCCTCTCAATTCCATATCGGGTGAATTCTCATTGCTCTTCTTGTTGAAACCAACAATTGTCCCAACTAACACATCTCTAATCACAAGAGAAATTAACATCATTTAATTATACAAGTATCTATGAGCACTTGTAGCCAATCAATCCATGCCAAAATCTAAATGCAACACAACACTATCATCAACTATCAAGAAAATGATCAATGTTATCAGTACCAAGAAACTAAACCAAGAGAAATGTCAAAGATCCAACCATGGAATAAGGAAATAAATAGGACAACGAAATCTAAACCATCTCATCTAAAGAGATAACATGATTCATATGAACATATCAAATAACAATATTATGCCACAAGTCCTCTAAATTAGTAATCAAGAGAAAATCATGAAATAATAAAAACTATTATAATATATCAAATAAAATCATAAACCAAACCTATACCAAGGACTCCTTGGGTCCTTAGGAAGTTAACATATCCAATCAAATGAAGATAACCATCTCTTACTAGTGCACCAAAAAATGTGAAAAATCCATCTATAATAATAGGATCTAAGGTATCCTCCAACTTCTGCAAAACTAAAGAAGATCATCCACCATCCAATGGTGAATCCACATAACTACCAAAAACTCCCACTAAACTATAGTACTGATTCACACATGGCATAATGATAACCATATCCTACATGAAGATCATATAGGTATACACATACAAATAATATTTAAGTAATATAAAGTGAAATAAAGATCTCCAAAAAAAGAATCTATATACAACTACCACCAACCATCAATCAGGAATAAATCAAGCTATCATGACATCATGATAAACCACATGCTATAAGTCCCAACATCAACTATCTCAGTAACATAAACATCATCCATCCTCTCATCTCAAGATAAAATATACCAATGCAGAAATGACCATAGACAAGGCCAACTAAAAAAGTCTATATAACTACTATCAAACCTAGTGGATATAGACAGTCCACATATAAGTCATCCCACTACAACTATTTAGGTGATCATCCCACACAACAACATAACTTGTAAGTAAAAAAATGAGACATGAAAAATCATTATCACATTAGTAACCTACAACTAAGATATCAAAGAGAATAATCCTATAGACCAAATGACTCAAACACTAAATCAACATCTGATTTGATTCGCAAAACATGTCCATAATTAGGTACCATAGTGAAGGAACCAACAAGCATCAATGAGATAAGAAAAAACTTCCTAATATCTATTGGAGTAGTACCATTTTCACTAGTTTACTCTTTATCCAAGTTTACTTAGGACAACTCATTAATGAGTTAGATGGATATCATTGAGCCCCATTTGGAATCTAACTTATCTTGATGACATTGTAGAGTTCTATCAGAACTATACTTCCTCTAGGTTGAGACACATCTCTCAACCTAGTCCTTACATCATATCTTCTCTTGCCTATTTAAGAATAGAGCTTCTTGTATGTTTATACTAACCTCACTCAATACAATCTTGTGTTGATTACTTCTCTCTTCTTGTGAATGTCTAGAGTCTGGGTTCTGGGTATAGGATAATTTATCCTAACATGGTATTAGAGAACACAGTCTCTCAGCTCCTTCCTTTCTATTTTTAGAGTTAAATTGTTATTTTCTTGAATCATGTGGTCATTGGTTTCATTCTTTTGATTACCAGTGTGTTTTTATTAATTTAACCAATTATAAGGTTGGAATTCAATTTTTTTCCTCATATCTTTATTGCAGATCTGAGCAAGTATCAAGATCTTTTGGAGAGATCTAAAAGTTTAAGAGCTATCTCATAGCTAATAATATAAACCTGATGTCTTGCATCTAAATAGTTCTTTGTCATCCAGTGAGTACAGTGGACTACAACTATCTTGGATGCCCTCCTCCAATTTGTCCTTCCAGATTATAGAGAATCCTGCAGTCAAGCTAGAGAGATCTACACATATAAACATAGAGTTACCATCAAAGTTTCTCTTGGGCCCATGGCACCATCTTTGTTGTCAATGAAAAATTGAAATTATTTTCATGGTCTTCATGTGATTTCTTGAAGGGATCATGTCTCATCGAGAGAAAAAGAAGATCAAAATCATATCATGTCTATTTATTAGTACGTGTATTTGTGTTGATGAATACACTAAAATTCATACTTTCACTTCTAAATTTGTATGCTAGCATTTGTAGCAGATCAAACCCTATTTCCTGTTTGCTTGATACATTAGACGGTTGAGTTGGGTTGTTTTTATTTGCTTGGTTTAATTATTAGAGGGAGCCCATGTTAGGTTTGTCGATGCCTTACTTTATTAGCTGCTAATTTGATGTTTTCTGTTGATTCTTTTCATGAATCACTTTCTCTTCATAGTGGTTGGCAAGAATACCTTTGGTGCACATGGCTACGAAGAGTGGATATGTATGATCCATTCACAAACAAATGAGGCCCACGCTTCTAATGCTCACATTATGTGGTATATTTTCATTTTAAGGAGGTCTCAACTTTTCTTTTCTGTATTTGGTTTCGGAAGATCCACGTCTCATTATGCATATGATTGGTGAATACTTTCTTATCCTAATTGCAGGTGTGTATTGTGAAAATAGTCTCATAAGACCATTTTCCGAAGTCATGGAATGAGTAAGAGCCCAAGCGCATTGGAGTTTGATCAGTTTGTAGGCCGGTCCACGTTCTTGGTCATATTGAAGTGCATGAGTGTGCAATTTTTGGTTCTGTTGATGGCTCTTTTTATGCATCGTGGTGGACATTTTATTATAGATCAACATTGATTGATTGATTTGGTCCTCATCTTTGAGCATTCGACACCCATTTACTTCTATTTTGGCCACCAGTTAATGGGTTAGTGCAATTAATATGGCTTGTGTGGCCTTCTTTTCCAGTGATTTAATATCATTGGTGCACTTAGTTCATGTTTCTTATGCATTTTTGGTGACTCGCGTGCATCTCTAGACGACATTTTTTTGTGAATGAAGAGTTCATAGGCCCACGTGAAGATCTTTTTTACTAAGTGTTTGGTCTAACAACTGTTATAGATCTACGCTGGTATGAGAATTAAATACAAAATTTATAATATCATTGACCTTTGTCATTTTTAATCACCGGATGAGCTCTCATACTTAATGTGTGCCTTATCTCTCGTGGCTCAACCTCTTTCTTAATGAGATTATCTTTTGGATTCATGTTATTTGTAAACTTGGTGATGTGGCATAACATTGGTGAAGTTGTTCTTCATTTCACATTCTCTTCTCCCTTTCTTTAAGTAAAGAGGTTTTTCTTTTCGTGGTCATATGGAGTAATCAAGACTCTTTCTCGGATAATGAAATTGTCTAAAATAGGCCTTCTTGTTTCAATTGATGTACTTATTGCAAATCTAGTTGGTTTTGTACAACCAAGATATCATTGGAAAGTTGCTTTGACAAACTACACTGTTATAAAGGTATTTTTTCAAAAAAATTCCATTTTATGCAATTTTGATTCTCTTAAAGTTGTAAGTTATTTAAGTTGTTTGTTGGAAATATTATTTTGTGGGACTTGTACAATTAGATTGTATTTGTTCTAGGGGGTGTCAAGCATACTATTCCTTTGTGTACCCTTGTAAACATGTTAGACCCTAGGAATGAGTTTCTCACCCCACATAATTATCATAGATGGAAGCTCAAAATGTCACAGTTATTACAATCTCGAGGTCTCTAGTAGCTCTTGGAAGTTGACCATTCGGAGTTCACCAATAAATTTGAGTAGTTTGTTCATAGAAACAAAATGGATGAGGAAAACAGACTTATGAGTCTTCATGTGTTAGATAATATGTTATTTCCAAATAATACATAGAGAAGAATGGGATAAGCTTGTATCTTGAAGATGATCTCACTTCTCTTTCCCTAGATGCATTTCCCTCTATTTAGGATTTCCTTGCATAGTTCAGGGTAATTTTATTTCAATTGAAAGGTCATGGTCACACCAAAGAAGATAAGGATTTTATTTTCTTGATCATGTCTAAGTTTAGAGATCCTTTCCAAGTTTTTTCCTCTACCTTCTATTCTACAATTGATTCTATGAGAGAATATCATAAGATGCACTCCTTTGAGAAAATTTCTGATAAATTAACTAGGGAGCAAGCCAAGTTAATTTAGATGGATTCTCTTCCTAAGAGTCATGCATTGATGGCTCAATCTCATAAAGGAAAGGGTAAGTATATGATGAAGGGTGCTCCCCTTAATACCACAAACACATAACAGAAACAGAGAAACAACAACAATATGCAAGAACAGAGAATTGGCTTCTTATTATCTCCACAAATTGTGGAATTACAAACTTTCAGAATTATAATATGCAAAGCCACATGGGCATTCCCTTACAATATTCTGTAGGACAAAGCCTCGAATTATTACCCAGATCTACTACCCAGAACTATTCAGAACTATTCTGTACTGCCTAAGACAATAATACAGCCTTCCTTATATAGGCAATTATCCACCGCCTGGGAAGGTTCCAGAATTTTAGCCAATAAGGGCGACCAAACTTAGAATTATTTTATTTTACATTTTATTACATCATAGTCGGCTCAAGATAACCTTTGAAACCCGAACAGAAATTTTGAAGAAAATTATTTTTCGCCATTTCAGGTGGCCCAACTTCCGAAGACCATAAGTCATCACCAGTTGACCCGCTCGGCCACTATAACCCCATTTCGGAAATGCCACGAAGCGCTCTACAGGCTTGACCCGCGCAAGCGCCCGTCACCCAAATTTTCAACCTCATTCGGGGCCTCTAAAGCCTTCAAAATTGAGTTCAAAGTTTCTGTACCCTGCTGCCAATACCGAAAATCTTCAATATCTTCCAATATACACTTGATCTGGAAATGAAACTTTACTGGCAGACTTATATGACCAAAGTGAACCTCCAAGAAAGAAATCAGATCATTCTGAGCACATACAAAAATTACCAAAAATAGTAACTTTCCATAAATAGCAGCTCTGCACAAAATAGCCCTTATTGAATATAAAAATAGAAATATTTTTGGGTGATACAAGATTGCTCTTACACCCAGGATGCTCCTATATCAGACACCCAGGGTAATTTGAGAAGTGACCCTGTCACGACTCAGGTGTGCAGAGGAAAACCAAGACGGTTAACCTCCTCCTTTGTTAGCCACGATGAATCTTCTACAGGTCATCCTTTCCATTTGACCAAATACTCTTCATATGCCCTATTCCTTGTGCTTCTACCAACACGACTGTCCAGTATGTCTTCGATCTCCTTAGTGTCTGAACTAGTTGCTGGAATACTCCACTGTGCTGCTGTGATCTCATCTTCAACACCTCCTTCATGATACTCTGTCAGATCTGAAATGTTAAAAACTGGTGAAATATTTAGCTCAATAGGCAATTCTACCTCATATGCATTTCCTGAATCATGTTTCTTCAGTATCCTATATGGTCCAAACTTCTTCATTTTCAGCTTGTTATATGTACCAACTGGAAACCGCTCCTTCCGCAAATGAACCATGACTTCATCACCAACCTGAAATTCCTTATACCTCCTTTTCTCATCTGCCTTAGCCTTATACTGTGCATTCATCTTGGTAATATGCTTCCTCACCTCCTCATGGATGTTCTTCAAGTGTTCTGCAAAATCCTCAGCTTCAGCACTACTTATTTCTCCTTTATCTATCTTCCTCAATTCAGATGCATTTCTTGGACTACTTCCATATACAATCTGGAATGGTGATTTACCAGTGCTCCTGTTGACAGAATTATTGTATGCAAATTCTGCCTGTGGTAAAATCAAATCCCATCCTGTTGGCTTATCTCCAACCAAACATCTCAGCAAATTTCCCAAACTCCTATTCACCACCTCTGTCTGTCCATCAGTCTGTGGATGATGTGATGAACTAAACTTCAAATCTGTCTTCAACTTCTTCCACAGTGTACGCCAGAAATATCCAACAAACTTAGTGTCCCGATCTGAAACTATGGTCTTTGGAAAACCATGAAGTCTCACTACTTCTCTGAAAAACAATTCGGCTACATGAACAGCATCATTAGTCTTCTTGCAGGGAATAAAATGTGCCATCTTTGAAAATCTGTCAACTACCATAAAAATTGAATCATGTCCTCGCTGAGTCCTCGGTAAACCAAGAACAAAGTCCATGCTGATATCCTCCCAAGGCTTCTCTGGTATAGGTAATGGCTGATACAACCCTGTATTCTGCTTCACTCCTTTCGCCATCTGACATACTCTGCAACTCTGTACAAACTTCTTCACATCTTGCTGCAATTGTGGCCAATAATAATTTTCACTAACCAAAGAAAGGGTTTTGTCACGACCAAAATGTCTAGCCAATCCCTCGCTATGCTTCTCCTTGATGAGATTATCCCTCATAGAACTTCGTGGAATGCACAACTAACTCCCTCTGAATAGCATATCATCCTGGATGATAAAATCCAACCATTTCGTCCTGTCTAGAGTAACAGGTTCTGTACAAGCTTTCCAAGCTTCACCAAAATCAGGATCCTCTGGATACAAATTCTTGAGTTCCTTGAACCCAACCACTTCAATCTGCATTTCTGTCAGCAATAGTTGCCTTCTGCTAAGAGCATCTGCAACCCTATTAGACTTTCCACTCCTGTGTTTCAAAACAAATGTATAACTCTGCAAAAACTCAACCCATTTCAAATGCCTCTGATTCAACTTTCCTTGACTATTCAAATATTGCAAAGCTTGATGATCAGTATACAAAACAAACTCGTTAGGAAGTAGATAATGTCTCCACTTCTTTAATGCCTGAACTATAGCATAAAATTCCTGATCGTAAACAGAATATTTCCTCTTAGCATCATTTAACTTCTCACTGAAATAAGCAACAGGTTTACCTTCTTGGCTCATAACAGCTCCTATTGCAGTACCACTAGCATCACAATCTACTTGAAGCACCTTATTAAAATCTGGAAGTGCTAAAACAGGTTGTTCTGTAACTTTTTGTTTCAACAATTGAAAACTCTTTTCTGCCCCATTAGTCCACTTAAACTCTTTTCTATCCCCTCTCATTGTTTCAGTCAAGGGACCACAAATACTGCTAAAATTTTTGATAAACTTTCTGTAAAAGCTAGCCAAACCATGAAAAGATCTTACCTCAGTAGCACTCCTTGGAGTAGGCCATTCAAGGATAGCCTGTACCTTCTCTGGGTCCATTTTTAGACCTTCTGCTGAAACTACAAATCCCAAATACACCAACTCTTTCTTCACAAAACTGCACTTCTTCAAATTAATCAATAATTTCTCTTCTCTCAACTTCTCAAATACCATACGAATATGCATCATATGCTCATCCAATGTCTTACTAAAGATCAAAATACCATCTAGGTAAACAATGACAAACTTACCCAGAAAGTCTTTCAGAACCTCATTCATGAGCCGCATGAAAGTGCTCGGTGCATTGGTTAGCCCAAAAGGCATGACTAACCACTCATACAATCCTTCCTTTGTCTTGAAGGCAGTCTTCCATTCATCTCCTTCTCTGATCCGAATCTGATGATATCCACTTTTCAGATCTATCTTTGAAAAATACACAGCTCCACTCAAACAGTCCATAATATCATCCATTCGTGGCAATGGAAACCTGTACTTGATTGTGATTTTGTTTATTGCCCTAGAATCTGTACACATCCTCCACTCTCCATTCTTCTTTGGTGCTAATATAGCTGGTACAGCACAGGGACTCAGACTCTCTCGAATCAACCCCTTCTGTAACAGTTCATGTACTTGTCTGTTCAACTCCTCACTTTCTGCAGGTGTCATTCTGTGTGCTGCCTTATTCGGCAAACTCGCTCATGGGATCAAGTCCATCTGATGACTGATCTTCCTGACTGGTGGTAATCCATCAGGCACGTTATCGGATACAATATCCTGAAACTCATTCAACAAATCTACAACTTCTACAGGAACATCTTCTACTTCCTCTTTACCAGCTTTTGGAATTAAAGCAAAACATACATGCTCATGCCTCATACCATCTAGGAATTTCCTTCCATCAACAAATGTTATTCTTGCATTACCACATACCTTTTCTTCGGTCTCCTTCAATGGCTTTAGCTTATGTCGCACTCCATCTTTTGTCAGGGAATAGGTATTCGCACGACCATCGTGTACAGCACATCTGTCAAACTGCCACGGTCTACCCAATAACATATGACATGCATCCATAGAGATGATATCACATAGTACCTCATCTTGGTATCCGCCAATCTTGAACTTCACCAGGCATTGTTCATTGACCATGACCTTGTGGTCATCCTGTACCCAGGCAATCCGATATGGATGTGGGTGTTTCTGTCTCTTGAGCTTCAACTTTGTCACCATCTCTTCTGACACCAAATTGTCAGTGCTTCCACTATCAATGATCACATCACAACATTTACCTTCACACTTGCACCTGGTGCGAAACAGGCTCCTCCTTTGCTCAGGCTCATTCTCACCACTCAACAGGACTCTTCTGTTAATCAACGTTTCTCCTCTTTCAGCATCTTCAGAATTTGATGATCTGGCATCTTCATCTACATGCGCAACTCTGGCCTGGCCTTCATTTCTCCTGTTTGTTCTGCCTTGGCGCTGAGGACATTCAAATGCCCTATGACCTTCTTCTCCACAGTGAAAACATGTTCCACGGAAGCCTCCTCTTCCAGATCCTTGTCCCCTTGCTCTTCCTCTTTGATCTCTATTATTTTGATCCTGGAAGCGATTGGAATTATTTCCGCACTGATTCTGACTGCTACTAGCCTCATCCTTCTTTTTCGGATCTTCATTTCGGCCACCATATGACCGTCCACCAGATCGTCCACCGCGACCTCTTCCGTTTTGTCTGCTCTCGAACTTCTTGTTCATCTTTTCCTCTACTTTTAGGGCAAATTGGTATGCCTCCTCAATACTGTTCATTCGAACCAGATTCAACTCCTCCTGAATGCTTGGCCTTAACCCATTAAGGTATTGGGCAACTTTCTCCTTATCAGCTTCGGCATGGCCTGTTCTGATGAGGAGTCGATAGAACTCCTCTGTATACTCCTGAACAGATTTTCCTGCTTGCTTCAAACTTTGCATTTTCTTCAGTAGGTCAAGCTCATAATCAACATGAATGAACTGTCGCTTCAATTTTTCCACCATCCGATCCCATCTTGTGATTTTATCTTTCCCTCTTCTATTTCGCTCCAATTGAATTTCTTGCCACCAGATCTTCGCATGACCTTTCAGTCTGGCCTTCACAAATTTGACCCTATCAGGATCCTCAACATCTTCATACTCAAAATATTCCTCACATTTATTGATCCAGTCGATCAATTCTTCTGGGTGAAGATTTCCAGAAAATGTAGGAACCTCAATCTTAGGTCTTTTCCCAATCTTAGAAATGGCCCGAAAAAGTCTTTCTTCCTCCTGGTTCACAATTTCGACTTCTCCTTCTTGATATTCTTCTTCGGCTTCATCCTCACTTTCATCTCTGACATTAAGATTCATTCCTCTACGAATCTCTTCTTGCAATGCTCGCACTTGTCTCTGCAGCTCTCTAACCTCGGGTGTTACAACACCAGCTCTTCCGCCACGTTCCCTTCGTGGAGGCATTTTCGCGTTGTGCGCTGAAACCCTAGCCACGGTCCTGGTGCAAATTGCCTCACATTCGGCGATCTATTTACACACTCAAGAACTCCTGCTCTGATACCACCTGATGAAGGGTGCTCCCCTTAATACCACAAACACATAACAGAAACAGAGAAACAACAACAATATGCAAGAACAGAGAATTGGCTTCTTATTATCTCCACAAATGTGGAATTACAAACTTTCAGAATTACAATATGCAAAGCCACATGGGCATTCCCTTACAATATTCTGTAGGACAAAGCCTCGAATTATTACCCAGATCTACTACCCAGAACTATTCTGAACTGCCTAAGACAATAATACAGCCTTCCTTATATAGGCAATTATCCACCGCCTGGGAAGGTTCCAGAATTTTAGCCAATAAGGCCGACCAAACTTAGAATTATTTTATTTTACATTTTATTACATCATAGTCGGCTCAAGATAACCTTTGAAACCCGAACAGAAATTTTGAAGAAAATTATTTTTCGCCATTTCAGGTGGCCCAACTTCCGAAGACCATAAGTCATCACCAGTTGACTCGCTCGGCCACTATAACCCCATTTCGGAAATGCCACGAAGCGCTCTACAGGCTTGACCCACGCAAGCGCCCGTCACCCAAATTTTCAACCTCATTCGGGGCCTCTAAAGCCTTCAAAACTGAGTTCAAAGTTTCTGTACCCTGCTGCCAATACCGAAAATCTTCAATATCTTCCAATATACACTTGATCTGGAAATGAAACTTTACTGGCAGACTTATATGACCAAAGTGAACCTCCAAGAAAGAAATCAGATCATTCTGAGCACATACAAAAATTACCAAAAATAGTAACTTTCCATAAATAGCAGCTCTGCACAAAATAGCCCTTATTGAATATAAAAATAGAAATATTTTTGGGTGATACAAGATTGCTCTTACACCCAGGATGCTCCTGCATCAGTATAAGAAGCAGCCACAAATAGATTCTTGCTCAAGAGGTAAGCCTCCCTATAAGCCTAAGGTGAATAATGATCAAAATCCTAAACCTCCTTCTTCTTCTCCTCCTAACTGAGAAGGGTAATCTTTTAGGTATAAGAAGAAACATGAGAATTATCTCTTTTAGAGGAAACTGATGCTTAATGACACACCATACTCTGAAAAGATAGAAAAATTAGAAGAATCTATGAAGAGGCACAATATTGTAGTGCCTAATTCTTATTCATCAGGTAAAGGAAAATAATTCATCATCTACTTGAGTTCTAGTTAGATTATTGATTTAGGTGCTTCTCATCACATGACTCACATAGTTGACCTTCTTGATTCTTTTTTTCATAGTCCTACTTCACATATCACTACTAGAAACTTATCACAAATTCTAGTTCTAAGGACATTCTCATTTCACATGTATGATGGTAGCATTGATGATTTTATTTTTGTTCCTAAAAGTTTACAAAATATCCTTTCCATCTATAAAATTTTCAATCACGGTGATGGAAAAATTATTGATTTTTATCCTACTAATGTGACTATTAAAGAGATGTAGAATCCTAAAAAGGTAATTTCTATAGGCATAGTTGATTATGAAGCTTTCTTGTATAGGTATGATGGATTTGATTCCTCATTAGTATCATCCCTTATTTCTCATGTAGATTCTACAAGAAAGCTTTGTAATGAAAGGTTTAGGCACCTGAATTATATATGTTTAGTAGATGAGAACACACAACTTGGTGATTGGTCTACCTTGTATCTCTTTCTCAGATGAATTTTGTTTGGGTTGTGTTCTTGGAAAGCATCATAGAGATCCCTTTCCTAAGGATACAACCACATGAGATTTGGCTCCCCTTGAGTTGGTGCATAGTGACCTCATGTCATTTCCAACTCCTTCATTTTTAGGGGCCAAGTATGTTCTTACCTTCATTAATGACTTCTCCATGTGTACATGGGTGTACTTTTTAAAGTATAAGAATGAGGTCCTTCAAAACTTCATGACCTTTCTTTTATTTGTGAATAAGTAGTTAGGATACTACCTCTAGAAGATCCACATAGATAATGGGAGGAGTTTGTTAATCATGAATCTGAGGAATTATATCATACTCAAGGTATTCTTGATTAGCATACAATACCATACACTCCTCAAAAAAATGGTGTTGTTAAGTATAAGAATAGAACCTTATAGGAAATGGCCAATTGCATGCTTCAGCCTAGGTCCATGGCTCTAGCATTTTGGCTAGAGGCTATTAGTTGTACCAACTATATTTAGAATTTTATGCCACAGAAGGTAGTACTGAATATTTAAACTATCAAGTAGGCTTCATCTCATGTTAATCCTAGAGTATCCTTTTTTACAGTATTCAAGGTAGTGATGCATGGACATTAATTCTTGCTAATCAATAAAAATGAATGGAGAAGAAAAGTCTACACTTTATTTTTGTTAGCTATTGTGAGGATGTGAAGGGTTCTCAATTGGTTGATCCTGTCACACGAGAGGTAAATTTTTGTCATGATGTTCATTTTGATGAATCCTTTACTCCAAATGATTCTCCATCACAAGAATATCCCTCTCTTCTTCCCCATTCTTCTTCTAAAAATGTTTTTCCTTCAGATGATGATGATGATGATGTTAATGCTTCTAATCCTACCATTCTTGAAGATGGTATTGATCTATTTTTTGACATTAATCCCTCTTCTCCTACACCTCATAGACTATTATGGGATTGAATAATTTTTGAGGATGTTGGTCCTCTTATAGGTGATCCCACTAAAACTCATCACACTTGTTCCTAAACTTCAGTTATCTATGTTTTGAGTCATGCAGTCTCTAATGATCCTCATAAGTTTTAAGATGCTTCAGGTATACTTGAATAGGATAATGATATGGTTGATGAGTAATCTTCTTTGATGAATAATCATACATGGGATTTGGTTCCTCTTCCCAAGGGAAGAAATTTGGTTCAATGCAAATGGGTGTATCCTACCAAATTTGCAGCTAATGGCTCTATTGATAAGTACAAGGCCCATCTAGTGGCTAAGGGGTTTTTGTAGGTCGAAGATATTGACAATTTTGAGACCTTTCCTATAGTTTCCAAGATGGATTCCATTCATCTTTTAATTTCTATTTCTGCATCAAAGTATTAGTTAGTGTATCACATGGATGTGAAGAGTGCCTTCCTACATGGTAATATTTAATAAAAAATCTATATGGAGCGTCCATTAGGTTTTGTGCATGATTCTTCACTTGTTTGTAGCCTTTTCCATAAATGTTATGGTCTCAAGGAAGCTCCTAGATCTTGGTATGAGAAAATGGATAGTTTTTTACTTTCTTCTAGATTCACTACATGTCATTCTGATCCTATAATTTATATTCAATGGCATACAGGGAATATTCTCACTCTTGTTCTTTATGTGGATAACTTGATACTTACAAGGAGTTCTTAAGACATAATTGAGAAAATTGAAAGAGATTTGATGAAGCATTTTGATATGAATGAACTTGGTTTGTTGCATTATTTACCTGGTCTTCAAATTCAATAGTCGTCTCCTAAAATTTCATTTTTCTAGCAGAATTATGCTCTTGACTTTATACAAATATTTGGAATGTATTAAATTGTAAGGAAACCCCTATTCCTTTTCATTCAGGTATTGTGTTGTCTACCAAATGTACTACACCATTAGTTGATGCTATCTTGTATGGGAAGTTAGTTGGTATCTTTTTGTACTTAATACATAGTCATCCTGATAATTCCTTTGTTAGTCCTATCTCTTAGTTCTCTCAAGATCCTGATGAGAGCCATTTATGGGTAGCTAAGAACATTGTAAGGTACATTTAGGCCGGAACTCTAAAATTTTCCTTTCACTACACATCAAGAGCTACTAATATTGTCGGATTTACTTACTCAGATTGGGATGGTGATGTTGATGATCAAAATTCAACCTTTGGTTCTAGGCTAGTTTCTTTTTCTTGAAAAAAGAAAACTTCTATTGCATTATCAACAACTAAAGCTGAGTATTGAGGAGCTATTTTTTCTAGTCAAGAGATTCTTTAGCTTTGATATTTGATGGCTAAGTTTGGTTTTGTAGTGAATCATCCTACTACTATTTGGTGTAATAAACATAGTGCCATACATATTTTGTGTGACCATATGGAACATCAAAGCACCAAACATATTGAAATCCACATGCACTTCATTTGAAAACTCATTCAAGATGGTGTTTTATCTTTAGATTATTTTCCTATAGAACAACAGGTTGGAAATATCTTCACCAAAACTTTAGGATATCCTCAATATATTCAATTTTGACTGATGTTCAAGGTAAAGGAAGTAGTCCTTGGGGGGTATATAGGAGTCATCCTTCCTCCCCTTTCATTACTTTTCAACATTTCTTTGTTCTATTTTTTGGGGAGGAGTTTTATCCCATTGGTTTTTCTTCTTTTCTCCTGTTACAAGAGTTGCACTTAAGGGGAGGCATTGTGGTAATACTATTCAATAGTTTACTATTTATCTAAGTTTACTTATGACAAATAATTAATAAATTAGATGGATATCATTGAGTCCTATTTGGACTCTAACTTATCTTGAGGATATTATAGATTTCTATTAGAACTCCACTTCCTCTAGGTTGAGACACTTGTCTTAACCTTGTTATTACATCATATCTTCTCTTTCCTATTTAAGAAGAGCTTCTTGCATGTTTATACTAACCTCACTCAATACAATATTTTTTTGATTACTTCTCTCTTTAGGTGGATATATGGAGACTGGGTTTTGTGTATAAGATAATTTATCATACCAATATCAAACTAAATCACCATCGACATGATCATGTTGTATCAATTTAAAATATGTACCTTCATTCCCATGATATCATAATCATAATAATTGCTACACCTGCACTCAACTATCACCCACACAAGACTCCAAGCCTCAAATAATATCCAACCATGTCCTCATATCGAAGACAGCTTGTGTACCTATCACCATCAAAGATCAAAATTTAAAAATACTTATTAACCTGTATCAAGAAGCACTGAATATGATAATTAGCTATAAAATCACAAATATTTCATTAAAATATGTACTCCCTCAAGGTATCATCCTTTGACTCATCTAGATCTCTCACACTCACACATTGAATCTCAAGAACCAACAAGTGAACAAATAAGTAGACGTAACTCTCCATACCCATTAAAATGATCAAGTAACAACACAAAAATAAAGTAAATTGAACATTCTCTCCAATTCCTATTAAAAAATAATAAATCCAATTTTGTATGCAAAAGATATGACCAAAATTTATTATAGGGAGAATAAGATGCCAAAATCATAGAACCAAACCAGTACCAAACTATAGTGCTTGGAATAAAATTTCCAATGAGTATAAGTAGTTCAAAATATAACATCATGGGAAAATGTTAAGCCCACTAGAAATAAACTAACCTATTAGGCTATGTGCAAGACAACTAGTAAACTGAACTTCAAACATTTTTCCAATGTAGCTCAAAGTCTATTTTTTCAAATTTTAATAAAAATAGGGGATCCATGCTGGACACTCCCCAAAACTATCAAGTGACAATTCATTATTTAATAATGCCAGAAATAAAAATATTTAATAAATCTACTCACACAAAACATATTTCACATGCCATAAAAATTTAAAACATTTAAAATTGGGTATTTTTACAAAGTTGGTAGTCTTTTAAAGTGGAGAGAATCCCATGAGGGGGAGGGGGGATAGGGGGTTGTAACCCACAGTGTCCCTAGTAGTGGGGGTGTTGCTACCAACACCCATTGCTAGCAAGCCAATGGTGGGTACTGTTAGTCGTACCTCCATCGTCAGCATCTACAAGGGTATAGGAGCGGGTTTGGTCTATGGACTCCTCTTCATATTTATATATTTTGTTTTAAATGAGACCCTCTACACAATACACTTAATGCATTAATAATAATAATAATAATAATAATAATAATAATAATAATAATAATAATAATAATAATAATATTATTATTATTATTATTATTATTATTATTATTTATAGGATGATGTTTTTAATCAAATATGATAATTTTATCTTTGCAAATTGTGTGCTCAAATTTGACGAGCATGACCAACAAACAAAAATGATTTTTCATTTTTCTTAATAGAAAGTAAAATAGGGTAAATTTTATATCAATATTCATGAGAAGGCCAACCCAGATTTAATGGTAAGGTTTGTTTATTCACATGAGTTCATTTTTAAAAACTTGTTTGAAAGCCCTCATTTAAATGAACATCCAAAAACCTTTGTATCCACGGTTTTCTATGCCCCAAATCTACAAACAACCCATCATAAAGAAACACCCAAAACCCTCAAATCTATAATAAAAAACTTAAAAATCCATATATCTTTCTTATCTTATTATTCTTTCATGCAATCTCATAGATTGATACCTAAGGTTATAACACCACAACCACAACTTTGATACCACTTGTAAGGAAACTTGTAGCCAACTTTAAGAAAATATCCACATAGCCCATTATAGTTATTATGCAAATAATCAGTTAGAATCCACATGCAAGAGAATAGAAAATATAACCACAACAATGTGATATATGATATATCTTTGGAAAACTACCGTGAGAGAAAAACCCAACCTCTCAAAAAATCCATCATCCATATATTATTCAATAATATTTCCATTTTAATACACCATAAAATCCTTCAATTCCACATCTATAAATAATCATTCCATGTGAACAATAATGAAACCATACATCCCATCCCATGCTTCCAACCTCCACAAATGTTAACCTGGCTAACCTCAACAACTACCCTCGTGGTTGATTTTATAGAAGCAAGCTCCCACAAAACCACTAAGTGGTATTACATAAACCATGTCCTACAAAACCCACTTTGAACCACATTCAATATTAGGTACTTTATTTAATTATTTTCTCAATATTAAATAATTACATCAACTAATATTATAATGCTATAATACAACTCATTAAGTGGTCCCAAGCATATTTCATAAGAATTTTTATATGTTGCATGTCCATCTAGGTGATCCTAGGTGTAACATTTACATAATAAAATAAAATATTAAAATAATATGCATTATTATGTAAGGTGTACAACACATCATTTTCCCAACACATTGTTCATGGACCAACTTATACATTTAGCTAGGACCACCTATCACTAGTATATATTCTTCATTGAGGGGGTGCTATTTTGTCTCTCTTCTTCTCTGTTATTAGGGGGACTTTTTCATCACATGAGGTTTTTTCGTTCTCACACTTCTTTGAGTGTTCTTTTATTTTATCATCCTTTTTTGGGGGGGGAGGGGGGATTTTTGTTCTACTAGATTTTCTTCCTTTCTCCTCTTTGTGGAAGCTTGCATTTTCATATTATACATTTGTAGGTCTAACGTAGTCTAGCAGCTAGGATCTATCTTTCATCGTGAGATTAATTTTACACTCCCCTAGGATACATGTAAAGGAGGTGTTGGTGTAATTAATTATGTACCTAATTATACTTTACTTAATTTTACTTAGGATAGTTCATACATAGTATTTTATATTTTAGACACTTAGGAGTTGTCACACTAATTTGCACCTGGTATAGGAGAAATTTTACTTTAGGTGGTGATAGTAGTCATCACATTTCATTTTATATGTTTTCTCCACCTTCATTTCACTTATCACTTTATTTTCCTCTGCATGTTGTACATATTTCATTGTACAATGGAGAATGATCCACCTTTGGTAGACATGTGATTCCAGCATGTGTGGGTGATAAGTTATCTCCTTATTGCCTTACATGTATAATCAGACACATCTACATTCTACTAATCCATTATCAATTGATTCTCAATTATTTCATCATTAATGCGAATATAGTTTGTTCTTGTTCATATTATCTTGGCTTGTCAAACTATTAGAATATTCTTATAATTTCAAGATTGTAATTTTCTCTCTTCAAGCACACTTTGAATAAAATGATATCATAACTCAATATTCTTAGCACAATGATGAAATACGTGATTTTTCACCAAATAAATTAAATTGTTACTAGAAAAGAACAAAATTAAGTCAAGTTGTTTGCATCTCAAATCACTCAACAGTTGCTGTAACCATATCATCTATTTTTCTCCTTCTAAGAGAGACATGTGTTTAGCCTTGGTGGTAGAAAGAGACATTGATGGTTGGAATATAAAACCCAACTCATTTTTTCCTTGATAAATGTGAAAAAATATCATGTAGTAGATCTTTGTTTATTTTAATAAATGGATATAGGAGAGTCAACAAAGCCTTGTAGTTGTGCATTATTCCATCCAAAAAACAAAATATAATTTGATGTACCTTTTAAATATCTTAAGATCCATTTGACTGCATCCCAATGAGATTTACTTGAATTTCTCATAAATATGGTCACTAATCACACCATGTGAGAAATATATAAACAAGTATAAATGATGACATACATGATATTACCAACTATATATAAATAGGGGACGCCTTTCATAAATTATTAATCTTCTTGTTTCTCGACATACATTTCAAAAGATAAACCAAAATGGCTAGTGAGTGGATTTCTTTCAATCTAAGCACCTGTCATACGGAATCTATACAAATATTTGTCAACATATTTTTCTTGTGACAATATTATTTCCTTCTTATCTCTATCTCAAATAATGGTCATCTCAAGTATACTCTTTTTTTCTCCTAAGATTTTCATTATAAATTTGTTATCTAATTATTGCTTCAATTCATGAAAAATCCTCAAGCTATTGCCAATTACAAACATTTCATCAACATAAAAAAAAACTCAAATAAATTCACCATTAGTAAACACATAGATCAGACTCATGAAGAATGAATTGATGATCATTCATGGAATAATCAAATTTTAGATACCACTATCTTGGGGATTCTTTCCATTATTTTTTAAAACCTTTAGGATGTTGCATGTAAATTTCTTCCCTAATATCACCATGTAGAAATCTAGTCTTGACATTAGATTATTCAAACTCAAGATCCCATACATCTTATAGACCAAACATCTGTCATCTTTACAACTGGTGAAAATATTTCATTAGAATCTATCCCTCTTTATTGATTATACCACCTCAAAACTAGTCTATAATGTTAACATTTCCTTTCTTCTTCTTCCTCTTTCAATTTATATAATGTGATTTTTTAATATTCTATGACTAGGTGGTAGCTTTAGAAGATCCCAAATATTTTTTCCATTAACCCACCCATTTCCTATTACATTATTGTCATCTACTCACCATGGTTAATATCTTTCAAAGAATCCCTATAATTACTTGGCCCTACTTCATTAGATAGAAATAATTTAGGCACCACTTGATCAGAAAAAAAAAATTCATAACTGGTAAATTTTTCCATATGTTTTCTCTGCCTCGTAGAACTTCTTAAATCCATAACATATTGCTGGGTTTATTAGTTTTTTTTCATTGCAAATTTGGGCTTCCTATAGTGCTAATACTACAAGTATGTCTCCGCATATCATTTTTTTAGCCTAGAAATTAGTATTAATATGGTTATAAATGTTATCATATGATATATGCTGTTGGTATTTCTACATAAAATAATAACTACCCAATGTGCACTATTACCTATGCATATTGAAATCTAAATCATCAAGGGATCACATGGTATCACATATGTATCATTCAATTCATGTTATAAAGGTTTACAATTCAAATTAACTTTTGGCAATTTACTTTACATGGAGGTGGTCTCATACCCCACTACGGTTGTAAGTGATAACTCTACGGGATTATGTTATGCCTACATACCATAAATATCATGTGATGGGTTAATGGTTTATAATACCTACACAAAAATAGCTTGAAATTTATCCATGACATAATATCTCTAATAATTATATTTTATGAGGTAGCCATGTCACTAGTAAATTTGGTATTGATACTCTAAGACAACAAGTAATAGGGTAGTGATTCCATCCTTTGTCAATGAATAGGTATTTACATACCCATCATGAAAATAAAATTTCTATGGTCTCCCTAACAACAGATGACAAACATTCATAGATATAATATAACATAATACCGTATTATGATAGAACTTACAATTTTGAACGTTACCAAACATTTTTCATTGACAAAAGCCTTGTGATCCTTCTACAACCAAGAAATATGGTAGGGATTTTGATGATTTCTTCTCTCTAACTTCAATTTATCAACCATTTCCTCTGAAATAAGGTTATCGATACTACCACTATCAATAATGACATTTCATACTTTATCATTGCACTTACACCTCATGCAAAAAAAATTCTTTCTTCTCTCATAGTCCTTCTCATCATTTATCAAGGCTCTTCTGGTGACAAGGACCTCTCCTCTTTCAACATCTTTAGAATGTGACAACTTCACATCTTCCTCTACATGGGAAACTTGTGTGTTATTGTATAGTTCTCTCTTTGTTATCCCTTAATTTTTGAGGAAACTCATAAGCTCTATGTCCTTCTTCTCTATAATGGAAACACATCCCATAAAAACCTCCTCTTTCTAGTCCTTTTCCTCTTCCTCTTCCTCTCTAATCTCTATTATTTTAATCATGAGGATGATAGAAATTATTTACCCTCTAATTCTGAATCCTACTAGAGACACCATTCTTCTTTTGATCATTATTTTAGCCTCCATAAGACCATCCACTAGGATTTCCACCATGACCTCTTCCACTTTGTCTACTCTCAAATTTCTAGTTTAGTTTTTCTTTTACCTTAAAAGAAAATTTATTTGCATCTTCAATGGTATACATTTTTTCCATTATAAACTCTTCTTGAATACTTAGCCTCAACCCATTTATTAAATGAGAAATATTCTCCTTTTTAATTTTAGAATGACCCATTCTGATAAGAACTCGATATAACTATTTTGTATACTCCTAGCTATATTTTCTTGATTGCTTCAACAAGGTTACATTTTCTTCAACAAATCAAGCTCATAGTCAACATGAATGAGCTATCTCTATAGTTCATCCACCATCCAATCTTACCTTGTTATATTCTCCTTCCCTCATCTATTTTTCTCTAGCTGAACCTCTTTCCACCAAATTTTAGCATGACCTTTCAACTTGGTCTTTACAAATATGATGCTCTCAAGATCTTCTATTTCCTCAAGCTCAAAGCACTCATCCATATAATTTATCCAATCAATCAAATCTTCTAGATTAATATTTATATAAAATGTAAAAACATAAATCTTTGGTTTCTTTTCAATCTTATAAATGGCTCTCAAAAACCTAACTTCATCAGGATCCCTAGTTAGTTCTTTATCTTCTTCAAATTTTCCTTCTTCTTCAAATTCATCCTCACTCTCATCTCTTTCCCTAATATTGGTTCCTCTAGAAAAATCCTCTTGCAATGCTTTAACTTGCCACTACATGGATCTAAAATTGTCTTCTTGTTAGAAACTACAATTGAAACAATTATTATATTGTCATTGATGTCAAACCTTAACTGGTGGGGTAAGTGCTATATAGTAAAGTACCATATATTTTGATTGATGAAGAGGATTTGAAAAGAGGAGATAACAAGAAGACCTGGTGAAAAGGTTGAGCTATGAGAAACTACAATGGGTAATTGATTACTTGGCACATTGGAAAGGTAATGTGTTGTTTAATATATAAAACTAAGTGAAGAAGTCATTTTTTTAAAAGCTTAGAAGAAATGAGGAAATAAATTATGAAAGCATAGGCTTAACCAAGAAAAAAGAGTTGACGATAAACAAACTTTAGTGCAAGCCAAGTGATGCTAGTATTGACTGAGCACCAGTATAAGGTGAGAAAATTTTAGTGTCGATCGAGCATCATTAATTACCAAGTATTAGATAATTAACTGAGAGAACACAATAATTGCCGAGAAAAATAGTTTTAGCGATAACCAAGCTATCTAGTGATGACTGAGTAGAAGAACATAGTATTGGCCCAAGTGTTATCAATTTATAGTTTATGAAGGAATTGAGATTCCCAACCAACATAGTTGAATTCTTGGGATAAGTAAAACATGTTAAAGATAAGGATGAATGACCTAGAGCATTTAATGCATGGTAAACTATTTTTTTATGGATTCAAGGAGAAGTTTTGAGAAGTGTCTATAAGGCAGAGGAGAATGAAATGTTGGAAGGATTCAATGAATCTGACCTAAACCTAAGATATATGGAGATGATTACATGGAAAAAGATTAAGCTACCTAAAAAATGAGGTATAAGGATGACCTAGTTGTAGGTTATGTAGTGTGAGGAGGAGGCTAATTTTGTTGATTGGCCAACCTAAGTATAAGGCTGAGAAGAGCTATGAAGAGATGGACAGAGTTGTGGTGATTCCTTGAAGGGATTTCTAAGGAGATTAGAAATAGAGATGACAATGAAAGTGAGTCAGTAAACCAACATATGAGCTATAGTGGATCTATATTTTCAAAGTGAGTTGTATGTTTCACATCAGAACCTATTGTTACTTTCTAACCATTTTATTTGTTTAAATCCTTTAATCAAGGTTGACGTAACAGTCATTTGTAAGTCCTTTAATCAAGGTGACATTCTAATGGGATGTTCTTAAGACATATAACAATGCCACTCCTCATAGGGTGAGTAAATCCTTTAACAGGGTCACACCTAGTAGTGTGTATTGTAACCTTTCATAGGTTGGCTCCTCACAAAACTCACTTCAGAAGAGTCAAAATTTGGTAGCATGTTACTGGTAGTTTTTCCCAAATTGGGTGTCCACATTAAATCCTAGTATCATACTTGTGAATGTTATTTGATGTGTTATGTTTTATATTCTACAAGTTGATTACTTTTGGACAGTGGACTGCAAGTTTATGTTACAGATTATATTTTATAGAGACTAAGTAGATTTCTGAATAGATTTGAGTTGGTTGAAGTGTTTTAAATTTTAATTGGTAAATTTGAATTGAGAATAAATGGTTCACCCCCACTCTCAATTATTCTAAAATTATTCTAACAATTGATATCAGAGCTTGTGGTGCTTGTAAGGAAAAAATTTGAAGGTACTTGAAGCTAAAGATCATGATGTACAAAAAGGAGGTACTGAAGATGAACAAGGAGAACTTTCCTACATGGAAAAGTTTGATGAAGTTACACCTAGCTGGAATTGGTGATGCCAAAAAATATTATGTGGAAAATGCTTACATACCAGTAGCTGCACCTATAAAAGTTGAGGAGATGAAGGAAAAGAAAGAACATAATCATGCAATGTTGGAGATTGCATCAGCCCTAAGTTATCCTAAATTTGAAGACATCAAGAACTATACTAATGCAAAGCAAATGTGGGACACACTAGCAGCTATCTATGGTGGAGACACAAATGTACTGAGACCCAAATCTAAAAGCTTGAGATGTAAGTTTGATGAAATGAGAATGTTAGAAGGTGAGACTATTGTTCAATATTATGCCAGAGTTAAAGAGGTAGTGAATTCTATTAGAGGAGCTAATGGAAATGTTGATGATGAAACTATTATTAGCAAGGTTTTGAGAACCCTACTTCCTATTTATGCTATTAGAGTTTCTACAATACAAGAACTGAGATGTGCTCCTGGTAAAAACTTAACCTTGGAAGGTCTTGTTGGTAGACTTACTACTTTTGAATTGTCAAATTTTCATAATTTTCTACTCATAATATTGAATCTCCATTCAAGTCTCAAATGCTTTTTAAAAATTCTAAGAAAGGAAAAGAAATATGTGTGAACAATGACAGTGATAGTGAGAGTGACACTTTTGATGATGATATTGATTATCTTGAGGCACTTATGGCTAGAAGACTACTGAGAGGAAAAATAAAATTTAAAGGTAAACTTCCTATAATCTATTTTTAATGCAAAAATGTTGGTCATATTGCAGCACGATGCCTTGATAGGAATGAAAAGGATGAAAGAAGAGAAAGCAAGCACAAAGACAAAAGGGATGACATTGATCACATAAGGCATAAGGACTACAATGATAAAGGTAAGAAGTCTTGTTATGTTTCTAAAGAAGAAATTGATAGTGAATCTAGTGAGTCTGATGATTATGTTATAGAAGTAATTTATGTTGCTATGAAAGATGATTATGATGAATATGAGAAAACTACACTTATTTCATATGTGATTAAAGGTGACAGATGGATAATTGATAGTGATTTCTCACATTACTTGAATGGTGATAAAAGTAAGTTTAAAACATTAAATAATTACAAAGGTAGTAGTGTTAAATTTGGTAATGATGCACCATGTCTTGTGAAGGGAAAATGATCAATAAGATTGATTGATAAGATTAGATGTGAAAATGTTTATTGGGTTGAAGCACTTAACTATAATTTGTTGAGTTTTGCACAGTTGAATAGTTTTGATTACTAAGTTGAGTTTCATCAAAAAAAGGTTAATATATTTGATGCCACTAGGGAACTAATTAGAAGTGGAGAATAGACAAGAGTTAATTTGTTCTATCTAGACCTATTTGAAGAAATATGTTTGTTTGCACAATTTTATGATGTAGGGTTATAGCATAAAAGGTTGTGTCATGTGAACTTTGATAATTTTGTAAGCATTAGTAAGATGAAAAGAGTGAGAAGGTTGCCAATATTAAGAGAAAATATGATGCCTTTTAGTTGTTTAAGTGGTATTTGGAAAATGTTGAGAAAGAAATAGGTAAAATATTGAAATGTCTGAGATTTGATAGAGGAGGAGAGTTCATATCAAATGAGTTTAAAATATTCTTCAATGATAGAGTAATTAAGAGATAAATGTCTACACCAAGGACACCTCCACAAAATGGTATAGCAGAGAGAAGAAATAGATCAATCATAGATTGTGCTAGAACACTAATGATAGAGAATAATATTGCACAAAACTATTGGAGAGAAGATGTAAGCACAATTGTTTATACATTGAACTGAGTACAAATCAAGAAAGGTACAAACTCTACACCTTTTGAGTTATGGCATGGTTATGCACCTAATGTTAAATACTTGAAAGTCTTTGGAATAAAATTATATATACTCAAGGACAATAGGAATGGAAAGATGATGCTAAAAGTGATGAAGGCATATTCCTAGGTTATTCAACTAAGAGAAAAGCTTACAAGTGTTTTAATTCTAGCACTAACAAAGTTGTGGGAAGTGAAAATGTTAGAGTTGATGAATATGCAGAAAATAATGAAATTGAATGCAGGAAGGAACCTAAAGATTATAGATCATTCATATACATTGAAGAAGGAAAGGCCAAAAATTTATTTGAACCCAAAAAAAAATCTTTCGAGAAACAACAAGAGCCTACTAAGTTACAACAAGAAGATGTTGAGCAATAAGATGATGCTACCGAGAAATCAGGAGAGGAATAGAGATACAAAATGAACTTGAAGATGAAGAGAAAGAAGAAAGGAGACTATGGCCTACATTATCACAGTATGTGAGAAGACATCATAAGCCATATCAAATCATTAGATCAAAATATACAAGAGTTATCACAAGAAGAAAGTTGAAAAACCAAACATGCTTTTTATGTGATTTTTAGCCTAGGATAGTGAAAGATGCTTTGGAGAATGAAGATGGGATTCAAGCTATGAATCAAGAAATTGAATAGATAGAAAAGAACAAAACCTGGACACTAGTACCTAGACCAAAGGACAAGAATGTTATTGGAACAAAGTGGGTGTTCAGAAATAATCTAAATGAACATGCAAAAGTCACAAGGAACAAAGCTAGATTGGTATCCAAAGGGTATGCACAAGAAGAAGGCATTGACTATGGGGAGACATTTTCCCCAGTTGTAAAGATTGGAAGGAGTGAGAACTCTACTTGCATAGGAATCTTACAAAGGATTCAAAGTGTATCAAATGGATGTCAAATCTACATTTCTAAATGGAATACTAGAAGAAGAAGTATACATTGAACAACCAAAAGTATTTGTTGATCCAACCAAGAAGAACATGGTTTGTAAACTACACAAAGCACTATATGGATTGAAACAAGCCCCTAGAGAATGGTATGAGAGACTGCATAATTACTTGGTAAATATTGGATTTGCAAGAACAAATGACAATAAAAATCTGTACTTGAAGACTGAAAAAGGTAAAGGGATATTGTTAGCTAAAATATTTGTTGATGATATCATATTTGGAGGACAAGACACCCTATGCCAAAAATTTGCAAATGATATTCAAACTGAATTTTAGATGTCTGTGTTTTGAGAGATCAAATTCTTTTTTGGTTTGAAATTTTATCAGATGGAGAAAGGTATCTACATTACACAATCTAAGTATATCAAGGAGATGCTAAAACCCATTGGCATGGAGGACTCTAGACTAGTAAGTACACCCATGGCTACTCGATAGAAACTATCAAAGAATGATGATACAATTGAATTAAATAAAACCTTGTACAAGTCTATGATTGGAAAGCTACAATATGTTGTTCACAACATACCATATATTGTATTAGTAGTTGGGATTGTTGCAATATTTTCTACCAATCCTAAAGACAATCAAATGATGGCAGTGAAAAGGATACTGGGATATCTAAAATGAACAGAGGACTATGGATTGTACTATAAGTAGAATGAAAAGTTTGAACAATTTTTTTATACTGATGCAAATTGGGTAGGAAATATGGATGATAGAAAGAGTACAAGTGGTGGTGCATTATTTCTAGGAAAGATATTAGTCTCTTGGACAAGAAATAAATAAAATTATATTTCCCAATCTACAATAGAGGCTGAATATGTAGTAGCAACAATTAATTATTCAAACATAGTGTGGATCAAGAAATTATTGAAAGGTATGAAGGAAGAAATCTCTAAGCCAGTTGTTGTTTTATGTGATAACACAAGTGCTATCAATATATCAAAGAATCTTATGATGCACACTAAGACTAAGAATATTTCTAGCAAGTATCATTACTTGAGAGAGCTAGTTCAAGACAAAGAAGTGAGATTGGAGTATGTAAATACAAATGAATAGTTAGTAGATATATTCACTAAAGCATTACCTAAGGATGCTCAAGAGTATCTAAGAGGTAAATTAGGGGTGATTCCCCTAGCTGAGGTTGACTAGATCAAGTAGGAGAATTGCATCAAATGTACTAATCAAAATATCTGACAAATTGATACAAAGAGGTCACACTTTAGGAGCTTCCTAAAGTTGTGAAGATTAAAGCACAAGATGTTGATGAGTCATAAGCAAGATGACAGAGGGAGTATATCATTCATAGAGTTGGCATGAAGATATTTATATGGTGAAGATGCATAAGAAATATGAAATTGTCTTTGACACTGTTGTTAAAGAGCGAGAGATATAAAAAGAGATTCATAGAAAGATTCAGTAAAATGGATGCACAGACAAATAGGAGAAATATATCCAAGAGGGAGATGATATTTGGATGAGAATCATAATGAAGCTAAGGAATTTAAAAAAGATCATAACATAGAGAAAGTTGACAAAAGTTTCTTCATTACATACTTTTTGGATTATATGGTGTTTGATGTGGTGCTGCCATCAATGCCAAAGAGGGAGATTGTTGGAAACTAAAAATGAAACAATTTTTATATTGTCATTGAAGTCAAACCTTAACTGGTGAGACATTTTATATCTAGTAAAGTATCACATCTTTTGATTGATGAAGAGGATTTGAAAAGATGAGATAACAAGAAGACCTAGCGGAAAGGTTGACTTATGGGAAACTACAATGGGCACTTGATTAGTTGGCACATTGGCAAGGTAATGTGTTGTTTATCTATAAAACTAAGTGAAGAAGTTAGTTGTTTTGAATCTTAGAAAAAATGAGGAAAGAAACTTTGAAAGCATAGGCTTAACCGACCAAAAGAGCAAAAGATAAAGAAACTTTAGTGTAAGCTAAGTGATGCTAGTGTTGATCGAGTGCCAATATAAGCCAAGAAAATTTTAGTTTTGACCAAGAATCAATAATTACTAAGTATCAAAAAATTAACTGAGTGAAGAAAGTAATTGTTGAGAAGAACAATTCTAGTGATGACCGGTCTATCTAATGATGACCGAGCAGAAGAACACAGTATTGGCCGAGTGTCAATAATTTATAGTTTATTAAGGAATTGATATTCCCAACTAACATAGTTGAATTCTTTGGATATGTAAAACATGTGGAAGATAAGGATGAATGACCTAGAGCATTTAATGCATGGTAAAACATTTTCTTATGGATTCAAGGAGAATTTTTGAGAAGTATCTAGAAGGAGGAGGATAATAAAATGTTGGAAGGATTCGATGAATATAACCTAAACCTAAGATCTACAGATATGATTAAGAAATAAATGATTAAGATACCTAAACAAGGAGGTATAAGAATGACCTAGTTGTAGGTTATGTAGTGTGAGGAAGAGGTTTATTTTGTTGATTGACAAACCTAAGCAAAAGGCTGAGAAGAGCTGAACAGAGTTGTGGTGATTTATTGAAGGGATTTTTGAGGACATCGGAGATAGAGATGAAAATGAAGGCTAGTCAGTAAATTAGCATTTGAGCTACAGTGGATATGTATTTAGAAAGTGAGTTTTATATTTTAGATCAGATCCTACTATTTTGATTATGTAAAATCAGGTTTTGAAAGTACTCGTAAGATTAGAACCTACTGTTACTTCCTAACCATTGTAACAGTTTAAATCCTTTAATCAAGGTTGACCTAATATAAATTTGTAAATCCTTTAATTAAGGTGACACTCTAATGGGATGTTCTTAAGCCCTCTAACAAGGCCACTCCTAACAAGGTGATTAAATCTTTTAATAGGGTCACACCTAGTAGTGTGTATTGTAACCTTTAAGAGGGTTGGCTCCTCACAGAGCTCACTTTAGAAGAGTGAAAATTTCATAGCATGTTACTAGTGGTTTTTCCCAAATTGGGTTTCCTTGTTAAATCCTCATGTCATACTTGTGTGAATTTTATTTGATGTTTTATATTTTATATTATACAAGTTTATTACTTTTGGATAGTGGACTGCAAGTTTATGTTACTGATTATATTCTATAGAGACTGAGTGGATTATTGAATATATATGAGTTGGTTGAAGTGTTTAAAAGTTAAATTAGTACATATGACCTGATGATAACTAATTCACCCCCCCTCTCAATTATTCTAAAATAATTATAACACTTCTATCACAACCACAGCTCTTCCACCATAGTTCCTTCATAGAGGCATTTTATTTTCACTTATATCTTAGACCCACAACTATAGTCCTAGTGTAAACTACCTCATATTCAGTGATCTGTATACACACTTAGGAACTTATCTAATACCACTTGATGAAGGGTACTCCCCTTATTCAATAAAATATACACAAAACAACTGGGAAATAAATAGAAAATTGCAAGTACTTAACAATGAAAAGAACAAAAATAGTTTCTTTCTATTATCTTCAATGAAATGACATTACGATAATCATAAAAGTAGCATGCTACAACCACATGGTCCTTTTCATTTAAATAATTTGCAAGACAGGGCCATAATCTACACTTCTAAAAATGAGACCTAAAATCACTCATTAGCCATGTATAAGTCACACAATTAACTACCTTAGAGTATTCTAGAAATTAAAATTTTCCCAAATTTTGATTCCCATTAGTTTAATTTACCACCTTAAGTCATTTTTCTTCCTCTTTCTTTTGTAGTCAAACTTGAGTCTTGGTAGCACAACCTCCAAAAGCCATATCTTGTGAATTGTTGAGTAGATTGACTATTATAATCCAATTTCAAAAACCTCTCAAAGTACTCTACATTTTTGGATTTGTGAAGTATCAAACGATCAAATTTTGACCCAATTTCAGTGCCTTCAAGGCCTCCAAAATTGAGTTCCAAGTTTCTGTAACACCCCACCAAAATAGAATATTTAATCTCTAAAAATAGACTTGATCTTACCATGAAACTTACCGATAGGCTAATATATCAAATAAACCTCCAAGAAAGTAACTGTCCAATAATCCATACTTGAAGGAATAACCTACTAAAAATATTAAACTTCACACAAATAGTAACCCTACCCAAAGAGATCCCTTCTTGAAAACTAGACAATATATTTGGGCGATGCAAGATTGTTCCTACACCCTGCATGCTCCTACATCAAATCTTGTATTTCAGAATATGTTAAGGCACATATTGTAAGAGTTAAAAACTTATCTTCTAAATTCACATCAAAAGATTCCATGATTCTTAACAATTGACCTCGTATTTCCACTCCTTTTAAAGGATGTTTAGTTTGTATTAAGGAAAATAATATTGATAGAAAATAAGTAAAAAGAAACCACCACATACTTGTTCTTTCAATTTAAACTTTGATGGTTCTTAAAAAGGAAATCTTGGACCCTGAAGAGCAGGTTGCATGATATGTGATCATAATGGATTTCTCCTAGTAGAAAAGGATTTTAAACTTACCAATAGAACAAATAGAACAAAATAGCCTAAGGATTTTAATTAAGGGAGTTTAGCTCACTATTGATCTTCAAGTCAAAAACATTCATATTC
The DNA here is from genome assembly GCA_027943335.1 of Chamaecyparis obtusa. NCBI lineage: Eukaryota > Viridiplantae > Streptophyta > Pinopsida > Cupressales > Cupressaceae > Chamaecyparis > Chamaecyparis obtusa. The sequence continues at coordinate 39,434 of BSBK01009772.1, forward strand.
GACGCGACTCCCAAGTTATTATTAATCTTATGATATTTAAACAAATATCAAATTGGAGGTTAAAATATGTTTTATCTTAAATTTTTAGTTACTCTAATACTTTAGGTCCTACATGGTTCAAAATTTCTAAAGAGAAAGAAACCAAATTTTAGATATCCTAGCTAATATGACTTTTCAAATACAAGAGGATAAACATGCACTACCTCATCAATCACTGTACCAATAGTATAATATCAATTTTTATAGAAAATTTCAGTATCAAAATTAATTTCAAGAAATCAAAATGATGAACAATGATAATTGATGAAGTTACTTCATATCCTTGTATTAAAAAATACAACTTTTAGTGATATAACGGTTTTTATTTAGGATTGAAAATTAACTAGATTTTCAATTGCAAGAACCAATAGGAATATTGTGATTCACCATCTGAATGGGCATTAAATAATTTTAATTGATGATGTGGACTCCTATGTTGGACTTGCTTCAAAGACGATCCCCATTTCAAAATGGATGACATGGACTTTTCACAATCAAAAGATGATGTTAGTTCCATGGGTAATTTTTTTTTATAAATATTAACATTCGTTTCAATCTACTCCATCCAATTATTGCACATTACAGGAATCTACACTTGATTTTCATAAGTTTACAATGTTCTACATGGAAGTAACACATGGAAGATTGAGTTTTTTGTGAATTCCTAAATGTAATAAGGTGGTGATTTCTTGATGCTATTTAAATGTCCTTCCTTTATGAGGAAATAATTCCTTCCATTCCTCTTATAGGTGTGCAAGAAATTATTCCTTGTTATTCTCAATTTTTAAGATCTTGGAAAGGATTTTAGAGAGTTTATTTGGTGTCATATATAATGAATATCACTTTCTTTTATTGATACCTGTGAAAAATGTTTGTTAATCATCCTTCTATTGTTTGTGTGTGGGAAAGGTTTTTCAAAATTTAAATGGTGCATTTATTTCTCAGATTTTATGGATTTCTATTTTCTATATATCTAAGTTCCTTTTCTTTATTTCATGCATGTCTATTTTCTTCTCTAAATCTTTTCCCTTTTAGCCATGATGCACATTCTACTAAACAAAAGGGTTCTAGTGCATATAAAAATTATGAGTGCTCAATCATAGGTCATTTTCTCATCATGAATTTGATAAGGGTACTTATTTGGGATAGTTAGAGAGTTGAGAAGGATATTTCTTTGATCATTGGAGATGTTGTTTTAGTTTCCCACTCTCTAAGGAGAATATTCTCATCTTAGATACTCATGGTGTTCATTTTAAATGTTGTTGATTTGGTACAAGATCAAGTTTTGTTGGAAAAAATAATTGCAAATTATGTTAGAGTTGAGATTTTACAGGATTTTTAGTTGGCAACGTCAATACCTAAATATGATATTTTTAAAGGGGATTCTTTGATTAGGATTCCTTTCTAGATATTTGAGCAAGAAACTGGTCATGACTAGACTATATGATGTAATTAAGAATGGTCTGGTGTCTCAAAGTTATTGTTTGTTTAATAAATAAATGGGAATTATCTCCACTATGTTTCAATATCAATTTGAAATCTCTACCAAAGCAATCTATTATGCCATGCATATATGTCTTGTGCATCATCCCCCTCCAAAAAATTGTCTTATTGATTGCAAGAAAACTCAGATTGGGGAAGACACTAAGAAAAAATCTAAGGTTGGAGATGCTCATGAGATTCTTACTCCTCAAGTCAGTGTTCATAATGCCGAGAGAGTTTCTAATACAATGTATCAAAGAGCTGATGAAGGTTTGTCTAGTCCTTTTTGGGAAGAAGTTAGGCAAAACTCTTGAATTTCTTGAGAAGTTTTTATTTTGGTTTTTACATTTTGGGTTTTCATGTCTACCAATTAATCATTTTGGGAAAGTTTTTGCATAACATATGTAGGTTTTCGAGCAATGATTACTTCATTGAAGATATATTAGTTATTTTATTTTAGGTTTTCATCTTAGCAGTACTGGTTGATATTTAGACAATTAGATGCTAGTTGATTCTTAGATAGATAGTTGTTTAATGGTTTGGTACGCTAATACTCTAATGTATATTTTACTATATATTTTGACTTCTTTTCAATACTAAGTATAGGTCTTTACACTTTTACCCTTAAAAAAACAACTTCAACATCAACTGCTAGAATGCTGAAATTTAAAGTCATCTATTCAAAATAAATCTTAAAAATAAATGAAAAAAGAAAACAAGACTAATAAATGTAAAAGATGTAACCAATTGCCTATTCAAAATTAGAAAGGTGGCAATCAATCTGAGATTAATGAAACCTCTAAACCCTTAAAGACCCAGAAAAATCGCCATTTACTAAGATTTTGAATAAGAGATTACCTTTTGATATTTGTTTAGACATATTAAGGAATAAATTATGTAAAGATAAATTGATCAACAATTTCTAGATTTGGTTGCACTATCAGTTTTCTTTATCAATGTTTTGAATCGTACTCCATGATCCATCATCATGATAATTCTTTATGCTAGCTTTCTCATTCTGATAATAGATAATTGATTATGATTGAAACGTTGATGAAAATATGATAACACAATCAAATTTAGAACTATTGAACAAACTGTCATTGACTTTTGAAACTTAATGCAATCAGCTATATAAAAACATGTTTTATAGAGGCCAATTGAAAAAAAAATGCATGTTTTCTATGCTTGAAATTGTTGGATTTTTTTTATAGTTATCAAATTTGAAACCTGCGCCACGTTATCACAGATACAAAATATAACCGTACAAACATTTTATGTAATTATATATTGAGCACACTTCTTCTAGTATCTGACTTATTATATAAGTTCAACATGTTACCGATCAAGCTCCACTACGTAATTATTGAGTTCACTGGTTGGAATTAGTTGTCATCGACGAAACGCACACTTCAAAATTACATCAAATGTTTATCTCATTGGAAAAGAAGAGAGAAATTCAAAATTGTAACGCAACAAATGCCGATTCCACACATAAAGACCAACGATTTGACATGTCGGATCAACGAATAGCTTGTAGATGGGAAAATGTCAAATTTGAAAAGCAAAGTGGCTATCGTGGATGGACCTTGCTATAGAAGTACCAATACAAACTTTGCAACGAGAAAAATCTTTCATCGGTTTGTTCCGTAAATGAACTGCTTTATATTGACACATTTGTTGGTGGGGTTCTATCGTTTCAAAACCAAACATGCACATTCATTTGTATTACTTCAAGTAAGATACATTTACAGATACAGAAAGAAATCACCTAAATCTCACCTAAAACATTTTCATTTGTTTCTCATTAATATTATTTCAATCAAATTTATTTATTTTAAAAATAATTTAAAAAATATATTTTAAAATAACTATTTATTATATGCTATTGTAATGATTATAACATGTGTATGTGTATTTGTAGGTGTGCATATATATTTTATATAATTTTACTAATATAAATATTTGAATGACATAGAATATTGATAAGGGTTATATTCATGTGATAATATTCATTCGTTATTTCTATTTCTATTTATTTGAGCTTTGTTTGTAAATTTTTTTATATATTTGTAGATAGATAAAAGACTTCAAAGACATTATAAAATCCTTTGACAATCTTTATATTTCACCTATGTTTAGGGAAGGGTAATGGGGTAATTGACTCCTTTGCATATATATATGAGTCTATGGTGATCATAAAAAGGACTGGAAAAGGGGTGTTTTTTTGTCAACTCAAACTAAAGACTTAATTTCCTATGATAGTCAACATGCATGGGTAGCTAGTTCAACCTTTCTTAAGGATGTATAATCTTCTGTTGTATTTACTCAGTGATTACTACACACATTGTGAGTAATTAAAGGATTCAGTCTATGTATAGTTGGGCTCAGAGTTGAAGATATTTCCATTCCTAGGATAGTAAAAAGGTTTGCTAACCTTATGAAGATTAGGGATTTCAAAATGGGGTGATAGAAGTATATTGGAGCCTCTCACCTATGATGAGGTTAGGAAAAATTGAATGATTTGGTGCATTTTGTGTGAAGGTCAAGTTTCACCCTATTTAGAAAGGCTTCATGGCTATGGCGATAATCTATCAAAAATACTTGTTTAGGGATGGAAGGATGGATGAGTAAAGGTACATGGGTAGAATTTTGAGAGAATAGAGGATTTGATAGCCAAAGTGATTAGGCTTTCAATAAAATGAGATAAGTTTTTCAAAGAAAGGAAAATTTCAAATGTAAAGGTTCAAAATTTCACCAATGGAAATGAAAAATGACTAATAAAGCAAAGCAATTGGAGCTACAAGATGAAGTCCATATAACCTCTATGGGTGGAAGTTTTAAAGGTACTTATTGATCACTTCACTCTAGATGGTTATTTCTCTATTGTTTATGGGCTACACCATTTTTTGCTTTTGAACCATTTCAAACATAAAGATAGAATTGATTTTCCCTTCTATCTCTTTTATTCACTTGAGTTGGATATTAAAGATCACAAAAAGAACCATAGAAACCCTATTGTGTAAATAGTTTATTCATCTAATAATAGAGCATTTTAAGAAAACCAAGGGTTAACTTCGATATTGAAAAATTAAATCAGAGGACAGTGATTTTAATAATCCATATCCTATGAAGGGTGAATGGAAAATAGAAGATGTTGAATATCCTAACTTTTTCTATGAAGAAGAAAAAGGTAAAAGGATAGGAAAGAAGAAAGAAACAAAGAAATGCAAAATCCCTCCTTGTGTACTCTATTTTTTAGTAGAATGACACTGTCTGTAAATAGGAAAAAGGTAAAAGGGTTGGGGAGAAGAAAGAAAATAAGAAAAGAAATACCTCCCCATTTTATTCTATTTCTAAGGATAGAGATCACCAAGCTAGAGGAAAGTGGATGACTCCATTCATGATATTGATAGAGAGGGTAGGAGTAATTTCCCTTGGAATATGGAAAATGACTTGTCATTGCTAAATTTAAATATACAAAGCCCTAATGATTTTCTCAGTGTGATTATAAATGTAGCCATGGATAATTTTAGAATGAAAAAGTTCTTCTTCCATGATTTGAATGAGATGAACATCACCATTCATGCTTTGTAAAATAATTTTGAAAATATCCATCCCTAGTAAGGATCATGGCTTGATAATGATGGAAAAAATATTGTGGATTCACTTCAGAAGGTTGTTAAGGACATTGAACATATGCAAACCAATTATGATGGAAGAACCTCTCACATGGACATCGACTATAAGAGGATGAATGATGTAATCTTATTTTCTTATTCAATTTTAGCTATAAGTTAATCAAGAGTACTATAGATAACATACAAAGGTCATCACTAAGAAATTTGAGAAGATGCAAGAACTAAGAAGTCAATTTGTTGATCAAGTGATGTTTTAGATTAAGGAAAGTAGATTCTCCAAGTTGATGGAAAAGGTTGTAGTAGTTGTGCAAGATCTCATCTCAAGAGAGTTATTGAACAATGAAACCAAGACCTAAAAGATATGAAAAACATTTCAATGAAAATCTTCAATTGATGCTAAAGTTGTCGTGGCTTTGAAGAACATTAAATAGTTTTCCTTGTTTTTTCTTTTTTCTTTTAGCTATTGGTTGTTGTGGCTTTTTTTATCCTTCTTTTTTCTCTTGTTCTAGTTCTTTTTTCTATGGGTAGGCTTCATGTGTCTTAATTGTTAGATGATTCTTTTTTGATGACATATTTTTGGAGATAAGGCTTCAATTTCCTTAAAAACCTTTTTTATCTTTAATTAAAAAAATAATCTCTATATATTTATCATTTAGTCATTATTTATTACCCTTTTTCACATTTATTTTTATAAAATCAAGTCTTATCTTGAAATTATTAGCTAAGATCTATTCTTCATTCCATTTAGCTTAAGATTGACCTAATTTAATCTGAAGGTTTTTATCAATGCCTAATGTAGAAGAATCAAGTAGGTGAGTCAACAATCGACATCAACCAAATTTTTTTTCCATTTTGTCTAGTTATATTTTGGGCATGGACATCCATCAACTTATACTTGGATTCTATTCATAATAATCTAGTTACTATTTAGCATTTTTTGAGTTCAACACCAATAGCTCTTTTAGTGATATCCCATATAATGTCAGTCCAACCATCATAAAACTTTCTTTCTTGGGTGCTCAATGTTTAGTTGCATTTTCTCTCTTCTATTTTATATAGAAATATATATACAAAATGTGGAAAAAAAGACAAGGCACGCTAACTATCACAAAAATATGCCATCCCATGGAATGAAATAATCAAGTAGAATAATAAAGAAATGTAATTTCTTCTTTGTATGATATGAACATAATATAATCATTGAAAACTAATTATAAAAATCCAAAGCATATCCAATCTATAGGCATAGATCCATATTCCAAAAAAATTATCATGAATGATATAGGGTAGTTACTTGAAATAACTAGATTAGTTTTGAGCTCCTTAAGTAGGTGAAGAGATTTGATTAATTATAAGAAAGGTATGGAAGTTGAATATTTATGTATCTATTGAAATCCTTTTTTCCCATGACTAGGTTTACCAAACCATATTGATCTAATTCCACTTCTTAGCTCCACTAGAATGAGAGGGAAAAAATATCAAGCTTAAGCACAAGCCATGAGAATTCTAAATGAGATGTAGTTAACACAAGTTAAATTGACAAGAGAAGTGACATGGGAGTGCATAAGGAGTGAGCATGCAATGGAATGTGAATCGAATGAAACATAAAATGAAATCAATCCTCAGGGAAGCCGAGATGTAGAAATGAATAGGTGGTGTTAGTAAAATAGAGAGGGAGCTTCATGTTAAGAGGTAAGATGGAAATTACATGCAAGGATGAAAATAGAATAGATTATGAGGAGCTATGTAGGATATAAATAACATACCAATTTTGAAAATATGTGATGGTAAATTATATGTGAATAAAATTATTTTTCTTTATTGTAATCTTATATTCATATGGGATCATAGAGTCTCTACATTAGTTTGTATCTAAGTTTTATTCTATCATAGAAAAGCGGAGTACACAACACTAAATGTATAGATAAATTGATCAATGTGAATAAATATACACTAGGACTTAAGATTGAAGAGTGCAACTGTGTATAAGTAGAGCACCAAATATTAGACAACTTGTACTAGCACCTTTCGTTGAGGAATGGAGTTGTGTGAATATTTATTATCATGAGACACTTCACACTTGAGAGTATCAAGCACTTATGGACGTCTTAAAATGATAATTGCAAGTGTACAATGTCCTAATCAATTAAGAGCATGAGCAGAAAAGAAGACAATAAATCTATGAAAAATATTGCAACAAATGAAAAGATGAGTGCAAAGAAGAAGATGATTTTGTCCATGAGGAGGTATGTGATGATTTTTTTCTTTTCCATCCAAATCAATAATTTATATTCCATCCAAATCAAATTTTGCATGTCTATAGCTCACTTGCACAAATATTGCAACTTGTTTAGAATGATAATATTGATCTTGAAGTTCTAATTTGGGGGAAAATTTGTAGTTCTCAAAGAAATCTACAATTGAAAGAATACAACTAGGTGGAAAATAATTTTTGGAATCACAAAAATATTTAGCTTTCCATCATGCACCATGACAATGTTGGATATGTGCATATATCATAGTATAAAATCTAGTCATGAAATTAGGGTAGGTCAATTCACTCTCCTTAAATGTAATTTGTTTGTATTCATCTCTTGTCTTAGTTCAATATGTCTCATATTCAAAACTCTTCCAAAAGACTGGCGTTGAAACATCAATATTCTCAATTCAAGTGAAAATTTATACAAATATCCACAATCATTGCATGCATTTTTTATACATTGTACTTTGAACTCATATGAATCTTCTAATTTATCACATAAAATAGACTTCACAAGTTGTGTCATACTTCCAAGGATAACCAAATCTGGATTAAGTACTATCATATTTTTCTTATATGATTGCAAGTATAGATGAAATTCAATATAATTTTAATAGAAAAAAGTTTTGCGTACCTTATTTATCCGTACAAAGTAAGGATTCAACCTCTCAAACATTCTCTGACATTATTTCACATCTAAAAACTCTTGCTTGAATGCTTGAAATAGTTCATTTTATGTTATATCTATAAAATATTTTGGATGTTCAGATTTCATACATGTCTCTTCATATTTTATCTATATAGTATCCCTTCTATTGGAAGAAACATAAGAGAAAGTGGTCCAATATTAAATGACCCATCTTTTTACATTTTTAGAAGTTCTATCTTTTCAATAAATTTTAAAAATATTTACCCAATTATTTTCCATGTTTTCATCTAACATATTTTTACTCCTAATATATCTTTGAATAGTTCTTCTATATACTTATAGTAAATAAAAAATTACTTGTACTTGTTTTCTCAATTTCAATTTCCTAGTAGATATTTTAGTCATCAATGCTCTACATGTAACACTTACATCGACTCCTCGAGTTGTGTTCTCAATGTTTCTCAGTGCATCTTGCAAATTTTGAACTATTGTTCAATTAACATTATCCATAGAGATTTTATTGTTATCAAAACCCAACAAATCCACAATAGGAGTCATCTCTCTTTTTGTGAATAACCTGGTAAATAATTGTGCTCTTCCAAACATGATTTTATTTTCAAAATATTCATCCTAATTTTTTTTTTCTATGTAATTCAATTGTGCTTTCAGATACCATGTGTTTAGATTAAATTTGATTGAAAAGATTTTCCTCATTCATCCCTGTAATACCCCAAAATTGGCACCTATTTAACTTCATCAATTTTGGTGCATTATCTCAATTTTACATCACCAAAGTCCTAGTTCCCTAGGCAATTTTCTCTCTCATATCTGACTTAACTTGACTTGATGTCAATTGCAAAGACCATAAATTGCAATAATCAAACGCTAAAATAATTCCTAAGTCCTAGACTTTATTTGGCTAAATAATCTCTATGATAAGTTAATTTAATTATGAAGTCCTAAGTACTTTTAATTAAATTAAACTCCACCCCCTTTAGCTAAATACCCTTGAAAGGAATTAATAAATATTTAGTTAAATTGAATGGACATCTCTTTATTTGAATTTAATAATTCAAATTACTCGAAGAGTCACCCCCCACATGTGGCAAATTCCATTCTTTTAATTAAATAATTCATTGTCTTTTTGTCTCAATTAGGAATGAAGAGTCCACCGTTTCGAGTCAAGAAACTCTTCATTCCTCTTCTGGCTTGGTCTATTTAATGAACCTCTTTTTCTTCAAGGAGAGCAAGTTTTGAGAGCATCCTTACTATAGCATTTTTTTTAGTCTCATATTTCATTGTTTTCAAAGCTCTTTTATTGCATTATCTAGTTCAATTTCTCATATTAGTGTAATTGCATTTCACATTTAGATTAAATTTGCTTACTTGTTCTTAGTCTAATATCATCTTTATTTCAAAATCAAATAAAAATCTGCATTTCATATTTCTTTCAAAGTTTTCTAGATTAATTGCATTCATTCTTAGCTTAGATTTATTTTGCTCATATTTGCTTTCAAATCCTCCATTGTTTAATTGGTCTCTCGGCTGTTGGCTCTCGTTCTGAGAGTATTCGAACACCCCATTCACATAGGAGGCAACAGGTCGCCTCACCATGGAATTTGGATTGAGTTCTCCATACTCTCTCCCAAATTCTATCAAGTGAATAATGACCATGTTGTGTTGTGCTTGATTTAGAGGTCACATTCAGTCACATACATTTTGGCACCCACCGTGGGGCAGAAAAGATTAATTTCTGGCCTCATTCTTGATTGGTTTTTCAATTTTAGTGTTGGTTCTAGGCCTTGTACGGCCATGTACAGTCTGAAAACTTTATAATATAGTAATGGATGGATAGAATGATTAATATTATTTCTAATGATTTTAGTTTGGTTCATTTTTATAAAGAAATGAATAAGTTATGATCATTTTGGTGAAAGTGGGTATTTGTAGATTTGAGATTCTCTGAATACAGTCAGATTGAAATGTCTGGTATGGACAAATTATGAAGAATCAGGATCTCTAATAATATGAATTAGAAAGATACGTGAATCATCTTTCATTTCCTTTTGGTTTGAGTTACTTTTATGTAGATTTGTGAAATTTATGGGCATTTGAGTGAAAACTAGTTTTTAACAATCTGCATTGGAGTTGCAGGCAATGATTTATTCTTAGAAAATGATTTATGAATGAAAAAAATAAATGGCTTACATATTTGGAAACTAGATTCATTAATAGTTACTTTGAAATTAGTTTGGTTTCATTTGGATTCTTTTTGAGAAAGATATGTGATTCCCTAGGCAGGGTTTGGTGTTTTAAATCTGATTTATGACAGAAAAATTGCAGTCTGAAAACATTATTGGTTGAGGAAACAAATTGAATCATAAGACCTTATAATTTTGGAAAATGGTAGTTCTTGATGTTAGCTAAAAACTTCATTCTTTCCAGAAATTTTAATATTGTGATTTTATGGGTCAAATAAATCAATCTTTAAAGACTGTCTTGAAGACAGCAATGTTACATATCTTACGGTTTGCCATTGATTTGTCTTGATTCTATACTTTCGGATGTGTGCTAAATGCTAGATTGCAAATCTTTGGACCTAAGGTGAGTTCTTAAAATCTCTATAACACTTGGTTTGGGCATAAAATTAATCTCTCATGTGTTTGGCTTGAGTGTTACACGCTTTCATAGAACACATTTTTTATGCTCTTAATGGGAAATGAATGAAAATAGATTTGCTTTCATACAAGTTTGTGTTTAAGTGAATGCTTGTGTTTAAACATTAAGTAATTCTTGGTTTCAAATATCAAAACATCTCATTGAGTAATCTAGGGCATGGATTCATTCTTAGTTTACATGAAGAGTTAAATGCACCACTTTGTGGACTCACTTCATGTTTACTTGGAAAGTTAAATATTCCATGATTCAAACCCTCTTGCACTTATGAGTAGTATTGATTAGCAGTCTTAGATTACTTGTGATTGATCTAGATTGCTATCTTGGGTTATTGGACTCGCTAATCCGCTGGCCCCTCATTTTCGCCCTGTGGTTGCAATCCCAGTGCCACATTAAAGTGGAGGGGTCTATAGGAAAGAAGTGTTAATTGTTCCACTTGGCAACCCTTTTGTGCTTTTTGGAACTCACTTGTTTTCTAGGGTGTGGACTCACTTTGAGTTTGTGTGAGGAGTTAAATGCACCACTTTGTGGACTCACCTCACATTTACTTGAAGGGTTAAATGCACCACCTTTAGTGCTTTTCAATACTTTTGATAGAGAATTACTTACTTTTTCATTTCTAGAAAGCCTGCTTGGGGATTTCATCACCTCAAGGGATGACCTTAACTCCCGTGTTCCGGCGGAGTATAAATATCGGGAGGTGAATCCAAAGACACCTCTCTTGGGAATGAGTTAGATTTCACTCTTAGCTAAGCCTCAAAGAACTTTATACCTTTGAGAAGTGAAGGAGGAGATTTGGGTTACCGTCTCCCCCCGGCTGTGTGATTTCAAATTCTTCTCATCTACAGATTTGGGCCTCACGTACCTTGCGTATATCGAGGACTCCCTTTAGAAAAGCCATGTATATCCTTGTAGAAAACTTGCTAGGATGTTGTTGTGTTTTAAGTGCCTGCTAAAACATTTTCAAGAACATACACAAGTAGAGTCCTTAGGGAGTAGAAATACTAAGTCACTATTCCTGTTCGTGTGCAAGGTTGCTTTGTCCCTTGCCCATTGCTTGAAGACTGTTTGCTTGAACTCCTTGATTGCTGTTTTATGTGCTTGATCAATGACATAAATCTGATCTGCCTTTTTGTCCATGATCTATTTTTCTATTTTCTTGTCGTTCACTGTCAGAAACTAGTTGTCTTGAGTTAGGAATCGATCGATCTTTGCTTTGACTCGTATTGTCTCTCATTAGTCTACCTTATCTCATTGTGCTCTTATACCTTGCATTGCAATTGTCTTATCTCGACTATTCTAGCCATCTCTTTTTGACAATTCATACCAGGTTCATCTTGCATCTTGGTTGTTCTAGCCATTTATCTCCTTTCATTATCTTTGAGACAGAGTCTAGCTTTATCCTGAATCTTTGCTCGTTACATCTTCGTTTATGACTGTCACGACTCGAAGTGGCAAGACTTATCCCATTCAGAACGCTGATCAAGATCAAAGTAAACCTCATAATCAAGACATAGGTCATCCTAAATTTTTTATGAAATCTGAACTTCGTGAGGAATCCTCACATTCCTCCTCATTCCAAGAGCATTACAATCCATTATTTCAGATACAGTCTGACTTATTATTTCAAGAATATTATAACCCATTGTTTCAAGACCAGCAAGACTCTGAAGGGTCACTTTCTAAAATCGAACCTATTGATTCTTTTGAACCTATCAACTCTTTCACGATCTCTCATAATACTACCAACAAGATGGGAGATCCAAAACCTTCAAAGTTGGTTTTCAATCTCAGCTCTAACATGCCAAAACCCTCAAAGTCTGTCTTTAATCTTAGCGCTAGCATGCAAATAGTCAATACCATTGAGAAGGCTACGATAGAAGCTCAACCGCCTTCCAGATTTGCTAGAAACAAACCTTGGATCCCTCACTGTGACATGATCATTGCTCCAGGGAGTGAGGATACTCCTAAACCCAAAACTCCCTTTGTCTTGCGAGGCCCTACACCTCCCTCTTATAACTACACAAAATCTCCAGCTTGTGCAAATGCTATCCCTCGATCTCATGCAAAGATTGTTCTCAAAGGTCCTGAACCTTCGACATCCAAACCAAAACTATCTATGGATAAAGCCCTCACTAAGAAAAATGTCCCCAAAGATCTTGATCTCAATCAGTTCCAATCTATGGTGGGTCATTTAACTTCACCTCACTATTTGTACTTTTTCAAAGTAGATGATCATTCCTTAAGCCATCCGCATGATGCTCCCCTCCACACTGAAGTTATGACAGGCTCCAAGAGTATCCCCCACATCCTCATTGACAATAGTGCTAGCCTAAATACTTGTTCTACTAAGATGCTTACCCAAACAACAGACAGCTTTGTTCCTACCAATAGAGATTCCATTGAGTTCTATGATGCTAAGCTCAAAGAAATAGAAAAGACCTTGAAGATCAAAGATATTGGCATGGGGGAATATCAGATTGAGTCCATCTTGTCACTGACAACTCTCCCTCCATCTCCACGTTCCTATGAGGAACCTTCTGAAGATAGATTTGGTATTGGCTATCAGAGAAATGAGCTTGACCAACCTAGCTACAGCTTTCACTCATGCAAGGATTCAGATAATGAAGAAACACAGATTCAGCCTATGACATATGAAAGATCTTTGAATGTTCAAAATTCTGATTCAGACTACCAAAAAGAGTCTTATCTACCTTCTCAAGTGCTTCAGGAACATGATTTTGGTCCTCACCAGGAGGATTTTATACACTCTACTGAACAGATTTCTACTACTGCAGCTACTATTGAATATGTCACTGCCTCTAATGGCACACATACTGATTGGGAGCAACTGTTGGATGCTTCCCTTATCTTTGGTATGCCTCAAGGTATGCCTATTCTAGATTGTGCTACCACTTCTACTGTTGAACAAAATCCTACTACTACTGACTCCAATGGCACACATACTGATTGGGAGCAACTGCTGGATGCTTCCCTTATCTTGGGTATGCCCTGGGGTATGCCTACTCTAGATTGTTCCACCACTTCTGCTATTGAACAGACTCCTACTATTTCCAACTCCAATGGCACACATACTGACTGGGAGAAACTATTGGATGCTTCCCTCCTCTTGGGTATGCGTCAAGGTATGCCTATTCCAGATTACTCTGCTGCTTCTACTACTGAACAAGGTCCTGCTGTTGAAGAAACATTTCCTTTGACAGATGATAGTGATGAAGAAAGTCTGCCTCCGACTATGTCTCTAGCTGAATCGGACTCCATATCAGATGCTAGTACAAAAATACCAGTTGATGCTATGCACTTATATGCTAGTCTTAACAACTCAGAAAGAGGAGAAAGTTATGATCCTCCAGATCAAGAAATTGATGATGATCCTTTCCACCCTCCTATGGAGATCATTCCTATGGCTTCTAGGTCATCTACTCCAAGCTATACTCTTACTGCTCCAGCAAATCATGGGTATGTAAGACCCCATTCTGTTACAGGTTCATGGAATATTGGTAGATCTAGAATTGAAATGGTTCCTATTCGTGCACTCTTACCACCTGAAAGGGGACCTGACTCTTGGAATAGACCATCTTGGTTAGGCTCACATAATATTCCTCCAAACTTATCTGACTCTTCTAAGATGACTCACAATCAGCAACGCTCTATGGAAGATTACTTTCTTGATCTACCTGATGCATTCATGAATGATGAGGATGATACTGATATATTTGCACTTGAGCCCATCCCATCAATTTTTCTTCCCCCTTCATCTCCCAGAAAAGTGGCTCATCCACTTCCATCTCCATCTCTCCACCTGAACCAGTCATATAAGCCTCTTTCATCCATCATTCCTGAGTCTTTTGGAAGTAACTTGGATGTGCAACATAAAAGAAAAAATAACGAGAATCCACTTATATCTCAAGGTCACCATGTCCCATCTAATCGACATGTGACTATGAAGAAAGGAAAGAAAAAGAGGTGTTCAAAAGACCGCAAAGGTCCTCAAAAAGAAGAAGACAATCAAAAGCCAGAAAATAAAATAAAAAATGGATCTCGAAATCCATTCTATAGGCATTGTCATCAAAAGCACCTCAAAGTAAAGAAGAAAAAATTCAAAAGCTATGTGGATTCCAAAGAAAGAAAAAATCAAAGTTGTCATTCAAGCTTCCAAAATTCTCATGCTTCCCTCCATTCCATCACCCTTGCCTCTCATACTTTAGACTCTTCACTCCATCTTGCCTTGTCCCAAAGTGCATATCAGCATCTCCTCATTGCTAATGACATGACTAAGAGAAATCTAGAATGTACTCTCCCTAAGCGTTTAGAGCGTGGGAAATTTGACGAAGAGTTAAGGTGTGTCCATGAGGATATTTGTGGGTCTCACTTAAGTGGTCTTTCCTTGACTATGGATCTCTTGACTGTTGGACACTACTGGTTGGTTCTCTTGTTACTGCTACAACATCTGGTTCTGATTCTGCAACTTCTCAGCTGGCTACTGCTACAAATGACTATGTTCTCAGAGATTCCTACTAAAGGAGAGAAACTCAAAGAGCCCATCAACGCTCTTCATCTAAGAAGTTCTATAGCTGACATTCTCAGTATGCTCATGTACATACTTATTGATCCTGAAAAAATCCTAAAAATTGATATATTGCGAAAAATCCTAAAAATTGCAAAATGTCCTAAAAAAATGATCATCTTAGTGAAAACCTGGCAAACAGGCACTTTGATGTATCTATTATCCTGGTGAAAACCTGGTAAACAGGCACCTTGATAATACCAAAAAAAATAGAAAATTTGAAAAAATACAAAAAAAATAGAAAATACAAAAATACAAAAAAAATGAGATATTCAAAAAAATACAAAAAAATCAAAAAAAGAGAAAAGTACAAAAAAAATTGAAAAAGAGAAAAATGTACCATTGATGAAAACCTGGTAAACAAGCATCATGGTAGCAAAAATAGAATCTCTGCCAAGATGGTGAAAACCTGGTAAATAGGCGCCTCTTGTTTTCTTGAAGTAACATCTCATCTCAGCGTCGCTTGGCTCTTAGTTTCCTGCTTTAGTTTCCTTCCTTTCCTGCTTTAGTTTGTTTTCCCGCTTTCCTGCTTTAGTTTGTTTCCTGCTTTGGTTTGCTAGCTCATGCCTTGCTTTCAGTGTCTTTGAGATTTTGCTCGACTCTTCATGGATTGGAACTGGTTCACACTTGGGGGCACCTACCTGGTCTAGGGGGCATTGTCCTATCACTTTCGGAAACTCTTTTGAGCATTGGTCGCCAGTGGTTCTCACTATGCCTGCCTGCGGATACCTAGCTTTCATTCGATCTCTCTTCTTCAGGATTTCTCCCTTATATCAATCACCAGTGATTCTCATTACGTCTACCTATTGTCATTATCTCATTGAGACTTCAAACGTTATCTTTCTGAATCGACTTCAATCCACTTGAACACGAACTTGAACTGAAACTTAAACTAAATGTGTGTTCCTTTGAGGCTTGTTGAGCTTTGTTTTCTTTGAGTGCTTGTTTGTTTGCTTTGCTTTTTTTGCTTTCTGTTTGTTGGTTTAGTTCCAATGATCCAAAGAATTCATTTAAGAGGGGTGTCTGTCTGTAAGAGCCTCTATCTCATATTGGATCGCCATGCATACCTCGACTCCTTTTATATGGATGCTTTGGTGAGGTTGGTTCTTCTCCTTGTCTTTTGAGTGACTTCTTTCTGCTACTGATTAAATTGTAAACGCTCGTCCTGTTAAGTGAACGTAAGGGTCACTGGGAGCAATCTTTGGCAAAAGAAGGAACTCCTGCGTGCTTGGTGTGTTTGTTCGCAAGAGACATTCAGGTCATTCTAGCATTTATGCTCTAATGCTTATGTTAACTTGCTAAATTAAAAGGAATAGGTGTTCAGGTCATTCTAGCTTCTTGTGCCTTAATGCTTACACCTCATTCTGACAAATTTAAGACTCACGTCATATTCATATTCTCATGATAGCGATATTAGTGAGGATTGTATGGCATCTTGCAATTGTCCCATGCTTAAAAGAACTCAATGATGATAAATACGATGAGTCCAACAGCCAAGTCTGGAGGATTGCATTTGTTCATCCTAGGCCTACATTTAGACTTGCATCTTTCATTCTAAGCTTGCATTTGGAGCGCTTTCTTGTTGCTCTCTTGATTGCTTTCTTTTGAATCTGCTCATCAAAGGTTCTCATCTTTTGTCCTAGTCTCATCTTGGTTGCATCCTTTTTCGGGATCGAAATCGAAATCTGACATCTCTAAGTGGCTCAAAATCGCGTTTTAAATATTGAACTCCTTCTGGATTGGATGCTTGTGCAGTCAACCTTCTGGTGTCATCTTCCTGCCAAATCCTCATCTTTACATCATGTTCTCAAATCTTTGCTTCTTTTCATCAAGTCAACCCTAGTCAAAATTTGGTCAACTATGGTCAAACTTGGTCAACAGGACCTCTACTTTGCTCCGTTTCACTTCTATAGCTTCGTGAATCTAGTCTAATTGCTTTTGCTCTGCAATCTCTTGTTGTTTATCATCCTTCTGACATGTCATCTTTCAATTTTTCTCCCGAGGGGGCAGGATGATTACATCATTTGAATCTTGTCGAATCTATTCTTGAATCAGTCTGATTTGACTCATCAATCCTCATCGCTAGGGGCATCTTGGTGCCTCGCATCTTGTTATCTTATCATCTATCTCTTAGGTATCTGAGCAATCTAACTCGGATCCTCAAGGATCACTCTTCGTTCTGGAGATGGTTCTTGAAATCTTTTGGGTATTGGGGCAATCTAACCCTGATTCCTGGGAGTCAAGCTTCGTTCTGGAGATGACTCTCGAAATCTCTTTTAGACCGTTATCTGGGCAATCTAACCCTGATTCGGAGATAGTCCTAAATCTACATCTTCATCAATTGGTATTGGGGCAATCTAACCCCGATTCCGGTTCTCTTCTAAGACCGTTGTCTTCGCAATCTAACTTAGACTTCAAAAATTCTCATCATCTGTCACTTCAGACTATTCTTTGAATCAACGCGCTGTTCGCACATCAATTCAAAGAGGGGCAAATGTAATACCCCAAAATTGGCACCTATTTAACTTCATCAATTTTGGTGCATTATCTCGATTTTACATCACCAAAGTCCTAGTTCCCTAGGCAATTTTCTCTCTCATATCTGACTTGACTTGATGTCAATTGCAAAGACCATAAATTGCAATAATCAAACACTAAAATAATTCCTAAGTCCTAGACTTTATTTGGCTAAATAATCTCTATGATAAGTTAATTTAATTATGAAGTCCTAAGTACTTTTAATTAAATTAAACTCCACCCCCTTTAGCTAAATACCCTTGAAAGGAATTAATAAATATTTAGTTAAATTGAATGGACATCTCTTTATTTGAATTTAATAATTCAAATTACTCGAAGAGTCACCCCCCACATGTGGAAAATTCCATTCTTTTAATTAAATAATTCATTGTCTTTTTGTCTCAATTAGGAATGAAGAGTCCACCGTTTCGAATCAAGAAGTTCTTCATTCCTCTTCTGGCTTGGTCTATTTAATGAACCTCTTTTTCTTCAAGGAGAGCAAGTTTTGAGAGCATCCTTACTATAGCATTTTTTTTAGTCTCATATTTCATTGTTTTCAAAGCTCTTTTATTGCATTATCTAGTTCAATTTCTCATATTAGTGTAATTGCATTTCACATTTAGATTAAATTTGCTTACTTGTTCTTAGTCTAATATCATCTTTATTTCAAAATCAAATAAAAATCTGCATTTCATATTTCTTTCAAAGTTTTCTAGATTAATTGCATTCATTCTTAGCTTAGATTCATTTTGCTCATATTTGCTTTCAAATCCTCCATTGTTGAATTGGTCTCTCGGCTGTTGGCTCTCGTTCTGAGAGTATTCGAACACCCCATTCACATAGGAGGCAACAAGTCACCTCACCATGGAATTTGGATTGAGTTCTCCATACTCTCTCCCAAATTCTATCAAGTGAATAATGACCATGTTGTGTTGTGCCTAATTTAGAGGTCACATTCAGTCACATACAATCCCCATAAAATTTCCCATGCCAAATGATATGTTTCCATGTTGAGAACTACCAATTTGTTCCCCTAATTGAATTGCATCTTCTGCATTTATTCCCCTTTTCTCATTTTTACCTTCAACATGTTGATCTTCATTACATTTTTTATGACCTTTCATTTTATCACCTCTTATTCAATCATATTTTCTTGTTCTATTCCTTTTATTCTCCATTGAATTGAAATTTTTAATTCATATGCGTATAGAAAACTATATACCCAATAAAAAATATAAACAATATTTATAAGTTCATAAATCAAGTTCTAATTGAACAATTTTTTAATTAATAAACCATATAAAAAAATCTTTAAGTTAAAAAACAAAACAAAACAATTCTTTATTTAAAATACCAAATAAAATAATACTTTAATTTAAAAAACCAAATAAAATAATGTTTCAATTAAAAAAATTAAATAAAACAAAAAAAGGGATAAATAAAGTATAGAAATAACTTGCAAGAAAAAACATACCATCTTGATGATTGTCATTCATAATTGGCTTTCGAACACAAAAAAAAGATCAAAAACTCCCAATAAATGATTTTAATTTAAAAATTAAGTATTGTTTTGTGAGTATAAAACAATTTTTTTGTGATTCTCTAATTAAAAAAATATGTCATTTATATGAGGTTTAAGGGCCTCAGTCGATCACGTGACGAAGTTTGGTCGACACTAGTTTTGAGCCAAAATAGGTCTGGCCAAACCTATTTCGATCGAACCACTTCTGACCAAAACTGCCTTTGTGGCATCCCATGTGGCAACCAAAGAAGCCAAAAGTGAAAATTTGCAGAACTTCTCACTTTTGCAACTCATTTCTCCATCAAAACTCAACTTTCTTAAAAAAAAAAAAAACCCTTTTATAGAGCTTAGAGTCAAGATTATCTTCATATAATTTTTATAGTATTTTAACTAGAGATCATATATCATAATTTTAAAATAATGTAAGTAGGTATTTTAACATTTGAGAAGATGCTGCTTCAAAAAAAGAAAAAAATAGTAAAGAGAGTCCTCTTCAAGAATATGTATTTCTTTTCTGAATGGTCAAGATTTGATAGGGAAAATTTGACGGAGACAAAAACTATCAATTTCGGATAAATTCAACTTTAATAGTCATAACAGAGAAAATATACATCAAAAACTAATCTTTCTTTTTTATGCACTAGTTATACATGCCATCTATAATATATTTTAAAATGAAAGGAAATTTTATTACCTCCATATATTTTTTTGGTGGGAACTAGACCCTAGATTTTCAACATTCTTCATCAATTAAGAAATGAACTTCAAAAATTTAAAAACTGTATTAATTCTTGTTCAAAAATTTAAAAAAAATTAGAGACATAAACTTGGTCTAGTTTTACACATTTCATCACTTTACATCATCTTCAAGTTCTAAACACAAAGTCCACTTTTATGTCGTTAAAGTTGAACAATTTATGTGTTGTTGACCTTTTCCTTTATAAAACTATGACACAGGTTTGTACTTTTACCCTTTAATCTAGAAAATATTTCCACCTATTCTTATATGGTCTATATGGTGGGAAAGAAATAGAAGGATCTTCAAAAGGAAAAACATGATATTTGACCAAGTATTGCATAGGATTGAATCCTCAATTTTAGAATGTGTGAAGGCACACATAATGAGAGTTAAGAATTTATCTTCCAAATTCACTTCAGAATCAAATAAGATGCTTAATAACTGGCAACTCATGTCCATTCCATTTAATACTTATTTGGTTCACAATACAGCTTAAATAAAATTAATAGGAAATCCATTAAATAGAAACCACCATCAAAAGGTGTATTCAAGTTAAACTTTCATGGAGCTTCTAGAGGAAACTGTGGATCTTCATTGGCAGGTTGTATTATTTAGGATCACAAAGGTTCTTTTATTATAGTAAATACACCAAACTACTAATGGATACAAATACTATGGCTGAGGCTAATCCTCTACTAAAAGATATATAGATATTAGTTGATCATCAAATTAAAAACATTCAAATCTAGGGACATTCACAAGTCATTTTTCAATCTCCTCATTGCAAAACAAGTTTCAAATTAGAGATTGGAATATTTTTTCACACAAATGTTCCACTTACTCACAAGATTTACCACATATTCAGATGAACATTACTATAGAGAGGGGAGTTAGAGGAAATACTAGATTACTATCATGGAATTTAAAGGGAAGGATAAGGATAAAAAATTAACAATAGAATAGTTGATAAACTCACTACAAAATTCAACATCAACACATAACTTCATGCACAAATTTTTTGATAAAATTGATATCTTGAGATTGGGTGCACTATATGTTAGAATAGATGTATGAGACACCTCATTATAATATCCAAGGATTCAAGTCACTTTATTAGGTTGGAGGTTGTGATAGATTAGTTCCTAATTGGTTGAGGGTGGGCCCTCTTCCAGATTTGATTTTTGAGGATGATGTGGCATCATATTGGAGAGTGACTTAATGGCACAATTTTAGATTTCCTCCAAGATAACTAATGTCCATACACATCATTAAATGATGTCACATTTCATGTTATATCATTTCAAAAAAATTGGTAATTAACACATCAAGCATTAGGGATTCAAATCTATCAAAGTGGTGATTCAAAAGACTCCAATATGCAACATTGTGCAACACTTGGTAGAGATCTTATTTTTGGCTTGGTATATTTTAGAGGTATGATTTATCTTTCATGTATGAGTCATTAATTTTAGTCTTTTCCCTAGTCCTTTAATGTGTGAAATGGAATTAGCCAACTTTCACTTGCAGGAAAAAAAATTTAAAAATATTTTCATCGTGCTTTGTGTGGCCATGAAAGGGGAAATTATTTTCCCTCTAAAATTGAAATATGTTTATCTGAAGGTTGTTGGGATGATTTTCCCAAAACCTACTAAATGCAACTTTTATTTTCCTAATATATGAATATCATCTCTAGGTTTGGCATTCAATCTATTTTTTGGCTTTGTCATAACTTTGTCTACTTCACAACTAGGTTTGGTATGGGCTATAATCCACTAAATAATAGAATATTAGTGTCAATCAAGGGTTGAGAACATCTATTTTTTGGACCTGTATTTAATTCAAAGCTTCAAAGGATCTTTTCTTGGGATGACTGGAGGATGGAGATAGACATATACCAAGTAATTAGAGATAGGGTTATAGTGTTGAGTTCACCAAGAATCATATACCTATCCCCAATATTAATGGTTTTCATATCAAATGCAGTGGATCTTGTTCAAGATTAATCTTTATTAGAAGATATGGTTGGTAGCTATGTCTTAGGGGAATTTCTGGAGGGATTTAAATTATTTATTTCTCTTAGGAAATATGATATGTTTAATGGAGAAGCTTTATTGGGGGGTTATTTTCTACTAAGCATTTGATGAATTTTTTTTTAATTTCTCATCTTTTTGATGCAATTAAGAATACATTGGTGTCTGGTAATTGTAATATGTTTGACAAGGAGTTTGGACTACTCTATGACTTGATTCCATATGAGACTTTTATATGTAGTAAAATTACCTTCTATGCTATACATAGGCTATTTGTTCATCATCCTTCTCCCAAGATCCATGTTATCACTTACAGACAACACACAGTGGGTGATGATTTAAAATATAAAGTGTAAGATGAGGCTAAACAGGGTTTGGTTAGTGCTCCTCTTCATAATATAGCAACCAAAGAAAATAAAGGTTGGGTGGCAGGTCCTCATCTAGAACTAGATGAATTCATTGAAAACTCTCATATTTCATGAGTTCCTACAATCTCTGTAGTCAAGTTTTGATAAAATTTTGCATTATTTGAAGGTATTCCCATTACATATCTTTGAAAGCCATTTTGAGCTTCCAACTTGTAAGGTAGGTTTAGTTGGGATGGCTTTGGCATGTGGCCAGGTAAACACTTAGAGATGATATTTTCATCGTGCTTTGTGTGGCCATGAAATAAATAAATAAAATAAAATATCGAAGACTCAGCCCTTGCATACATCAGCATACCAAAAGGTAAACGCAAACATAACATTGCATGGAAGCCAATTTGCACGTTGAATTAGAAAGCCCCGTATTACACATTGATTGTTAATTAACTTAATAAAAGCTACTGTTTGTGGTTTTACAGTTTGAAGAAGATATGACACTCTGAGAGCAGCCCTGATCACATACGAAACAGAGAGAGAAACCAAAATTATCACGCCACTACCACATATTGAAGATTTTGGATATCCAAATCGGACACTGAGGGGACGTCCTGTCAAAGGTTGTTTCATACAGGCACGCAATGACAACTCCACTCGTAAATGTAGTACAATGAATGCATGCTAAATTTTAATAATATCCACAACATGTCATGGGATCTACTGTTAATGATATACAATGACGAATGACATTCACTTTTTGATTTGTATTTTTCGACGACAGTATATTTTTTCCTCCTTTGCTTTGGTTGGGTTAGTCCCCTTTTTCAAACAGAACTATTGAGGACAATGAAAGAAAAACGAGAGAAAGCCCCCTCTCTAATAACGCGCTATACCTTACCAGTTCACACTTGTAGTCCTAACGCAACAAAGTCTTCCGTCCGTTATAAATACATAAGCGAGGCGATCTCTGGGCACGGTAAACGGAGAAATGGCCCATAAAGCGTGCGCAGCTTGTCGATCACAACGCAAAAAATGCTCAGATGAATGTTTGCTGGCTCCTCATTTTCCTGCGAATGACCTTCAAAGGTATTCGATCGTGCAGAGAGTGTACGGGTTCAACAATGTTCTCAGAATGCTCAAAGTAACGTAACCGCTCCCGAATTCTAGGTTTTTATGGAATCACTTTGAATATTCCAAATTATCTCCATTTGAATACTTTTGCAATAATGTTTGGCTTTAATTATACCACAAACTGTATAAATTTATCCCCCAACTGCCTATTATATTTCAATAAAGGAATTTTAGAGTCAGTTTATGTCTGTGAAACGTACGAGTTGGATTGCGTATTCCAAATTTATTCTGTCATATAGAATAAAAGAATGACTATGGCAGTCTAGTTATGAATTGATGGAGTTCATGGTTTTGATGAGTATAGGGAATTAGACCTGAGCAAAGAGGAGAAGCGGTAAATAGTTTGGTGTTTGAAGCAACAGCCAGGATGGAGGACCCCGTAAATGGGAGTGCAAGAGCATTTCATCAACTGCAGAAGAAGATTGCTGACTTGGAATCCCAGTTGGCAGCCAAACAAGAAGAGGTCATGAATATGCATTTTGCATGTGAGAAGCTTCTGTCTCCTCTCACCCTTGAATCTTTTGATGCTGGACCTGATTTATATGCCACGTCACGTGAAATTGAATATGGCGTGTGTGAGGAGGTGGATCCAATGTTGTGGGAACCGATATGGTCAATATAAAGAGAAGCGTATACATTGAAATTTGGTGTCTCGAGGCACCGTTTAGAAAAATATTTAATTTAATCTACAGTCAATTTCTTTCTTAAACTGTTTGATTTGTCGATTGCGAATGTACCATAGAGAGCATATCGGCATGAAGTATGTCACTTCAAATATTTTGTTATAATATGGTTGGTTTAACTTTCTGATCAAATTAATTTAACAAAATTTCAATAGAAATTTTGTTTCTGATTTGTTCTATTGTGTTTTTGGAAATAAATCATATCTGTATTACTATTGTTTGGTAATTGTCTCCGTCAGTAATTCAATGATAGAAACATTGTAATAATTAATGAAAGATCTTTTGATTGATCTATTAAAAAACTTGATAATTATATATTAACTATTAAAGATTATTATATCAATTTGACACTAAGACGAAAGGTGTTCTATGAATGAACCCTTTCTCATTCACATATATCTATTGCATTCTTGAAGGAAAGCAACAAACATGGGTAGAAGTAGATTTAACAAATGATTAATATTGGATGTAGGATTTGAACACATTGGATTGTGTATTCAATGAAAACTTTTGTTTATCCTACAAATAATTCTAGTCTATTTAGTTTAATAAAAGTATTATGAGGAGGTATAATCTTTCCATAGCCTATTACAATTAGAATACTTTTTTCTAGAAAATAATTATGTGAGAGATTTTGTGTCAATGTTTCAAATCACTCTTTGTGATTCATCATCTAGACATATAATCACAAAGAGTGATTCAAAACATTGACTCATGAACTCTCACATATTTTTTGCCCAAGAAATGTGCTCTAAAAGTATTCTTGATAGAATTATTTGTATTTTCATTACTTTTCTTAGACATATGTTTTCAAAAAATAAATTAAACTAAAATTAATAATATATGTAAACTTAAACATGGAAAAGTGATTGTTTACATTATTACTCATGTTGATAGGAGAGATAAACATTGTGTGTGTGTGTGGATGTAGACATATCATGGCTCTATAGAGTTCATTTTTTGTTGTTTTCTGATGCTGATGACGACGTATAAGTGAGATACATTATAAAATAATTTTTTAATGTATATGTATGAGATGTATTTGATTTGATGAATGTTTATGCATTTTTTTATGGTTATAATCTACATGATTATGATTGATGATTTCATTAAGGTGTTGATGATTACGATGTATATGAAAACACATGAATTATGATTTATTTATAATATTTGTGGAGGTTGCATTGATTTTATCATGATGTGGATGACCATATTTATAAAAGGGCCACCTTCCATACACCCTTCAATCCCATGTATTGCATGGAATTTAACTTACTAGAAAACTTAACAAGTCAATAATTATTATATAACACTCACTCTCAGAATCACTTAAGTAGAATTTTATAAGCATTGACAAAAAACATTAGACAAGCTAGACGAAGAAAGATAATTTGGTGAACTATGGACAAAATGTTGAAGGAAAAAACATATCACAATTAAAACATGAGACACAAAATTATTTCAACTTTGAGATATTATCCTTTTATGTGATATCAAGTTCAAGAAGTAAGGAAAATCAAAATTCATTGGTTAGAACTCTACAAAATTAATGATATTTGAGACTTTGAAGCACTCTAGATGGAGACTTTTGATGACCCGATCTTGTAGTGCTATGCCAATGGATTGAGGCTTAAAGACTTCCACCATTATTTTGGGAAAAGTTGACTCAATGAAAAGTCATATGTTTAGTATGGGGATAATCTTGGCTAGAAAATTGTTATAAAAACTTGTTTGGAGATATGTATTTATAAACCAGAAATAGGTGTTAAAAATATGTACTTTAGAAGATATGATATACTTAAGGAATAATATCTAACCGTTATCTCCACTTTAGGACATATCAGTCTAGGAGAAAGACCTATTCACCACAATAAGGTCATATATTGAAGATATAGTGATAATATAGGTATTAGATATATAGAATAGATATAAGGAATGAAAGGATTTTATATTGGTATATAAATATAAATATAGTTGATTTTGGGCCTAATTTGGATAAGTTATGTTTCTTTCTAATTTACAACTTGGATAGGATCCGGAATACATTCTTGCTACCTCAATAGAATTGAGTTTTGGGTTAAATGATTTTTAAGAAAAAAGACCATTTAGCAATAGAAATCCAATTCCTCAAAAAGATCCATCAATAGTTTTAGATGAAATTAAGACAAAAAATAAACTAAAAATAAAAGAAAAAAAGAACTTAAATAGTATTATTATCATTTATATTAGAACCAAATAGTAATAGACACACTTCAAGTGGTGAAATACAAGTATAGGAAATTCATTGAGAAATAAGCATAAAGATAATGAGCAATGAAACAAATAATAATACTAATATGCATTACAATTTGTGTTCAAAATTTTTTATCATAGAATTGATGTTAAGTTCACTAGGAAGTATATAGGTAAGTTGACATTAAATTTATTATTTAGTAAATGCAAGATGCTAAAGAACTAAGGTTTCTTATAGAAATGTTATTGAATTTATTTGTAATATTACTAATCATTAGTATTAGTAACATAGTCACCACAACCGAGGTCTTCCACATGGTACTTAATTGTTACAAGATAACTTGCTAGTTTTCTATAGGAAGAGACCTAGTCTTCCCCCCTCTGATTATGACTATAAAATTGCCAAGATTTGGGGTATTGGCAAGGGATTCGCCAGATTCAACAACACCAAACTCACAACTTGAAAGGCTACCATTTGGTCACCACCCTAGGCTTCATGGCTCAAACTCAATTTTGATGGTTCTATTCGTGGGGGCTCTAGGCAGGTGGAGGTATCATTCGTGATCACAAGGGGCGATTGGTGGCTTCGTATGCTTGTCCCCTTCAAAACCATACTATTAATAAGGCCGAGGGTATGGCTCTCCTTTGGGGTATGAATTCTTCCATCACTCTGGGATATACCAACATTGTTATTGAAGGGGACTCCAAAGTTATCATTGAAGCTATTCAAGGAAATTCTAGTTTTTGATGGAAAGTTGACTATATTTTATCTGATATAGGTGGTTTAATGGAATGT
This sequence comes from Chamaecyparis obtusa, assembly GCA_027943335.1. NCBI lineage: Eukaryota > Viridiplantae > Streptophyta > Pinopsida > Cupressales > Cupressaceae > Chamaecyparis > Chamaecyparis obtusa. The sequence goes on from BSBK01009772.1 coordinate 66,781, forward strand.
ATTCACATGTCCAACATCATGCACACTTATAGGGAAGGTAACTCTGTAGTAGATCTCATGGTTGCTGTTGGTGTACAGCTTGACAAGTTATGGTGTTGGAGGGCTGTCTGTCAGTCAGTTTCCCAAGGCTAATCAAGACTTGATTAGGCGGGAAATGAGTGACATTGACATTGGATTCCATGATGTTTAAAAATTAGCTCTCAATTTGGGCACCAAAGGATGGGCCCTAGTGCTATCACATTTCTACCACTAGTGCTAGTTTTTCTCTCAACTGCCACATGGCTTTTATCGAAGGGCTCTTCATTCCTAATAGGGGGTTGACGTGGCATAGTGGTACAATATTACCTTTTACGATCCATTATTATTTGGAATGGCTTCTAAGGTAAGTGTGATTTACAGAGGATTACAAGACATTTGAGGTGGATTTTAATGATGCCCTCTACGTTTTACAATTTCGTTCCCACATGTTGACCTCGATGGCATCTCTGGCAGTGATTTATGAGCTAAAGGGAAATTATTACCCTAATTATGGTACCCAAGATGACAAGACCTTAAGACTAAGATCTGGCCATCACTTCACCATTTTTCACAACTACCTCACTAAAAAACTGTGCTCTGGGTCTAATTTTAGTGGTTTTATGGGTGACCACTTGGTTTTGACTTTTGTGGTTTTGAAGGCAAATGCAATTATTGGGATAGATGCAGCTCTGTCTCGATGAATTTTGGGGTGTGGATTTATTTTCTCATATGGGAGAAGATGGGTGGCGACATGAAGAGATTGAACCTGATAAAATAGAGGAAGGCTTCTCCTCTAACCCCATGGTCATGTACTTTTTTAAAAAGGGAGGGATTCTCCCATCATGGAAAACCTCACGGGCCATGATGAAATGATCTCTCGATAGTTTGGGAAGACATGGAACAAAAGGAGGGTCACCATCAATAGGATTACATTTGAGATCAATGAGGAGGTCATCAACAAACCTACTAGGATGCTAGCTTCAAGAAGAAAATGGAAAAAAACCTTGAAATCCCATGCCAAAACTAAATTTGTTCAATTTTTTAAGAATGAGGAAAGCCTAGTGTCTAAGAATGGCAGCTACAACATTTATGACCTTCTAAAATTCTAGCCAAAAATGTGCAAACTGATCATCAATTACTTCACTCTAAAGGGTCGCTATAGTACTTTCTATAATCCTTAGATTGTATAATTTGCACATTTTTAGCTGGGCTTCGCAGATCTGAACCCTCCATAAAAAAAATAAAAATTAAAAATTCATGACTACCAATTGTAGCTTCATCAACTCAAACATGGACAAGAGCCTTTAGAAACCCCTAGATGTCAAACCCTAAGCCCAAAACCAAAAGTGCTAAGAACAAAATAAGCGTACTAATTTTTTATACTAAATTATAGCATGTGATTGCAAATTAAAAATCGAAGAGTGCCTATACATATATGAACATAGCAAAAGGCGAACACAAACCTAATATTGCCAATTCCTGTATATTCTTCTACTTACAAGCTGATTTGCACGTTGAATTAAAAAGCCCCGTCTTCCACATTGATTCGCGTGATTGTTAATTAACTTAATAAAAGCTACTGATTGTGGTTTTACTCGATTGATTGTTAATTAACTTAATAAAAGTTACTGATTGTGGTTTTACAGTTTGAAGAAGATATGACACGAAAAAAATATGACACTTTGAAAGCAGCCCTGATCACATACGAAACAGAGAGAGAAACCAAAATTATCACGCCGCTACCACATATTTAAGATTTGGATATCCAAATCGGACACTGAGGGGACGTGCTGTCAAAGGTTGTTTCATACAGGCACGCTATGACAGCTCCACTCATAAATGCAGTGCACTGAATGTATGCTAAATTTTAATATTATCCCCAACATTGCATGGGATCTACTGTTAACAATAACAATATACAATTTTTCTAACGTATGCTATTTATGATGAATGACATTCACTTTTTGATTTGTATTTTTCGACGACAATATATGTATTTCCTCCTTTTCAAACAGAGCTATTGAGAACAATGAAAGAAAAACGTGAGAAAGCACCCTCTCTAATAACGCGCTATACGTAATCAGTTCACACTTGTAGTCCTAAGCCAACAATGTCTTCCGTCTGTTATAAATACACAAGCGAGTCGATTTCCGTTATAAATACTTTTATACTTTTGATCGAATCTTTTTTTTGGATGTGGGTTTTAGGCTCTTTATAAAATCTGTTTTACTTAATCAAAAACATATTCATCACTATAGTTGAAAATATATTATTGGATATTAATTCAAAGTGTGTGGAAAGTAATAGTTCAAAGTGCAATGAAAAACATAAATATGTCACAATTAATTATAAATAAATATGACACTAGATTTGGGTAATGATGACGCATCCCCAAGAGTGCTAATAATATGTTATCTCTCAAATATGAATGCTAAAGGTAAATGATACATCTATATTTGATATATTATTTATTCAAATAATATGCCTAAAAATAGGTTTTACAAAAAAAAAAACAATTTAAAAACTAAATAACTGATGCCAAAACTACTATGATAACTTACTAGTTATTTCTATAATGTAATATACTAAATTTTTTACTCTATTACATTAATTCAAACAAAAGTGGAATATTGTAAGGGTTTTGAACCCAACCCTTCTAGATACTTTGGTGATGAACCTTCACTAATCCTCCTTGCTTACCCAAGAAACACTGAACTAACTGCATCATTAGATCTCCTAACTAAAGAACCTAAAACCATTTGCACAACACGAGTGAACATAAAAGTGTATTATCTATTTTTTAATTCAATCTCTAAAAAATTATTTCAAAAGGATATTTACCATGATGGTCATTTTGAAATAATATTTACTTTTGATTGTTGGAGATAAAAACAAGGCCACAATTTCCCAATGGACTTAACTCCAATAGGAAATTTTAAGTTGAAGTAGAGTTAGAGTGAAAACCCTAACATGCTTGAGAAAGGGAATAAAGAACAAAAAAAGGGATAAAATGGATCAAAATGGAAGAATTCCCATGTAAACAAAAAGATCTCATGAATGGAGAAACAATTTAATTAAGGATATAAAACCAAGAGCTTGCAATGAAGAGAAAGAATTAATAAAAAACAACAAATTGTTCCTTCATTATCTTCTCATCTAGATCTTTTTGTGAATGTAATTTTGAGAAAACACTATGGTTTTAGTTAAATCCTTTACCTCTCTTTTATTTAACACGAGTGGAATGAAGAACTCTTACTGGTATTATAGATTTCATGTTGTGTTGAATTAGTTTTTAATAAGTTAAACTCGTGAAAGTTAACTTCCCTCAAGTAAATATTGAAACTTTCAAAACCTTCACATGTCTTTTGAATGCACCCTTCATCGTTTTGAATTGATGTGTGAGCTCAAAAAGGATTTTATTGAGACATATTATGAGTTGAATCCACTAGTATGAATCCTAAAAAAGTATAATTTTTGGTGTATCAACTGCCCTTGAGAATTTTATTTTAAGAAATATCTATCCCTTTACCTATTAAAAAAGTCAATTATAGGTGATCTATCTTAACTTGGAACCAACCTATTTCCTAGATATTCACCTTCATTATTAGAAATTCATAGGCTCAAAGGTGTTTCCATATTTCACAACATTGTTAAGCTTCATAGTGAGCATTTGAGTGCAATCCTTGTGATAATAGTTTCCATTGCCTATGTAAAATGAAACATATTTCCTCTAAATTTCTACATCTCATACAAGTTTATTTAAAATACCACATCTTCTCCAAGTGTGTCTAACACATCGTCAATTGGCTTAGAAACAATACCTTCTTTGTTGCACAAAGCACCAACCAAATGTCTGTGAATGAGATTCCTTTCACTTGAAAGTCCAAATATCCTCTAAATGTTTCTAACATCTCAAGTAATTGATAAATAGTGTGATGTAGAGGTAAGGCTTCAACTCAATAGAGCTTGGTTCATTCATATAATGATTCAATACTTGCAATGATGAGGTTCTTCCTAGTTCCTTCTAGGCACATGACTTTTATTCCTTTAGGCCTTGGTTAACACCTATGATCCAAACCCATTCTAGAAAATATTTTCTTGGGTTGATATATCCATCAAGATCACATTGCATTATAAGTATATCAAAAAACCTCTCCTATTTACCAAATTAAAAAAAATGGCATTTATAATTTTAAACCCTCACTTCACAATGCATTGTCAATCATTCTTTATATATTCATTCAAACATTTTTTAACATCTCACATAAATGAACTTTATAGTCCTTAATGTTTAAGGTATGATTAGACAATACAAAAACATAACTTTACATCAATTTTTGTGATTTTTCAATGGTCGAAATGAAAGAGATGATTTTTTCTTATTGGTTGGAAACCTTTCAATTTATCATAGAGATGTCCACACAAAAAAATGCCATTCTTCATTCCAAATTTAATGAAATTAGATTAAAAATATGGAAATGAAGCTAGACTAATATGATCATGAATAAAAAAGGAAATGAAGCTAGACTTTAATTAGATCATGATTAAATAAAAGATATCTAAAAGGATTTAGCATGTGTGACTAATATGGTGGAGGACGTGTTCAAATTTATATGCAAAGGAATAATGCACAACTAGCATCAAAGAGGAAATTCTACTTATCATGCAAATTGATGTCATCCTCGAAGATGAAGAAATTATTAAAAATAGTAGTTATGACTAGAAATTCCTATGTAAAAGGTGGTAGGAGGTTTAGTATAAAAATGACAAGAAGTCTACATATTTTCCCTTCATTAACATGTTGAAAAGTATATTCACAAGACTTGAATAACAATGATTATTAATAACTCATTAAATGAATAACTTTAATAATCTCAAAATTATATGTAATACCTCCTATGTATATTTAACCATATGCAACACAAAGGTAGAAAAATGTTTTAGAATAACTGAGAGGGGGATGAATCAGTTAGATTAGTTATCCTATAGTCCCAAATACAAAAACATACCTTATAAAATAATTCCAACAAATTATGAAGCTCGATAACATAAAATATCAATCTATCTCTTAAGTTTACTGATTACCAATAATTATCTAACTATGATTATTGACTAAATCAACTATGCAGTATGTAAAGAATGATAGAAAAACAAGCATAAAAAATAACACATAACACAATGATTTAACATGGAAACCCTACTAAGGCAAAAGCCACCTTGGACCGGTAACCCAAAAAATAATTCACTTTTCTGAAGTGAGCTCGGTGAAGAGCCAACCCTGTTAAAGATTACAACACACTGTTAGGTGTGACCTGGTTAGAGGATTTATCACTAACAGTTAACTTTTGACCATCATTCACTATGGGGTCAACAAGATAACACTTTACATCCAACGAATGTCATAGGGTAGAACACAAGACTCTTAGGTCCACTTGGTTAAGATATTTTCTATATCAATGGTTGAACTGAGACAGTACTAATCTGATTCAAATACAACTCAATTGCAAATATTCAGATCTATGCGAAGCCCATATAAATTCTCTAATTATTAATCAATTTCACTTCCTCAATATTTCTCAAATTACTTTCACTCGGTAAATAGTTCTTTGATGCTAGATAATGTCTGCAGCTTGATCAGGCATGCATGAATATAGTTTTCACGTGAAATCTCTATAGTCTTCTTCTTTCTGGCATGTTTAAATAATGAAACTCATATCTCTTATATAGACAAGTAAATTGTTTTCATATTGCCCATCATATTTTGCCTCTTTATATCCTTTGTCCATTTTGCACTTAAACCTTCCTCGGCAGATGTGTCATTAACATGTTTCAATCTCATCCTTTAGATCTTCTCTAAATTTTGTCAGCCATGGATCTCATAAAAAACATCATCCTTAACCTCCAAATCATAACAATTTCTAGCTCATCAAATTTAGTGATTTTTTCTTATCATTTAATATTTTCATCCATACTCGGTCAATATAGAAATGCATCGAAGATAACTAGCTAACTAGCTCGGTTAATACTATCACTCAATATACATTGCATTGGCTTGGTGTATACAAAAATATTTAATTACCGACCACATTGACATGTCTAATTTAAAATATGTTCTTCATAATAGATTAATGTAACATGCTCAAGTCAATAATATAAAGCCATAGAATCATCAATAAGTTACCCAATGTTTACCTTATCCTAATCTATCATATGGACATCTTTTCCTCATGTAGATATCTCAATTATTCATCTTTTCATCCTTCAACATATGTTTAGATGTTTGTAACTAACATGATAAGTGCTATCAAAACTAGTTGACATCAATGACAACATATTGACTTATTTAATCATCTTACATATCATTTCAGTAGCTCAATGATCTCTAATCAGTGTTCCTTCAGTTCATCAGATATTGAATCAATTGTAGTTCATCAATCTCTCCCTTTTTCATTGATGGCAACACAAATAATATGAAAATATGACATACACATACCAAACATGTATTCTACAACTATGTATGTACATGTTGTAGCTTGGTAAGCTCTCCCTAGCTTGATATTTAATATGTTTAATCACTACAAAACATAACATCATTACAAGAAGACTCTCGCTACAGTTTTGATCTTTTTAGTTCTTAGATTCTTGTTCTCAGCAACAAATATTCAAGTCTCTCCCTTTCTTTGTGTTCTCACTAACTGATTTTTCATGTGCATTTCCTCTCCCTGATTTTCTCTCCCTTTGACAATAATGCCAAAGAAAATATACAAATAGCTCTTCAAAAGCCAAGTATTTATCTATTGTTCAGTTCATATCAAGTCCCTTTAGTGTACAAATAAAAAAATTTATGTTCTAGCTCTACAATCTTTCATAAACTTTAACAAAATCCAAAGTGTGAGCTATGTGCATAAATGTGAATGATCTTTTGATAAGTATAGGTTGATGCAACCTCTAGATGACCTCAATAACTGGTAGATAGGGGACAGACTCCAAGTCTAGTCCTCAAATATTCAAATGTGTCCTTTGGTAAGGGTTTAGTAAAGATATCAACAAGTTGTTCCTTAGATGTTACAAATTCTAGTTTCACCTACTTTTCTTGAGCTTGTTCCCTCGAGTAGTGATACAGAATAGATATATTCTTTGTCTTCGAATGCATCACATGATTCTTAGAAATATTTATAGCACTAGTGTTATCACAATATATAATCATTGGGTTAATGATTACCACATTCATTCCTTCCAACACTTGTCTTATCCAAGCAATATTTGAACAATTTGTAGCTGCAACAACATACTATGCTTCAGCAGTAGACTAAGAAATGCATGCTTGTTTCTTGCTAATCCATGTCACAAGCCTTTCCCCTAAAAAGAATACTCCATCGGTTGTGCTCTTCTAGTCATCTATGTTTCCAGCCTGATCTACATCAGTGTAAACTCTAAGTTCAAATTTGCCTTCAAAAGTGTACCATAATCTATAGTCTTCTAGTTTCTTCAAGTATCTCAAAATTATTTTCACTGCAACCATATATGAATCTTTAGGATTGGCAGAAAATCTAGCCACAATCCCCACTTAATGTGCAATATTAGGCCTCTTATGTACAACATACATCAGTTTACCAATCATAGATCGGTACAGAGTCTGATATACTTCTCTAGATTCATCATCCTTTGTCAATTTACATCTAGTTACCATTGGTGTTCCTACTTGTTTAGCATCTTCCATGCCAAAAGTTTTCAACACTTCTTTAAGGTATTTTGATTGAGTTATAAAAATCTCATCTTTCTGTTGTATAACCTACAAAACTAGAAAGAATTTAATCTCTCCAAACATAGACATCTCAAATTATTTTCTCATCTCATCAAATATTTTTTGGCAAATTAGATCTTGTCCTCCAAAGACTATATCATCAAAAAATATCTCAGCAATCAAAACATTATCATCAGATCCTCCTTTCATGTACAAATTATTGTTTTCACTAGTTCTTACAAAACCAATACTTATAAGATAAGCATGTAGTCTTTCATAGCAAGTCCTCACTGCTTGCTTCAATCCATACAAAGCTTTGTGCAGTCTACATACCATGTCTTTTTGATTCCAATCAACAAACCCTTCTGGTTGTTCTATAGAGACCTCCTCCTCAAGAATTCCATTCTGAAAAGATGATTTCACATCCATTTCATATACTTTAAATCCCTTATGTTTAGCATATGCAAGTAATATGCAAACTTCTTCAAGTGTAGAAATAGGTATTAAGGTTTCACCATAATCAATACCTTCTTCTTGTGCATATCCCTTGCAAACAAGTCTTGCCTTATTCCTAGTGACCTCTCCATTTTCATTCAACTTATTCCTGAAAATCCACTTAGGACCAATAACATTTTTATCTGTTGGTCTAGGCACTAATGTCCATGTTTTATTCTTCTCAATTTGTTCAATTTTCTCATTGATAGCATTGATCCATTCATCATTTTCAAGTGCATCCCTAACATTCTTAGGTTCAAACTCACAAACTAAGCATGTGTTATGTCTTAACTTACTTCAGGTCAGCATGCCAGCTTGCTTATCTCCAATTATTTGATTCTCTAGATGGTGTCTTCTAACAAATCTTTTGAGCACTTGATCTCTTCTCTACTCATCATTCAGTTCAAGTTCATTTTCCTAATCGATAGCTTCTTCCTGATTCTCAGTTTGCATTTGCTAATTCTCAGTAGTATTTTTCTGATGCTCAATAGACTCAAGATGTGGCTTCGATAGATAATATGGATCTTCAACATAAGTAAACCTACCATAATCTTCTGGTTCCTTCAGGTTTTTTTCACTATTCTTATCAACGAACTAATCAACTCTATCATTAGCACTTTCTATCATCTTATTTGTAACCTTATTCAAACATTTATAAGGTTTACTCTTATTAGAATATCCCAAAAATATTCCTTCATCACCTTTAGAGTAAAATTTACCATTCCTATCATCTTTCATAATATAACACTTACTACCAAAGCTTATGAAACAACTTACACTCTGTGTGTAACCAAACCATAACTCGTAAGGTGCCTTTTTTGTGCCTTTCTTTAGTTGAACTCAATTCAGGACATATACTTCTATGCTAACTGCCTCTCCCAGTACATCTATGTAACATTTCTCTCAACCATCAATGTTCTAGCACAATAAACAATAGATCGATTTCTCCTTTCAGAAATTCCATTCTGATGCAGTCTTCTAGGTGTAGAAACCTGCCTTTTTATACCATGCTCATTACAGAAGTTAGTGAATTCATCAAAAACAAACTCACCTCCTCTATCAGAACTTAAGCATTTAAATTCTTTTCTGGTTTCTTTTCCAACTTTAGCCTTATACAATTTAAACACTTTGAATGCCTCATATTTTTCTTTCAAGAACATAATTGTCATCAATCTAGTATAGTCATCGACAAACAAAATAAATTATCTATCACCATAGTAGCTTTGAGTTATCATAGGACCACATAAGTCGGTGTGAACCAACTCCAAAATTCTTTTAGATGAATAGTCCTTACTTTTAAAACTAGATTTGGTCATCTTTCCTTTTTGACATTGATGACATATAACATGATCAAGTTTGGTTAGACTAGTCAATCCTCTAACTTTTCTCTTTCTATTGATCTTAATCATGTTATCAAAATTTACATGACATAACCTCTTATGCCATAACCATTCATCTTGATTTTTCACTAGTAAACAAGAAGTTTCAACCTTGTCAAGATAAAATAAATTACCTTTTGATTGTCCTCCTATTCCGACAAGCTTTCTATTTTCATCAAATTTTTTCACCTTCTTTCTCTCAAATGCAACTTAGTGACCTGATTTATTCATTTGTACTACATTCAAAAAAATTTAATTACATCTTTTTACCTAGTATCCATTATCACATTTAATTTTATCATTCAATAAAATAGATCCTTTTCCTTTAACCATGCAAGGTGTGTCATTTCCCATTTTCACTGATCCTCCATTATAATGCTCAAGATGATCAAACTTATCTTCATCACCAGTCATGTGATGTCTACAACCACTATTAATGATCCAAGTATTATTCTTACTAACTTTCAAAATGAGTGTTGTTTCTACATACCTTTCCTCCTCTTTTAAATCATCTTTCATTGCAACAAATACCACTTCAATATCATCATTAGTGTCGGTGTCGGTGTCATCTTCTCCAACAAGGTAACATGCCTTTTTTCCCTTATCAATGTGATCTGAGTTGTCTCTATTGTAGTGTCAGTTTCCTTTATTATTCCTTCTTCCATATTTTCCATCACTAGATCGGTCTCTATCTTTATCTTTCTCTTTCCTGTTAGGACATCTAGCAACAATATGGCCATCCTCTTTACAATTAAAACAAGCTAAAGGTAACTTCCCCTTATATCTACCTTTACCTTTCTATAGTCTCTGGGCTATAAGTGCTTCAAGATCATCAAGCTCATCATCAATATTACTATCACTTTCATTCCTTATATTATGCTTACTGCTATATTTACCAATCTTAAGAGATGACATAAGACTCAACACTCTGTACAAAACTATTGTCAAAATTATTCAACTCAAAAGTTGTTAACTTTCCAAACAAACTATCAAGTGTAAGAGTGCTATTAGGTGTACACCTCATTTCATGAATAGAAGATATTTTGATTGCATAGACAGGCAACAAGGTTCTTAGTATCTTACTTACCACTATATCTTCAGAAATAATACCTCCAACTCCTTAGATAGCATTGACTACCTCTTTGATTCGGTTTGTGTACTATGTGTCACCTATAGGTCAATGAACTGTCGCCCGAAGACAAACTCTCACCCGCGTATACAAAGAAGTGTCACATGACATTTTTGGTGAATGTACTATCGCTTGTACCCGGTAGTGGGTGTTTTTTAGCTCTTTTTATTTTTTTGAAAATTTTAGTGTTTTCAAAATCCGCCCCCATATACAAAGAAGTCTCGCATGATAATTTTGGTGAATGTACTATCGCCTGTACCCGGTAGTGGGTGTTTTTGAGCTCTTTTTGATTTTTTTGAAAATTTTAGCATTTTCAGAATCCGCACCCGTATACAAAGAAGTGTCGCATGACATTTCTGGTGAATGTACTGTTGCCTGTACCCGGTAGTGGGTGTTTTTTTAGCTCTTTTTGATTTTTTTGAAAATTTTAGCATTTTTTAGCTCTGGAAAATTGGCAGCCATTTTAAAAAAAATTTCACATACGATATCAAAAATTTAAGTGTGATATATCATTGGAAAGCTCTTTCCGAGCCTAATCCAACCATGTTGGTCTCATTTTCAAATTTTTCCATTTGATCAACTATTTTACTTGCAGATTATCTAATTTTTGATGTGCTAACCATTGTGGAGCTAACAAGTTGTGCTTGTAGGTGCTCTCATTTCTTGAAATTATTTTCTCAAAAGAATGCATGTCAAAGCTTCAAATGCACAAGGGCTACTAATGGTTTTTGTAGGGCTGCCCAAAGCATAAAAACCCAATCAAGTGCTTATTGTTTATTTTGTTTTCAAGTGTCGCAATTACTATTTGTTTTATTTCATAAGAACATAATATCTTGTTGTAGGAATTCTTGGGTGGTAGGAGAAGTATGCTCTTCACCCTTGTGGTGAACCAGAAAATCTTGACCCATCTTTGGATTTTGAAAGCAAGAGGGTAATTGAAAATTTGCTTGGTGTGTTTGGGAGAAAATTTTGAGATAGGGGAGTATGCTCTTCACCCTTGTGGTGAAATAAAAATCGTGAACCTCATAAGTTGATCCACTCTTTGTTTAGATCTTTAGAATCCTTTAGCGAGCCTACTCTTGAGCAATCAAGAGGAACGACCCAAGGGGGGACAAGCTAATACCAAGCTATTCCAAACCACTATAATCTCAAGGGTATTGAGGACACAAAACCTTGGTAGATGTAGTGCTTGTCTTCACTCGATGTGAGTACTTATGGGATTGTGACCATGAGAAAAGTGTTGAGCAAGCATGCTTAAGGTACTCTTGAGGCCGTGAGGTCCCAATCCTTTTTGAGGAGCAAGAGGGGTACTACGAATGGAAGCCCTTACTAAGAACCATAGTTAGAGGCCACCCTATTTTTTTCGGTTAGCTTCTTGGTGCAAGGATTGATCCAAGTGGAATAACCCAGATCACCCCAAGATTACTCATAATCTATGTTCCTTTGGTTGTGTCATTGACACCTCCATGACAGAGCCAACATCTATTGTGGGTAACCACTTTATGTGAGGTGATGGGACATCAATTGTGGGCCAAGTTGTTAAGTATTGAGCCTTTGTCCTTCTAGGCTAGTAAGTGCTTGAAGTGTTCTCATTATGATTTACCCATGTAAACATTCTCAAACATAAAACATCTTGGTAGCATTCATAGGGTTTTATTTCTTTGATATCACAATTGCTTGTCTTGGCAAGGTTGATTTCACCCTTGTGCAAGTGTTTTATGACATGTTTGATCACCTACTATTTGAAAACTTGTTTGATTACTACTAGTACTATGTTTGGAGTCAAAAAATTGAACCATCAAACTGAAACATTGATTGAATTGCTTTCAAAATTGAGTTTTTCATGTTCACTAGTCAAGAGTCACACTGCTTTCCTGGAAACTATCGCACAGAGTTATTTTGTTGTCTCATTGTTGGTTGTTGTCTTACTAATTTGTGTCACTTCTAGTCTTCCTTAGTCAGTCCAAATATCAGATCTTAGGTGCCATGACATGTTGCTCAACATCCAAATGAACTCAAATGGTATCAAATTGCACAAAATGACTCTTGGTCTTCTTTCTTCAACTTCTTCCATGTCTTCCTAGTCTTCCATTTTCATCCTTTCTCTTCTTTCTTCATGATTATTCCTAAATTCTTCATGCCTTCTTGATTCTTTTCCTCTTATTTTCTAGTCCACTTTCTTCTATTCATCTCTTCTATTCATTTCTTCCATGCTTGATTCCTACTCTTCTACAACCATGAATTTCAAATACCTTGTTATGGAACTGTTACCCTAATTTTCATGTCCATGAAAATTTGGCCAAAACCTATTCCCAAGTCCTTGTTTTGCCCTTGCCAAGCACTCTGCAAAATTTCATGGCCTCATGTTATGTTTCCTGGCCTCTGCAATTTATTTAAGCCCCTGGTCTGCAGGTCAAAATAATTAAAAAAGTAGCCGTTGTGTTGAAACTTTTTAAAATCCTCAAAAAAACCCTAAGGCCCTATTATGTTTCCTTGTTACTTTATCGGCAACTTAAAATACTCAATACCCATGTGCGCTTTAATCTCATTGGCTGGTTGTAAGTTCTCTAAGTTTCTTGGCAGTTACTTTTCCCATTCAGCGACTTAGCGAATACAGTGATTCTCATAATCACTAAGTGTTTCCCGATCACCACATAATATCTTGCGACCTAGCGATGGTTAGCTTTTCTTCAGTCGCATATTCGCGAGGAAGTTCGGTGGTCTATATTTGTGGGGTCCTAGCTAGAAGGATCCAACAGCTAGCATATTTTTGCATAGGCTGGTGTCAGAGCTTGAGATCTTAAGATGACCGTTAGATCTTCCATGTTTGTAGTGCTTCAGTGTGTTAGAGGGACCGGTGCCACCTCATCTGATTTGGTAGCTTCTGATTGGTCCACATGTATCAAGTCATCTTTTTGTCAGTGGGACCAAGTTCTTGCAGTGGTCAGAGGTTTTGACAGTTGTCAGAGGATCGATGGTTGTCTTAAGTTCAAAAGGGTTTTGTCAGAGCTATAAGGGGATAAGACTGGCCGTCCATCTTGCTTTTTGTTAGAGCCTTGCAGGTGGGTCCTTAGATGATGATGTGCTCATTTCTCATTGGTCCACATAGTGATGACTTGGATGCTATAGTGGGGCCGTGTCAGGATGTCTGCAGGGATATCAGAAGGATGAAGATCAACTGCTAGCCTATCTTCGTGAAGGGTTTTTCTGACACACAAGATTATGCACTAGCCGTCGATTTTGCCAAGTGTTCAAGATTTGTTAGTGGGTCCAGTGCTAGGTCAGGGTGATTTGCTGACTTCTTATTGGTCAAAATGAAATGAGAATTGTGGGACCACGTTGCTAAGTGTGCTGATATGTTTGAATGTGATTGGTTGCCAAATGTTGATGAGGACTCCAAGGTGGACTGATGTGTCAAAAGGGTCCAGGTTTAATGAAATCTACGGTAGGTGTATAATATGAAAAAATCTTTTGAGATCACGAGGAGATGAGACTAGCTGTTAGATTTGAATCTTGGAGATTGTGGGTCCATTGTTAGAGATCTGATGAGGTGTATGCCTACAAAGCGGCTAGAGAAAATAAAAGATTACCAAGTGGTGGGTCTAGACCTACGGTTTCAAAGAGTTCTTTGTGACTTAAAGAAGAGAAAAGTCAAGGTGGGTCCTCATGCTGATTTGCTCACGTTTCATTGGCTGTTGACTTCCACGGTGGTCTTAACCTACCAAAAGGGGATTTTAATTGATTTCAAGGCGCATCACGGCCATTCATTTGCCAGGAAGGAACTTTCATTGACGGTCACATTTTAAAATGACCAGGCTTGCCGTTAACCTTTAAATTCAAATTTCCTGCGAAGGTTTTTGCTGGGGTTTTGATCTTTTCAGCCATGCATGACAATTTGGTAGCTGGAATTGATTTCTTCATGACAGGGATAGTTGGAAGGATAATGATGAATGATCTGATTATCGGTGCCATGGATTTTGTAGAGGGCCACGTCGTGTTGAAATTCTTAATGGGTTGCTGCCACCTTTTGCAGGGTTATTATTGAAAATAGAAATATCTATGAGATAGGACTTGAAGCCTTCATGGCTTAGTGGAGTTGCAGGTGGGTAGTTACGTCGAAGTTGTTTTGTCTATAGGCGGACTCAGTCTAGGATCAACATGCAAAGAGAAAGATCTGATTTGATGACCGGTTCTCAATGATTTTTATGATGGGTCAGCTGTGACAGACTTGGGGTTTGATATTTTATTGTAAAATCTGTAGCCCTAGTTAGGTCAGTTTTGGACTCTGCCTACGGGTAGTGAGTTTTGTATATATTGTTTTGTGGAGGCTTAGTGCTCAGGAGGTTCATTTTTGTAAAGGAGAGAAGCCCACTTTTGCAAGAAAGTCATCTTTTCTCAGAAAGCCATCTGTGGTATTTGTTCTACCCTCTGGTTCTTCTACTCTTTGTAATCTCCCATTGATGATCAAGGCATCCTTGAGGTACTTGTGATATTTTTTCTATCCCTGTCTTCACTATCTTGATTATCTCTTATTGGATTGAAGTTTATGAATGCTGTTAATGGAAATTAGGGCTCCTAGTCCCTCTCATTTTCTATGATTTTGTGTGTTACTATGTCTGATCTGATTTAGATGTTTTGTGGGTATACTACAACCCCTAGCAGTCTTGTCTCTTTCCTACACCTAGTTGCATAAAAGGATGTTTGCTTGCAGGTCATAAGTTGTGTCTTTTGTTCAGACCCTCCTATGAAACACTTATGCAAGCCTATCTAGTGAGTTGTGACTTATTAGACCTGATTTCTCCATTAGTCTCATTCCTACATCCTGAGATCCAGACCCTAATTTCAGTGCAGCACCTAGTAGGTAGTTTTCTTTTCAATTCATTTCCCTTATAAGCATCCCTTTTATCCCTTTCCCTCCAAAAGTTTTACTTTCATGTCAAGAAGCAAATTAAGGTGATTATCCAAGAGGAACTAGCCTAGAACCTGGAGGTCTCATTTCAGTTAGCAAAGGTCCCACAACCTAGAGATGATTCTCATGTTATACTGAGTTATCAAGACCAAGAGAGGTTGAGACAAGGGTGCAAAATTAGTGTATAACAATTTCTGGCACGCCTGGTGGGACTACATAAGAAGTTCACAAGTTAAAGATATGTTATCTTTGATAAGTAGATTGCATAAAATAGGCTTTCAGAAGTCATTCTACCAAGTATATCTAGTGACTCCACTGTTCAAAGATCAGAGGCTACCTTGTTCAAAGTTTTATGAGAAAGATTGAGACTAGAAGCTCAAAGCCTACCTAATTTTTAGAGTTTCCCTCAAGAAGAAGTCATAAACGTAGGTCAACTCAAAGAATATCCCCTACAAAGAGAGTTCAATCTACACCCCTTGATACTTCAAAAAGGAGACCTTCTCCCTTTCATTCCAGAAGGAGAGGTAGATCTCTAACCAGAGATCTAGAGGAGGATTCCAAGCAAGTAGCAAATATAGCTCACATAGTTGTCAATCTTCAGATTCCAACTCCTATAATGGCTAGAGCATTTTCTTTTGCACCATTCAATCAGGGTAGCCCATTAAATTTTTCTCACCATCATGATGTGACCTTAGTGGCACTTAAGAGTATACCTAATTTTACTGGTGAAGGGTAGACAACTACTTTTGAGCACATAAGAGATGTGACCACCATATGCAACATACACAACATTACTCAAGAAGATGTGGCCACAAAGTTATTAGCAGCCTCTTTAAAAGGTAAGGCTCTAGAATGGTTTAGAACTCTAACTGTTGGCTCTATTACTTCTTGGGATGAGTTAGGGAATGCATTAAGTAAACATTTTGAGAATAAATTAGATAACTTGTCTCTAGTTGAGCAGTTAACAACTATTAAGAGAGACCCTCAAGAACAAATGACAGATTACAATAGTAGATTCCTTAAAACATGGAATAGAATCCTAGTCTTAGTAAAACCATCAGTAGACCATGCTTTCCTTTATTATTTACAAAGTTTGAATGGTCATATTTCTATCATGATCCAGTCTATGGGTGGTACTTCTTTACCCCAAGCTTTCGACATAGCTGTCAGGGCTGAAAACTGCTTAATCCAAGAAGGCATGATTGCTAGAAGGCCTCCAGTGCCCATTTTTCCTAGCCTTCAACCCATTGCACCTACCCAAGTACACCCATTTACCCCTATTCCCACCATATTGGCACCCCAAGCTAGTACTAGTGGCCAAGAGTTAACAACAAGTTTCTCTCAAGAGTTACAAGAGATAAAGAATAGTCAGCAAAGTAGTCAACAAGAAATGACTAACTTGTTGCAGACCTTGACTAAAGAGGTCAAAAATTTGAAGAAGCAAGGTCAAGGAATCAGACCACCATTTCAGTCACAAGGCCAAGGTCCTAATCAGCAATTTCAAAATCAAGGACAACCTTATCAGCAAAATAGGCCACCATACCAAGGAGGCTATCAAGGACAAAGACAAAGTTTTAATCAGAGACCATTCCGACCATATAATCATGCACCTCTAAATTCTACTAACCCAGTGAGGGACATGGTTCCTAGCCAAAACAATTTGGCTATAGATAATGAATGGTGTTTTCCTTGTAATCAGCCTCATAATTAGGGTACATGTTCAAATGGATGGATGAACCAAGCTCTAATGGTTCAAAATGTCTCACAAGCTCAATCAGAGGTTTCATCCAGTGGCTCAGTGCCTCAACCAGAATCACAAGAAAAAAAGACTGCTCTTTTCAATTGGGAGCAACCAGACTTTAATGGAGTCAACGATGGAGCCTCTTTTGTTGCCTATACAAGAGAAAAAAGAAGAGCTCAAGACATGGAGAGAGTGGATTCCAACTCCAAGGATACTACATCTATAGAGCCACTGCAACAAACTAATCCCATAACACCTAAGGAGGCTCATGTCATACCAAGCAAAGAGAGCTAGGCTCTCAAGGAGGTGGAGCCCATCATGCCAAAGACACAATAGAGAGTACACACTGTGACACCATTTAATATTGTAGACAACATGAAGAAGGTGAATGTGACCATGTCTATGTGGGACTCTTTGGCCCTTTCAGGATAGCCTAAAATTTTGAAGAAGGCCATGATAGAGGTAGCAACTCCTCAACCTAAAAAAGAAGTTGCAAAGCTAGTGTTGGTTAACACCAATCAAGAAAAGGAAGCTCCAAGTAACAACTCCAAGGCCAATGCCACACAAGGTAGGAACTGAAAGCCACCTCCCTTTTATTTATTGTTAATCATTGGAAAATATTTAGTAGATAATTGTATGGTAGATAGTGGAGCTACTAGCACTGTAATGCCCAAGAAAGTAGCTAACCAGTTAGGACTAAAATATGAGCCCTTCCAAAAGAAGGTTACCCAACATGATGGATCCTCAGTCAATACTATAGGTGTGGCCAAGGATACTAGTCTAATCCTTCATGCTAGTCCTAATTTCTCAATCCTCCTTGATATATATATCATAAATCTCCCTGCATTATTTGCTATATGTCTTTCAAGGGAGTTTACAGCTAAGATAGGAGGCTATCTATCTTTTGATTGGTCTCACATGTTATTTCACACAAGGTATGTGACTAAGGTCACCATCAAGTCAGAACCATTAGCATCACACCATATAGAACAATATGTATCCAATGCCATCAATGTAAATTTCCCTATATTTGATAACAACGACTTCCAAACTATTAGTGAAGCAAGCACAAAGATAGAGAGTATCCCTGATATCCTTCTAGATGAAAGATCTTCAGAGGCCCAAGAAAATTTGATCTGGGATTTTGGTTTGGAAAGTTATTTAATACAAGAAAGTAATGCTATAGAGCCGAGCCTTCCCAAAGAGGATACTAATTCAAAAGATCAGAGCAATCAGGTTTGGGAACTATTTTTTGATGGGGCTAGAAGTATACATGGTTTTGGTGGTGGTGCTATTCTAGTGTCCCCAAAAGGAGAAATGTATTATACTGCCTTTAGATTTAGTTTCTCCTGCACTAGCAATACTGCAGAGTATGAAAGCCTAGTCAATGGACTAGAATGGGCTATAAAAAGAGGGTTTAAGGCCTTAAAAGTGATGAAGGGTGCTCCCCTTAATACCACAAACACATAACAGAAATAGAGAAACAACAACAATATGCAAGAACAGAAAATTGGCTTCTTATTATCTCCACAAATGTGGAATTACAAACTTTCAGAATTACAATATGCAAAGCCACATGGGCATTCCCTTACAATATTTTGTAGGACAAAGCCTCGAATCAATACCCAGCTCTACTACCCAGAACTATTCTGAACTGCCTAAGACAATAATACAGCCTTCCTTATATAGGCAATTTTCCACCGCCTGGGAAGGTTCCAGAATTTTAGCCAATAAGGCCGACCAAACTTAGAATTATTTTTATTTTACATTTCATTACATCATAGTCGGTTCAAAATAAATTTTGAAACCCGAACAGAAATTTTGAAGAAAAATCATTTTCCGCCATTTCAGGTGACCCAACTTCCGAAGACCATAAGTCATCACCAGTTGACCTGATTGACTATTGTAACCCCATTTCGGAAAGGGCGTGAGGAGCTCTACAACGCTTAAATCAAGCAAGCTTCATTCAGCCCAAAATTCGACCTCATCCGGGGCCTCTAAAGCCTTCAAAACTGAGTTCAAAGTTTCTATCCCCTACTGCCAATACCGAAAATCTTCAATATCTTCCAATATACACTTGATCTGGCAATGAAACTTTACTGGCAGACTTATATACCAAAATGAACCTCCGAGAAAAAAATCAGATCATTCTGAGCACATACGAAAATTACCAAAAATAGTAACTTTCCATAAATAGCAGCTCTGCACAAGATAGCCCTTATTGAATTCAAAAAATAGAAATGTTTTTGGGTGATGCAAGATTGCTCTTACACCCAGGATGCTCCTGCATCAGACACCCAGGGTAATTTGAGAAGTGACCCTGTCACGACTCAGGTGTGCAGAGGAAAACCAAGACGGTTAACCTCCACCCTTGTTAGCCATGATGAATCTTCAATAGGTCATCCTTTCCACTTGACCAGATATTCTTCATATGTCCTGTTCCTTGTGCTTCTGCCAACATGACTGTCCAGTATATCTTCGATCTCCTTAGTGTCTGAACTAGTTGCTGGAATACTCCACTGTGCTGCTGTGATCTCATCTTCAACACCTCCTTCATGATACTCTGTCAAATCTGAAATGTTAAACACTGGTGAAATATTTAGCTCAGTAGGCAATTCTACCTCATATGCGTTTCTTGAATCATGTTTCTTCAGTATCTTACATGGTCCAAACTTCTTCATTTTCAGCTTGTTATATGTACCAACTGGAAACCGCTCCTTCCGTAAATGAACCATGACTTCATCTCCAACCTGAAATTCCTTATACCTCCTTTTCTCATCTACCTTAGCCTTATACTGTGCATTCATCTTGGTAATATGCTTCCTCACCTCCCCATGGATATTCTTCAAGTGTTCTGCAAAATCCTCAGCTTCAGCACTACTTATTTCTCCTTTATCTATCTTCCTTAATTCAGATGCATTTCTCAGACTACTTCCAAATACAATCTGGAATGGTGATTTACCAGTGCTCCTGTTGACAGAATTATTGTATGCAAATTCTGCCTGTGGTAAAATCAAATCTCATCCTGTTGGCTTATCTCCAACCAAACATCTCAGCAAATTTCCCAAACTTCTATTCACTAACTCTGTCTGTCCATCAGTCTGTGGATGATGTGATGAACTGAACTTCAAATCTGTCTTCAGCTTCTTCCACAATGTACGCCAGAAATATCCAACAAACTTCGCGTCCCGATCTGAAACTATGGTCGTTGGCAAACCATGTAGTCTCACTACCTCTCTGAAAAATAATTCTGCTACATGAACAACATCAGTAGTCTTCTTGCAGGGAATGAAATGTGCCATCTTTAAAAATCTATCAACCACCACAAAAATTGAATCATGTCCCTGCTGAGTCCTCGGTAAACCAAGAACAAAGTCCATGCTAATATCCTCCCAAGGCTTCTCTGGTACAGGTAATGGCTGATACAACCCTGTATTTTGCTTCACTCCTTTCGCCATCTGACATACTTTGCAACTCTGTACAAACTTCTTCACATCTTGCTGCAATTGTGGCCAATAATAATTCTCACCAACCAAAGCAAGGGTTTTATCACGACCAAAGTGTCCAGCCAATCCTCCACTATGCTTCTCCTTGATGAGATTCTCCCTCATAGAACTTCGTGGAATGCACAACTGACTCCTTCTGAATAGCATATCATCCTGGATGATGAAATCTAACCATTTCGTCCTGTCTAGAGTAACAGGTTCTTTACAAGCTTTCCAAGCTTCACCAAAATCTGGATCTTCTAGATACAAATTCTTGAGCTCCTTGAACCCAACCACTTCAATCTGCATTTCTGTCAATAGTAGTTGCCTTCTGCTAAGAGCATCTGCAACCCTATTAGACTTTCCACTCCTGTGTTTCAAAACAAATGTATAACTCTGCAAAAATTCAACCCATTTCAAATGCCTTTGATTCAACTTTCCTTGACTATTCAAATATTACAAAGCTTGATGATCAGTATACAAAACAAACTCCTTAGGAAGCAAATAGTGTCTCCACTTCTTTAATGCTTGAACTATAGCATAAAATTCCTGATCATAAACAGAATATTTTCTCTTGGCATCATTCAACTTCTCACTGAAATAAGCAATAGGTTTAACTTTTTGGCTCATAACAGCTCCTATTGCAGTACCACTAGCATCACAATCTACTTGAAACACCTTATTAAAATCTGGAAGTGCTAAAACAGGTTGTTCTATAACTTTTTGTTTCAATAATTGAAAACTCTTTTCTGCCCCATTAGTCCACTTAAACTCTTTTCTATCCCCTCTCATTGTTTCAGTCAAGGGTCCACAAATACTGCTAAAATTTCTGATAAACTTTCTGTAAAAGCTAGCTAGACCATGAAAAGATCTTACCTCAGTAGCATTCCTTGGAGTAGGCCATTCAAGGATAGCCTGTACCTTCTCTGGGTCCATTTTTAGACCTTCTCCTGAAACTACAAACCCCAAATACACCAACTCTTTCTTCATAAAACTGCACTTCTTCAAATTAATCAACAATTTCTCTTCTCTCAGCTTCTCAAATACCATACGAATATGCATCATATGCTCCTCCAATGTCTTACTAAAGATCAGAATATCATCTAGGTAAACAATGACAAACTTAGCCAGAAATTCTTTCAGAACGTCATTCATGAGCCGCATGAAAGTGCTCGGTGCATTGGTTAGCCCAAAAGGCATGACTAACCACTCATACAATCCTTCCTTTGTCTTGAAGGCAGTCTTCCATTCATCTCCTTCTCTAATCCGAATCTGATGATATCCACTCTTCAGATCTATCTTTGAGAAATACACAGCTCCACTCAAACAGTCCATAATATCATCCATTCGTGGCAATGGAAACCTGTACTTGATTGTGATCTTGTTTATTGCCCTAGAATCTGTACACATCCTCCATTCTCCATTCTTCTTTGGTGCTAATACTGCTGGTATAGCACAGGGACTTAGACTCTCACGGATCAATCCTTTCTGTAACAGTTCATGTACTTGTCTGTTCAACTCCTCACTTTCTGCAGGTGTCATTCTGTGTGCTGCCTTATTCGGCAAACTCACTCCTGGGATCAAGTCCATCTGATGACTGATCTTCCTGACTGGTGGTAATCCATCAGGCACGTTATCAGATACAATATCCTGAAACTCATTCAACAAATCTGCAACTTCTACAGGAACATCTTCTACTTCCTCTTTACCAGCTTTTGGAATTAAAGCAAAACATACATGCTCATGCCTCATACCATCTAGGAAATTTCTTCCATCAACAAAAGTTATCCTTGCATTACCACATACCTTTTCTTCAGTCTCCTTCAATGATTTTAGCTTATGTCGCACTCCATCCTTTCTCAGAGAATAGGTATTCGCACAACCATTATGTACAGCACATTTGTCAAACTGCCATGGTCTACCCAACAACATATGACATGCATCCATAGATATGATATCACACAATACCTCATCTTGGTATCCGCCAATCTTGAACTTCACCAGGCATTGTTCATTGACCATGACCTTGTGGTCATCCTGTACCCAGGCAATTCGATATGGATGTGGGTGTTTCTGTTTCTTGAGCTTCAACTTTGTCACCATCTCTTCTGACACCAAATTGTCAGTGCTTCCACTATCGATAATCACATCACAACATTTACCTTCACACTTGCACCTGGTGCGAAACAAGCTCCTCCTTTGCTCAGGTTCATTGTCACCACTCAACAGGACTCTTCTGTTAATCAACGTTTCTCCTCTTTCAACATCTTCAAAATTTGATGATCTGACATCTTCATCTACATGTGCAATTTTGGCCTGGCCTTCATTTCTCCTATCTGTTCTGCCTTGGCGCTGAGGACATTCAAATGCCCTATGACCTTCTTCTCCACAGTGAAAACATGTTCCACGGAAGCCACCTCTTCCAGATCCTTGTCCTCTTCCTCTTCCTCTTTGATCTCTATTATTCTGATCCTGGAAGCGATTGGAATTATTCCCTCGCTGATTCTGACTGCTACTGGCCTCATCCTTCTTTTTCGGATCTTCATTTCGGCCATCATATGACCGTCCACCAGATCGTCCACCGCGACCTCTTCCATTTTGTCTGCTCTCAAACTTCTTGTTCAGCTTTTCCTCTACTTTTAGGGCAAACTGGTATGCCTCTTCAATACTATTCATTCGAACCAGATTCAGCTCCTCCTGAATGCTTGACCTTAACCCATTAAGGTATCGGGCAACTTTCTCCTTATCAGCTTCTGCATGGCCTGTTCTGATGAGAAGTCGATAAAATTCCTCTGTATACTCCTGAACAGATCTTCCCGCTTGCTTCAAACTCTGCATTTTCTTCAGGATGTCAAGCTCATAATCAATAGGAATGAACTGTCGCTTCAATTTATCCACCATCCGATCCCATCTCGTGATTTTCTCCTTTCCCCTTCTATTTCGCTCCAACTGAATCTCTTGCCACCATATCTTCGCATGACCTTTCAGTCTGGCCTTCACAAATTTGACCCTATCAGGATCCTCAACATCTTCATACTGAAAATATTCTTCACACTCATTGATCCAGTCGATCAATTCCTCTAGGTTAAAATTTCCAGAAAATGTAGGAACCTCAATCTTAGGTCTTTTCCCAATCTTGAAAATCGTCCGAAAAAGTCTTTCTTACTCTTGGTTCACAATTGCAACTTCTCCTTCTTGATATTTTTCTTCAGCTTCATCCTCGCTTTCATCTCCGACATTAAGATTCATTCCTCTGCGAATCTCTTCTTGCAATGCTCGCACTTGTCTCTGCAGCTCTCTAACCTCAGGTGTTACAACACCAGCTCTTCCGCCACGTTCCCTTCGTGGAGCCATTTTCACAATGCGCGCTGAAACCCTAGCCACGATCCTAGTGCAAACTGCCTCACAGTCAACGATCTGTTTACACACTCAAGAACTCCTGCTCTAATACCACTTGATGAAGGGTGCTCCCCTTAATACCACAAACACATAACAGAAATAGAGAAACAACAACAATATGCAAGAACAGAAAATTGGCTTCTTATTATCTCCACAAATGTGGAATTACAAACTTTCAGAATTACAATATGCAAAGCCACATGGGCATTCCCTTACAATATTCTGTAGGACAAAGCCTCGAATCAATACCCAGAACTATTCTGAACTGCCTAAGACAATAATACAGCCTTCCTTATATAGGTAATTTTCCACTGCCTGGGAAGGTTCCAGAATTTTAGCCAATAAGGCCGACCAAACTTAGAATTATTTTTATTTTACATTTCATTACATCATAGTCGGCTCAAAATAAATTTTGAAATCCGAACAGAAATTTTGAAGAAAAATCATTTTTTGCCATTTCAGGTGACCCAACTTCCGAAGACCATAAGTCATCACCAGTTGACCCGATTGACTATTGTAACCCCATTTCGTAAAGGGCGCGAGGAGCTCTACAATGCTTGAATGAAGCAAGCTTCATTCAGCCCAAAATTCGACTTCATCCGGGGCCTCTAAAGCATTCAAAACTAAGTTCAAAGTTTCTGTCCCCTACTGCCAATACCGAAAATCTTCAATATCTTCCAATATACACTTGATCTGGCAATGAAACTTTACTGGCGGACTTAT
Organism: Chamaecyparis obtusa; assembly: GCA_027943335.1. Classification (NCBI taxonomy): domain Eukaryota; kingdom Viridiplantae; phylum Streptophyta; class Pinopsida; order Cupressales; family Cupressaceae; genus Chamaecyparis; species Chamaecyparis obtusa. Next base: position 91,803 of record BSBK01009772.1, read on the forward strand.
ATGACCAAAATGAACCTCCAAGAAAGAAATCAGATCATTCTGAGCACATACGAAAATTACTAAAAATAGTAACTTTCCATAAATAGCAGCTCTGCACAAGATAGCCCTTATTGAATTCAAAAAATAGAAATATTTTTGGGTGATGCAAGATTGCTCTTACACCCAGGATGCTCCTGCATCAGACACCCAGGGTAATTTGAGAAGTGACCCTGTCACGACTCAGGTGTGCAGAGGAAAACCAAGACGGTTAACCTCCACCATTGTTAGCCATGATGAATCTTCAATAGGTCATCCTTTCCACTTGACCAGATATTCTTCATATGTACTGTTCCTTGTGCTTCTGCCAACACGACTGTCCAGTATATCTTCGATCTCCTTAGTGTCTGAACTAGTTGCTGGAATACTCCACTGTGCTGCTATGATCTCATCTTCAACACCTCCTTCATGATACTCTGTCAAATCTGAAATGTTAAACACTGGTGAAATATTTAGCTCAGTAGGCAATTCTACCTCATATGCGTTTCCTGAATCATGTTTCTTCAGTATCTTACATGGTCCAAACTTCTTCATTTTCAGCTTGTTATATGTACCAAGTTCTAGAAACCGCTCCTTCCGCAAATGAACCATGACTTCATCTCCAACCTGAAATTTCTTATACCTCCTTTTCTCATCTACCTTAGCCTTATACTGTGCGTTCATCTTGGTAATATGCTTCCTCACCTCCCCATGGATGTTCTTAAGGTGTTCTGCAAAATCCTCAGCTTCAGCGCTACTTATTTCTCCTTTATCTATCTTCCTTAATTCAGATGCATTTCTCGGACTACTTCCAAATACAATCTAGAATGGTGATTTACCAGTGCTCCTGTTGACAGAATTATTGTATGCAAATTCTGCCTGTGGTAAAATCAAATCTCATCCTGTTGGCTTATCTCCAACCAAACATCTCAGCAAATTTCCCAAACTTCTATTCACTACCTCTATCTGTCCATCAGTCTGTGGATGATGTGATGAACTGAACTTCAAATCTGTCTTCAGCTTCTTCCACAATGTACGCTAGAAATATCCAAAAAACATCGCGTCCCGATCTGAAACTATGGTCGTTGGTAAACCATGTAGTCTCACTACCTCTCTGAAAAATAATTCTGCTACATGAACAGCATCAGTAGTCTTCTTGCAGGGAATGAAATGTGTCATCTTTGAAAATCTATCAACCACCACAAAAATTGAATCATGTCCCCGCTGAGTCCTCGGTAAACCAAGAACAAAGTCCATGCTAATATCCTCCCAAGGCTTCTTTGGTACAGGTAATGGCTGATACAACCCTGTATTCTGCTTCACTCCTTTCGCCATCTGACATACTTTGCAACTCTGTACAAACTTCTTCACATCTTGCTGCAATTATGGCCAATAATAATTCTCACCAACCAAAGCAAGGGTTTTATCACGACCAAAGTGTACAGCCAATCCTCCACTATGCTTCTCCTTGATGAGATTCTCCCTCATAGAACTTCGTGGAATGCACAATTGACTCCCTCTGAATAGCATATCATCCTGGATGATGAAATCCAACCATTTCGTCCTGTCTAGAGTAACAGGTTCTTTACAAGCTTTCCAAGCTTCACCAAAATCAGGATCCTCTAGATACAAATTCTTGAGCTCCTTGAACCCAACCACTTCAATCTGCATTTCTATCAGCAGTAGTTGCCTTCTGCTAAGAGCATCTGCAACCCTATTAGACTTTCCACTCCTGTGTTTCAAAACAAATGTATAACTCTGCAAAAATTCAACCCATTTCAAATGCCTTTGATTCAACTTTCCTTGACTATTCAAATATTGCAAAGCTTGATGATCAGTATACAAAACAAACTCCTTAGGAAGCAAATAGTGTCTCCACTTCTTTAATGCTTGAACTATAGCATAAAATTCTTGATCATAAACAGAATATTTTCTCTTGGCATCATTCAACTTCTCACTGAAATAAGCAATAGGTTTACCTTCTTGGCTCATAACAGCTCCTATTGCAGTACCACTAGCATCACAATCTACTTGAAACACCTTATTAAAATCTGGAAGTGCTAAAACAGGTTGTTCTATAACTTTTTGTTTCAATAATTGAAAACTCTTTTCTGCCCCATTAGTCCACTTAAACTCTTTTCTATCCCCTCTCATTGTTTCAGTCAAGGGTCCACAAATACTGCTAAAATTTTTGATAAACTTTCTGTAAAAGCTAGCTAGACCATGAAAAGATCTTACCTCAGTAGCATTCCTTGGAGTAGGCCATTCAAGGATAGCCTGTACCTTCTCTGGGTCCATTTTTAGACCTTTTCTTGAAACTACAAACCCCAAATACACCAACTCTTTCTTAACAAAACTGCGCTTCTTCAAATTAATCAACAATTTCTCTTCTCTCAGCTTCTCAAATACCATACAAATATGCATCATATGCTCCTCCAATGTCTTACTAAAAATCAGAATATCATCTAGGTAAACAATGACAAACTTACGCAGAAATTCTTTCAGAACCTCGTTCATGAGCCGCATGAAAGTGCTCGGTGCATTGGTTAGCCCAAAAGGCATGACTAACCACTCATACAATCCTTCCTTTGTCTTGAAGGCAGTCTTCCATTCATCTCGTCTGATCTGAATTTGATAATATCCACTCTTCAGATCTATCTTTGAGAAATACACAGCTCCATTCAAACAGTCCATAATATCATCCATTCGTGGCAATAGAAACCTGTACTTGATTGTGATCTTGTTTATTGCCCTAGAATCTGTACACATCCTCCATTCTCCATTCTTCTTTGGTGCTAATACTACTGGTACAGCACAGGGACTTAGACTCTCACGGATCAATCCTTTCTGTAACAACTCATGGACTTGTCTGTTCAACTCCTCACTTTCTGCAGGTGTCATTCTGTGTGCTGCCTTATTCGGCAAACTCACTCGTGGGATCAAGTCCATCTGATGACTGATCTTCCTGACTGGTGGTAATCCATCAGGCACATTATCGAATACAATATCCTGAAACTCATTCAATAAATCTGCAACTTCTACAGGAAGATCTTCTACTTCCTCTTTACCAACTTTTGGAATTAAAGAAAAACATACATGCTCATGCCTCATACCATCTAGGAAATTTCTTCCATCAACAAAAGTTATCCTTGCATTACCACATACCTTTTCTTCAGTCTCCTTCAATGGTTTTAGCTTATGTCGCACTCCATCCTTTGTCAGAGAATAGGTATTCGCACGGCCATCATGTACAGCACATCTGTCAAACTGCCATGGTCTACCCAACAACATATGACATGCATCCATAGATATGATATCACACAATACCTCATCTTGGTATCCGCCAATCTTGAACTTCACCAGGTATTGTTCATTGACCATGACCTTGTGGTCATCCTGTACCCAGGCAATCCGATATGGATGTGGGTGTTTCTATCTCTTGAGCTTCAACTTTGTCACCATCTCTTCTGACACCAAATTGTCAGTGCTTCCACTATCGATAATCACATCACAACATTTACCTTCACACTTGCACCTGGTGCGAAACAAGCTCCTCCTTTGCTCAGGTTCATTCTCACCACTCAACATGACTCTTCTGTTAATCAACGTTTATCCTCTTTCAACATTTTTAGAATTTGATGATCTGGCATCTTCATCTACATGTGCAATTCTGGCCTGGCCTTCATTTCTCCTATCTGTTCTACCTTGGCGCTGAGGACATTCAAATGCCCTATGACCTTCTTCTCCACAGTGAAAACATGTTCCACGGAAGCCACCTCTTCCAGATCCTTGTCCTCTTCCTCTTCCTCTTTGATCTCTATTATTCTGATCCTGGAAGCGATTGAAATTATTCCCTCACTGATTCTGACTACTACTGGCCTCATCGTTCTTTTTCGGATCTTCATTTCGGCCACCATATGACTTTCCACCAGATCGTCCACCGCGACCTCTTCCGTTTTGTCTGCTCTCAAACTTCTTGTTCAGCTTTTCCTCTACTTTTAGGGCAAACTGGTATGCCTCTTCAATACTGTTTATTCGAACTAGATTCAGCTCCTCCAGAATGCTTGGCCTTAACCCATTAAGGTATCGGGCAACTTTCTCCTTATCAACTTCTGCATGCCCTGTTCTGATGAGAAGTCGATAGAACTCATCTGTATACTCCTGAACAGATCTTCCCGCTTGCTTCAAACTCTGCATTTTCTTCAGTAGGTCAAGCTCATAATCAACAGGAATGAACTGTCGCTTCAATTTATCCACCATCTGATCCCATCTCATGATTTTCTCCTTTCCCCTTCTATTTCGCTCCAACTCAATCTCTTGCCACAATATCTTCGCATGACCTTTCAGTCTGGCCTTCGCAAATTTGACCCTATCAGGATCCTCAACATCTTCATACTCAAAATATTCTTCACACTCATTGATCCAGTCGATCAATTCCTCTAGGTTAAGATTTTCAGAAAATGTAGGAACCTCAATCTTAGGTCTTTTCTGAATCTTGGAAATCGCCCGAAAAAGTCTTTCTTCCTCCTGGTTCACAATTTCAACTTCTCCTTCTTGATATTCTTCTTCAGCTTCATCCTCGCTTTCGTCTCCGACATTAAGATTCATTCCTCTGCGAATCTCTTCTTGCAATGCTCGCACTTGTCTCTGCAGCTCTCTAACCTCAGGTGTTACAACACCAGCTCTTCCGCCACGTTCCCTTCGTGGAGGCATTTTCGCGATGCGCGCTGAAACCCTAGCCATGGTCCTGGTGCAAACTGTCTCATAGTCGGCAATCTATTTACACACTCAAGAACTCCTGCTCTAATACCACTTGATGAATGGTGCTCCCCTTAATACCACAAACACATAACAGAAATAGAGAAACAACAACAATATGCAAGAACAGAAAATTGGCTTCTTATTATCTCCACAAATGTGGAATTACAAACTTTCAGAATTACAATATGCAAAGCCACATGGGCATTCCCTTACAATATTCTGTAGGACAAAGCATCGAATCAATACCCAGATCTACTACCCAGAACTATTCTGAACTGCCTAAGACAATAATATAGCCTTCCTTATAGAGGCAATTTTCCACCGCCTGGGAAGGTTCCAGAATTTTAGCCAATAAGGCCGACCAAACTTAGAATTATTTTTATTTTACATTTCATTACATCATAGTCGGCTCAAAATAAATTTTGAAACCCGAACAGAAATTTTGAAGAAAAATCATTTTCTGCCATTTCAGGTGACCCAACTTCCGAAGACCATAAGTCATCACCAGTTGACCCGATTGACTATTGTAACCCCATTTCGGAAAGGGCGCGAGGATCTCTACAATGCTTGAATCAAGCAAGCTTCATTCAGCCCAAAATTCGACCTCATCCGGGGCCTCTAAAGCCTTCAAAACTGAGTTCAAAGTTTGTGTCCCCTGCTGCCAATACCGAAAATCTTCAATATCTTCCAATATACACTTGATCTGGCAATGAAACTTTACTGGCAGACTTATATGACCAAAATGAACCTCCAAGAAAGAAATCAAATCATTCTGAGCACATACAAAAATTACTAAAAATAGTAACTTTCCATAAATAGCAGCTCTGCACAAGATAGCCCTTATTGAATTCAAAAAATAGAAATGTTTTTGGGTGATGCAAGATTGCTCTTACACCCAGGATGCTCCTGCATCAGACACCCAGGGTAATTTGAGAAGTGACCCTGTCACGACTCAGGTGTGCAGAGGAAAACCAAGACGGTTAACCTCCACCCTTGTTAGCCATGATGAATATTCAATAGGTCATCCTTTCCACTTGACTAGATATTTTTCATATGTCATGTTCCTTGTGCTTCTGCCAACATGACTGTCTAGTATATCTTCGATCTCTTTAGTGTCTGAACTAGTTGCTGGAATACTCCACTATGCTGCTGTGATCTCATCTTCAACACCTCCTTCATGATACTCTGTCAAATCTGAAATGTTAAACACTGGTGAAATATTTAGCTCAGTAGGCAATTCTACCTCATATGCGTTTCCTGAATCATGTTTCTTCAGTATCTTACATGGTCCAAACTTCTTCATTTTCAGTTTGTTATATGTACCAACTGGAAACCGCTCCTTCCGCAAATGAACCATGACTTCATCTCCAACCTGAAATTCCTTATACCTCCTTTTGTCATCTACCTTAGCCTTATACTGTGCGTTCATCTTGGTAATATACTTCCTCACCTCCCCATGGATGTTCTTCAAGTGTTCTGCAAAATCCTCAGCTTCAGCACTACTTATTTCTCTTTTATCTATCTTCCTTAATTCAGATGCATTTCTCAGACTACTTCCAAATACAATCTGGAATGGTGATTTACCAGTGCTCCTGTTGACGGAATTATTGTATGCAAATTCCGCCTGTGGTAAAATCAAATCTCATCCTGTTGGCTTATCTCCAACCAAACATCTCAGCAAATTTCCCAAACTTTTATTCACTACCTCTGTCTGTCCATCAGTCTGTGGATGATGTGATGAACTGAACTTCAAATCTATCTTCAGCTTCTTCCACAATGTACGCCAGAAATATCCAACAAACTTCGCGTCCGGATTTGAAACTATGGTCGTTGGCAAACCATGTAGTCTCACTACCTCTCTGAAAAATAATTCTGCTACATGAACAGCATCAGTAGTCTTCTTGCAGGGAATGAAATGTGTCATCTTTGAAAATCTATCAACCACCACAAAAATTGAATCATGTCCCCGCTGAGTCCTCGGTAAACCAAGAACAAAGTCCATGCTAATATCCTCCCAAGGCTTCTCTAGTACAGGTAATGGCTGATACAACCCTGTATTCTGCTTCACTCCTTTCGCCATCTGACATACTTTACAACTCTGTACAAACTTTTTCACATCTTGCTGCAATTGTGGCCAATAATAATTCTCACCAACCAAAGCAAGGGTTTTATCACGACCAAAGTGTCCAGCCAATCCTCCACTATGCTTCTCCTTGATGAGATTCTCCCTCATAGAACTTCGTGGAATGCACAACTGACTCCCTCTGAATTGCATATCATCATGGATGATGAAATCTAACCATTTCGTCCTGTCTAGAGTAACAGGTTCTTTACAAGCTTTCCAAGCTTCACCAAAATCAGGATCTTCTAGATACAAATTCTTGAGCTCCTTGAACCCAACCACTTCAATCTGCATTTCTGTCAGCAGTAGTTGCCTTCTGCTAAGAGCATTTGCAACCCTATTAGACTTTCCACTCCTGTGTTTCAAAACAAATGTATAACTCTGCAAAAATTTAACCCATTTCAAATGCCTTTGATTCAACTTTCCTTGACTATTCAAATATTGCAAAGCTTGATGATCAGTATACAAAAACAACTCCTTAGGAAGCAAATATTGTCTCCACTTCTTTAATGCTTGAACTATAGCATAAAATTCCTGATCATAAATAGAATATTTTCTCTTGGCATCATTCAACTTCTCACTGAAATAAGTAATAGGTTTACCTTCTTGGCTCATAACAGCTCCTATTGCAGTACCACTAGCATCACAATCTACTTGAAACACCTTATTAAAATCTAGAAGTGATAAAATAGGTTGTTCTGTAACTTTTTGTTTCAATAATTGAAAACTCTTTTCTGCCCCATTAGTCCACTTAAACTCTTTTCTATCCCCTCTCATTGTTTCAGTCAAGGGTCCACAAATACTGCTAAAATTTTTGATAAACTTTCTATAAAAGCTAGCTAGACCATGAAAAGATCTTACCTCAGTAGCATTTTTTGGAGTAGGCCATTCAAGGATAGCCTGTACCTTCTCTGGGTCCATTTTTAGATCTTCTCCTGAAACCAAAAATTCTTTCAGAACCTCATTCATGAGCCGCATGAAAGTGCTCGGTGCATTGGTTAGCCCAAAAGGCATGACTAACCACTCATATAGTCCTTGCTTTATCTTGAAGGCAGTCTTCCATTCATCTCCTTCTCTGATCCGAATCTGATGATATCCTCTTTTCAGATCTATCTTTGAAAAATACACAGCTCCACTCAAACAGTCCATAATATCATCCATTCGTGGCAATGGAAACCTCCACTTGATTGTGATCTTGTTTATTACCCTAGAATCTGTACACATCCTCCATTATCCATTATTCTTTGGTGCTAATACCGCTGGTATAGCACAGGGACTCAGACTCTCACGGATCAATCCTTTCTGTAACAACTCATGTACTTGTCTGTTCAACTCCTCACTTTCTACAAGTGTCATTCTGTGTGCTGCCTTATTTGGCAAACTCGCTCTTGGGATCAAGTCCATCTGATGACTAATCTTTCTGACTGGTGGTAATCCATCAGACACATTATCGGATACAATATCCTGAAACTCATTCAACAAATTTGCAACTTCTACAAGAACATCTTCTACTTCCTCTTTACCAGCTTTTGGAATTAAAGCAAAACATACATGCTCATGCCTCATACCATCTAGAAAATTTCTTCCATCAACAAAAGTTATCCTTGCATTAACACATACCTTTTCTTCAGTCTCCTTCAATGGTTTTAGCTTATGTCGCACTCCATCCTTTGTCAGGGAATAGGTATTCGCATGACCATCATGTACAACACATCTATCAAACTACCATGGTCTACCCAACAACATATGACATGCATCCATAGATATGATATCATACAATACCTCATCTTGGTATCCGCCAATCTTGAACTTCACTAGGCATTGTTCATTGACCATGACCTTGTGGTCATCCTGTACCCAGGCAATCCGATATGGATGTGGGTGTTTCTGTCTCTTGAGCTTCAAATTTGTCACCATCTCTTCTGACACCAAATTGTGAGTGCTTCCACTATCAATAATCACATCACAACATTTACCTTCACACTTGCACCTGGTGCGAAATAGACTCCTCCTTTGCTCAGGTTCATTCTCACCACTCAACAGGACTCTTCTGTTAATCAATGTTTCTCCTTTTTTAGCATCTTCAGAATTTGATGATCTGACATCTTCATCTACATGCGCAACTCTGGCCTGGCTTTTATTTCTCCTATATATTCTACCTTGGCGCTGAGGACATTCAAATGCCCTATGACCTTCTTCTCCACAGTGAAAACATGTTCCACGGAAGCCACCTCTTCCAGATCCTTGTCCTCTTCCTCTTCCTCTCTGATCTCTATTATTCTGATCCTGGAAGTGATTGAAATTATTTTCTCGCTGATTCTGACTGCTACTAGCCTCATCCTTCTTTTTCGGATCTTCATTTCGACCACCATATGACTGTCCACCAGATCGTCCACCGCGACCTCTTCCATTTTTTCTACTCTCAAACTTCTTGTTAAGCTTTTCCTCTACTTTTAGGGCAAACTGGTATGCCTCTTCAATACTGTTCATTCGAACCAGATAGAACTCGATAGAACTCGATAGAAGTCGATAGAACTCCTCTGTATACTCCTGAACAGATCTTCCTGCTTGCTTTAAACTTTGCATTTTCTTTAGTAGGTCAAGCTCATAATCAACAGGAATGAACCGTCACTTCAATTTATCCACCATCCGATCCTATCTCGTGATTTTCTCATTTCCCCTTCTATTTTGCTCCAACTGAATCTCTTGCCACCATATCTTCGCATGACCTTTTAGTTTGGCCTTCGCAAATTTGACCCTATCAGGATCCTCAACATCTTCATACTCAAAATATTTCTCACATTCATTGATCCAGTCGATCAATTCTTCTAGGTTAAGATTTCCAAAAAATGTAGGAACCTCAATCTTAGGTCTTTTCCCAATCTTAGAAATGGCCCGAAAAAATCTTTCTTCCTCCTGGTTCACAATTTTGACTTCTCCTTCTTGATATTCTTCTTCGGCTTCATCTTCACTTTCGTCTCTGACATAAAGATTCATTCATCTGTGAATCTCTTCTTGCAATACTCGCACTTGTCTCTGCAGCTCTCTAACCTCAGGTGTCACAGCACCAGGTCTTCCACCACGTTCTCTTCGTGGAGGTATTTTCACGATGCGTGCTGAAACCCTAACCACAGTCCTGGTGCAAACTACCTCACAGTCGGCGATCTGTTTACACACTCAAGAACTCCTACTCTGATACCACTTGATGAAGGGTGCTCCCCTTAATACCACAAACACATAATAGAAATAGAGAAATAACAACAAAAATATGCAAGAACAGAAAATTGGCTTCTTATTATCTCCACAAATGTGGAATTACAAACTTTTAGAATTATAATATGCAAAGCCACATGGGCATTCCCTTACAATATTCTATAGGACAAAGCCTCGAATCAATACCCAGATCTACTACCCAGAACTATTCTGAACTGCCTAAGACAATAATGCAGCCTTCCTTATATAGGCAATTTTTCCACCGCCTGGGAAGGTTCCAGAATTTTAGCTAATAAGGCCGACCAAACTTAGAATTATTTTATTTTACATTTTATTACATCATAGTCGGCTCAAGATAACCTTTGAAACCCGAACAAAAATTTTGAAGAAAATTATTTTTCGCCATTTCAGGTGGCCCAACTTCCGAAGACCATAAGTCATCACCAGTTGACCCGATCGGCTATTATAACCCCATTTCGGAAACACCACGAAGCGCTCTACAGGCTTGGTTGCCGCAAGTGCCTATCACCCAAATTTTCGACCTCATCCGATGCCTCTAAAGCCTTCAAAACTGAGTTCAAAGTTTCTATACCCTGCTGCCAATACCGAAAATCTTCAATATCTTCCAATATACACTTGATCTGGCAATGAAACTTTACTGGCAAACTTATATGACCAAAATGAACCTCCAAGAAAGAAATCTGATCATTCTGAGCACATACGAAAATTACCAAAAAAATAGTAACTTTCCATGAATAGCAGCTCTCCACAAAATAGCCCTTATTGAATATAAAAATAGAAATATTTTTTTTTTTTGGGTGATGCAAGATTGCTCTTACACCCAGGATGCTCCTGCATCACATTGCCAAATTCCACATTGATTCGATTGATTGTTAATTAACTTAAGAAAAGTTACTGATTGTGGTTTTATAGTTTGAAGAACATATAACATGAAGAAAGAAGCCCTGATCACATACGAAACAGAGAGAGAAACCAAAATTATCATGCCGCTACAAGATATTTAATATTTTGATATCCAAATCAAAGGTTGTTTCATACAGACACGCAATGACAACTCCACTCATAAATGTAGTCTAATGAATATTGTTAGTCCATTTTTCAGTCATAGAAAAATCCTATGAAAATGGCCTCTTCCCTGTAAATGTTTTTGTAAAAGTGTCCTGCCCCTGGTAGTTTATTGTGTCACCAAGCTCTAGTCCAAATTGTGCGTGCTGAATTGCAAAATCCAGAAAGCTATTCAAGTTCTAAGGTTTACAGGAAACAATTTCAAAATCTGCCATAGCGTCGAAAACCCAGAGGGTTTTTGAAAATCTATGATGTTTTTGACCTTTTTGGCCTGCATGAAAACCCTCGATGTTTTCCCGTCCTTGTTTACATTTGTGTCAATGTTGAAAACTCTGTGTGTTTTCAATCCTTCACTGAAAACCCAGGATGTTTTCGACCTCACATTTATCCCTTTTGTCGGCACTCCTTGTTTGTTGGTCCTTACTGCGCAAGTACGATGGATGGTGGGTCCAAGTCTATAGGCTCTTCCTGATTGGTTGTTGCATGGATGCATGTCATACTTTTCTGACATGCAATCATGTGACCACTTGCCACCTATCCGCGTGGGTCCCGGTTCTTCACAGTTGCTAACTGCAGTTAATATTCAGACAGAATCTGTGGCTGTCACTTGTTTGCATGGAAAAGTTGTATGAGGTTTATTTCTTATGAAGTTGCGACCGATTGCCACCTGTCCTATGAACCCGAGTCTTCAAATGGGCTTGGAAATGATTGGTTGTCACATGATCGCATACCAGAGTTTTCTGACATGCGACCATGCAACCAGTTACCTTTTTGTGTTGAGGCCCATCGGTGATGTAGTTTGGTGGTCCCGGAGGTGGTGATGTGGCAGAATAGGGTTGGCTATCGCATGATCGCATGTCAGAGTTTTTTTGCATGCGATCATGCGACCGATTGGCACGTGTCCCTGGGGCTCAGTGGCAGGTGGTGATATGGGGTCTTCTGGTTGGTCCGAGGTGGTGATGAGGCTTGTCAGGTGGGCCTATTGTCTTTTGTTGCGGAGGTGCACATTTTGTATGGTGGATCCAAGATGTCACGTAGTGCTGGTGTTCACTTTTCATTGGCTGGTGAGTGGTGATGTGGTGGTCTTATGGCCTTGTCGCATGATCGCAAGGCCAATTTCCACGGCTTGCGATCATCAAACAAACCCCCTGGTGTTAAATTTATGTGGTGTGGTGGTGACGGAGGTAAAGGTCTGCAGGTTGTCGCATGCCTGCATAGCCCATTTTCTGGCTATGCGATCATGCGACTGGTTGACGTGTGTCCTTGGTAGTGAGGTGGCATTTCGTCAGTGGGCTCGAGAGATCCAGAGAGAAGGGTGACTTGGTGGATTACCAATGGGGGTGAGGGTTGCAATGTTTGAAGGGACGGCCCAGTTGTTTGGTCTCCATGACGTGGTAGTTCCCAATTGGTTAGCATGGTGGTAGCAGTGGTGATTACTGGCGGTTAGTCCCATGTTTGCATAGCCCATTTTATAGCTATGCGGTCATGCGACTAACATTTTGTGGCAGGCAGCGGTGGCGGTTATGCGTCAAGGTAAAGGTCTGCGGGTTGTCGCATGTTCGTATAGCCCATTTCCTGGCTATGCAATCATGCGACAACTATTTTATGGCACTGTTGCGGAGTTAAGTGGGTCCATGGTACCAGTGGTGCTCACATGCTGGATTCTAATTGGCTGTTGACTGGCTAGCCGTTGGCACCCAAATTCAAATTTGATTGCAGGATTTCTTGCCGGTGTTTTCACAGTGAGCTATTTGTGACATGTGTGGTAGCTCGGTGGTAGTTGCAATAATGATGTTGAAGATCTATGCGGCTGTCCTGATCCGATCATGCTTCCTGGGTTACCATGATGGGTTAAATGCACTGATCTGTTTCTCACTGCAGGCAGCAAAGGTTTTGTTTGGTGCCAAAGATCTCCATGTTTTGTACATGCGAAGTCTTCAGGCTTTCTCTGGCATCAATGTTTGTTCTTCCTGCAACAAGAAATCACTTCTATTTGCATCGCAATTAGCCTGTGGTTATGAAACCAATGCATTGTACATCAGATTTGATCTGATTTTCCTAGGTTTCTAGGCTTCTCTATAATCTTTCATTTCTTGTTGTACTAGGTGGTTGCAGACTTAATTTTTGTGTTCTAAATGATCTTTTTCTTGTTACAATCCTTGTTCCTATAAAAAGATTTTCAAGATCATTTAGAAGGGTTCCATCTTAGAGTTCCTTTCTGGTTCGAGGAAGGGTCCTTTTCTTGTAGATTTTCTTCTTCTCTCTACATATAGAGTGTTCTTCTTTCCTTACTGGTTCTGAGAATACAATGCATATTATAAGTGATTTGTCTTATGTGTGAGAAGTTAATATATTCTTACTGTTACCAAGCTATCTCCATTTGAGCTTTGAATTCATTGATCATACATTAAGGATGTTTGATTTGTTTTCTTGTATTGCCTATGTGTTTGCAAGCGGAGTTGTCTTCATAGAGATAACTGGTTCAGGGTTAGTGTTCATGTATGTATGGGCTGAAATATCAAGGATATGTCATGCTTGACTTCCGATGGATGCTGGTAAATGTATTATCTGATTCATAGGTCTCTTCTAAGGGGAGGGTTAAAATCTTTTGAATGGATAATAACATGCTTGAATGCACAGGTGGTTGTTAAGTTGAGGTTTGGTCATGGTGTGTGATTGTTGTTAGGCATCAACACATTGAGTATATTATTTTCTTGTTTCATAGCTGTCATTTGCAATAGGGTATTTGACTCTGTGGCCCATTGGATAAGGCACTGGTCTATGAGAGACTTAGGGTATCTCAGAGGTCCCTTCAACCCATCTTTAAAATCATTTCCATTCAGTTCCACCTTTTCCCTTTCTTGTTGATAGGTTAGGTCTCTAGTTTTCATACTCACTCCATGCATGTTGGGCTATTGCATGAGATATTGGTTTCAATTGAGTTATAGGATACCTATAAGGGTTTGAAAATCATTCCACAGTCAGTTACGTATAGGGCTATAGTGTGACATAAGTTGTATGAGTGTGCAGATCAGGTACACCCACCTGAGTGATGTGGAGCTCAAAATGTAGAAGGATCTCTCTTTGATCCTTGTCAGTTGGCCCTTTTTTCCTTTCAAATTTGGAGTTTTGAGTGAATGTGACACTAGCCTTGTCGATCCTAATGCCAAGTTGACCTTTGGGGAAAAAGAAACACCAACAAGATGGCGACTTTGCTGGGAGAGTCTAGAATAGAGTCAGAAATAAAAATCAAGCATTTGTAAAATTTTCTCACCTAGTTGTGAGTGGTGGCTCTGATTTGTCTTTGTTTGATCAGTGCATCTTCTAATAAATAGTGCATGTTATCCTGGTGAGTTTTGGTTGGTTGGAAGAGATACACAAATCAGTGAAATACTTTCCTCTTCAAGGAGGTGCTGACTCTACACTGCCATGAATCTGATGGAGCTGCAAGGTGAGCTCTAGATCTGCCCTGCTTCCAGCCAATGGTCTTATGCTGCAAAGCTCCCAGGTATTTCTCAAGAGCTGAAATGTATCCCTATCAAGTGTTAAGCACTGCATAAAGGGATGAGTATTAGTGGGTAGTTCTTTGTTGATCCCATCATGAGTGATACTTACTATGAGAATCTTCTCATCAAGATTGCTACTCTTAAGAAGAAGATTGCAGAGAGCAATGCTGAGATCTGGTAGTTAGAGGAGGACAAGAGATTGCTGAGACTGGTGGTTCCTGATGATGTTCATGAGGAGGCCAGTGTTTCTGATGTTGAGTCTCATTATGCTGAAAATGCTGATTATGAAGCTGGTTCTTAGATCAATGCATATGAGGATGCTGAAGTTGAATCTGAGGATGGCAATGTTTCCTTTTTGTTTACAGATTGTTCTTCTATCCAATGTCAGGATTCTTGCTTCTTTTTCTGGTTTGATGATGTTCTGTGTGAAGAGGAGAATATTGGATATGATGCAGATGATGATTCCTACATAGATTGCTTCACACAAAATGATTTAAGGCCAGAAATGTGTATCCTTGTTCCTAACAGGGATGATATTTGTAGCATTGAGGGTGAGGCTGAGGGAGATGATATCAAAGCCCAAAGTCCACTAAGTAGTAAAAAGATATCAGCACTCTTGGCTAATGAATTCCAAAGATATGATAGTGAAGAAGACCTTCACTTGGTTCATGATGCAATCAGTGAGGATGTCATGGTTGAACCAAGTTGCTCAGTGGCTGAGGCCATACATGAAGGTAAACCAGAGGATTCAAGTCCTTTTCAGCCAGGTAACTCTAATGTAATGCATGATGCTCAGTATGTTTCATTTTCTGATGCGTTACTAGATCACATTTTTGTTTCTAGTCATCAAGAAGCATTAGATGATGTCCCATACTTCTTGGAGTATGAAGATAGTCATGATTGCAAGAACATGGGTAGTGACCAGCATAGATTCATTCTTTAGCCCATGATTATTCACATATGTTTGTAGCAAAATGGTGAAGAAATTTTTAGACTTGGGGTCACATATGTGGATGAAAACCAGATTTTTGATGTAGGAGGATCTTTGATTTTCTTTTGGTGGCCTGGGGCCATCAAGTAAATTTGTAAAGTTCTAATCTTGTAAATTTTGTAAATATTCTTTTCCTTTCCTGTTGTGTGCTTTTCCTTCCTGTTGCCTGCATTTTTTGAGTTCCTTATTTTTGTCCAGTGGGTGGTCTGCTCTCCCAGAAATCTTGATTTCTCACATGGGCACAAGTTACCCATCCTCCCCAGCTAGAGCCACTGTTAGTCCATTTTTTAGTCATAGAAAAATCCTATGAAAATGGCCTCTTCCCTACAAATATTTTTGTAAAAGTGTCCTGCCCCTGGTAGTTTATTGTGTCACCAAGCTCTAGTCCAAATTGCACATGCTGAATTGTAAAATCTAGAAAGTTATTCAAGTTCTAAAGTCTAGAGGAAACAATTTTAAAATCTGCCATAGTGTCGAAAACCCACAGTGTTTTTGAAAATCTATGATGTTTTCAACCTTTTTGGCCTACATGAGAACCCTCGATGTTTTTGCATCCTTGTTTACATTTGTGTCAATGTTGAAAACTCTATGTGTTTTCGATCCTTCACCGAAAATCCTAGATGTTTTCAACCTTACATTTTTCCCTTTTGTTAGCACTCCTTGTTTGTTGGTCCTTACTGCGCAAGTGCGATGGATGGTGGGTCCAGGTCTACAGGCTCTTCCTGATTGGGTGTTGCATGGCCGCATGTCAGAATATTTTGACATGTGATCATGCGACTGCTTGCCACCTGTCCATGTGGGTCCCAATTCTTCGCAGTTGCTTGGTGCAGTTAATGTTCAGACAGAATCTATGGCTGTCGCTCATTCGCATGAAAAATTTGCATGAGGTTTATTTCTTATGAAGTTGCGACCGATTGCCACCTGTCCTATGAACCCGAGTCTTTAAATGATCTTTGAAATGATTGGTTGTCGCATGATCGCATGTTAGAGTTTTCTGACATACAACCATGTGACCGGTTACTTTTTTGTGTTGAGGCCCATTGGTGATCCAGTTTGGTGGTCCTAGAGGTGGTGACGTGGTAGCCTGGGGTTGGCTGTCACATGATCACATGTCAGAGTTTTCTAGCATGCGATCATCCGACCGGTTGACACGTGTCTCTGGGGCTCGGTGGTAGGTGGTGATGCGGGGTCTTCTAGTTGGTCTAAGGTGGTGATGAGGCTTGTCAAGTGCGCCTATTATCTTTTGTTACGGAGGTGCGCATTTTATGCGGTGGGTCCAAGATGTCACACAGTGCTGTTGTTCACTTTTCATTGGCCGGCAAGTGGTGATGTGGCGGTCTTATGGCCTTGTTGCATGATCGCAAGGGCCATTTTCATGGCTTGCGATCATGCGACAAACCCCTTGGTGTTAACTTTATGCAGCATGGCAGTGATGGAGGTAAAGGTCTACGGGTTGTCTCATGCTCGCATAGCCCATTTTCTAGCTATGTGATCATGCGATCGGTTGACGTGTGTCCCTAGTAGTGAGGTGGCATTTCATCGGTGGGCCTAGGAGATCCAGAGAGAAGGGTGACTTGGCAGATTACCAATGGGGGCGAGGGTCGTAAAGTTTGAAGGGAGGGCCTAGTTGTTTGGTCTCCATGACGTGGTGGTTCTCGATTGGTCAGCATGGCGGTAGCGGTGGTGATTACTGGCGGTTAGTCCCATGTTTACATAGCCTATTTTCTGGCTATGCGATCATGCGACTAACATTTTGTGGCAAGCAGCAGTGGCGGTTATGCATCAAGGTAAAGGTCTGCGCATTGTCGCATGTTTGCATAGCCCATTTCCTGGCTATGCAATCATGCGGCAATTGTTTTATGGCCCTGTTGTGGAGTTAAGTGGGTCCACGGTACCAGTGGTGCTAACATGCTGGATTCTAATTGGCTATTCACTGGCTAGCCGTTGGTGCCCAAATTCAAATGTGATTGCAGGGTTTCTTGCTGATGTTTTCATAGTGAGCTATTTGTGACATGTGTGATAGCTCGGTGGTAGTTGCAATAATGATGTTGAAGATCTATGCAGCCGTCCTGATCCGATCTTGCTTCCTAGGTTGCTGTGATGAGTTAAATGCACTGATCTGTTTCTCTCTGCAGGTAGCAGAGGTTTTGTTTGATGCCAGAGATCTCCATGTTTTGTACATGCGAAGTCTTCAGGCTTGCTCTAGCATCGATGTTTGTTCTTTCTGCAACAAGAAATCACTTCTATTTGCATCGTAGTTAGCCTATGGTTATGAAACCAATGCATTGTACATCAGATTTGATCTAATTTTCCTAGGTTTCTAGGCTTCTCTATAATCTTTCATTTCTTGTTGTACTGGGTGGTTGTAGACTTAATTTTTGTGTTCTAAACGATCCTTTTCTTGTTGCAATCCTTGTTCCTATAAAAGGATTTTTAAGATCATTTAGAAGGGTTCCAGCTTAGAGTTGCTTTCTAGTTCGAAGAAGGAACCTTTTCCTGTAGATTTTCTCCTTCTATCTGCATATAGAGTGTTCTTCTTTCCTTGCTGGTTCTAAGAATACAATGCATATTGTAAGTGATTTGTCTTATGTGTGAGAAGTTAATATATTCTTACTATTACCAAGCTATCTCCATTTGAGCTTTGAATTCATTGATCATACATTAAGGGTGTTTGATTTGTCTGCTTGTATTGCCTATGTGTTTGCAAGTGGAGTTGTCTTCGCAGAGATAACTGGTTCAGGGTTAGTGTTCATGTATTTATGGGCTGAAATATCAAGGATATGTCATGCTTGTCTTCCGGTGGATGCTTGTAAATGTATTGTCTGATTCATAGGTCTCTTCTAAGGGGAGGGTTAAAATCTTTTGAATGGATAATAACATGCTTGAATGCACAAGTGGTTGTTAAGTTGAGGTTTGGTCATAGTGTGTGATTGATGTTAGGCATCAACACATTGAGTATATTATTTTCTTGTTTCATAGCTGTCATTTGCAATAGGGTATTTGACTCTGTGGCCCATTGGATATGACACTGGTCTATGAGAGACTTAGGGTATCTCAGGGGTCCCTTCAACCCATCTTTAAAATCATTTCCATTCAGTTCCACATTTTCCCTTTCTTGTTGATAGGTTAGGTCTCTGGTTTTCATACTCACTCCATGCAAGTTGGGCTATTGCATGAGATATTGGTTTCAATTGAGGTATAGAATACCTATAAGGGTTTGAAAATCATTCCACAGTCAGTTACTTGCAGGCCTGTAGTGTGACACAAGTTGTATGAGTGTGCAGATGAGGTACACCTACCTGAGTGATGTGGAGTTCAAATTGTAAAAGAATCTCTCTTTGATCCTTGTCAATTGGCTCTTTTTCCTATCAGATTTAGAGTGTTGAATGAATGTGACACTAGCCCTGTCGATCCTAATGCCAAGCTGACCTTTTGGGAAAAAGAAACACCAACAAATATATCATATATTTTAATAATATCCCCAACATTTCATGGGATCTACTGTTAACAATATACAATTTATCTAACATATACTATTTATGATGAGTGACATTCACTTTTTTATTTATATTTTTTGACGACAATATATTTTTTCCTCCTTTGCTTGTTGGGTTAGTCCCTTTTTTCAAACTGAACTATTAAGGACAATGAAAGAAAAATGTGAGAAAGCACCCTCTCTAATAATGTGCTATACGTAATCAATTCACATTTCTAGTCCTACGCCAACAAACTATTCCGTCCGTTATAAATACATAAGCGAGGTGATCTGTGGGCACGGTAAACGGAGAGATGGCCCCTAATGCGTGCGCAGCTTGTTGATCACAACGCAAAAAATGCTCAGATGAATGTTTGCTAGCTCCTCATTTTCCTGCGAATGACCTTCAAAGGTATTCGATCCTCCAGAGAGTGTACGGGTTCAACAATGTTGTCAGAATGCTCAAAGTAAGGTAACCGTGCCCAAATTCTAGGTTTTTATGGAATCCCAAATTCTCTACATTTGAATACTTTTGCAATAATGTTTGGCTTTAATTATACCACAAACTATATACATTTATCACCCAATTGCCTATTATATTTTAATAAAGGAACTTTAGAGTCAGTTTATGTCTGTGAAACATACTACTTGGAATGCGTTTTCCAAATTTATTGTGTCATATAGAATAAAAGAATGACTATGGCAGTCTAGTTATGAATTGATGGAGTTCATGGTTTGATGTGTAAAGGGAATTAGACCTAAGCAAAGAGGAGATGCGGTAAACAGTTTGGTGTTTGAAGCAACAGCGAGGATGGAGGACCCTGTAAATGGGTGTGCAAGAGCATTTAATCAACTAGAGAAGTAGATTGCTGACCTGGAATCCCAGTTGGCAGCCAAGCAAGAAGAGGTCATGAATATGCATTTTGCATATGAAAAGCTTCTTTCTAGTCTCACCCTTGGATCCTTTGATGCTGGACCTGACTTATATGCCACGTCACATGAAATTGAATATGGCATGTGAGGAGGTGGATCCAATGTTGTGGGAACCGCTATGGGCAATATAAAGAGAAGCCTATACATTGATGTTTGCTGTCTGGAGGCATATCACTCGTCACAATTTCAAAAATTAATTAATTTTATCTACAGTCTTAAACTGTTTGAATTGTCGAATGCAAATGTACAATAGGGAGCATATCGGCATGAAGTATGTCACTTCATGGTTGGTTAACTTTCTGACCAAATTATTTATATTCAATAGAATTTTTGGTTTTAATTTATTCTATTGCTTTTTTTTTAAATATGTCATATCTGTATTACTATTTGTTGGTAATTATCAGAAACATTCTAATAGTTAAAGGAAAGATCTTAGATTTGACTTTTGATTGATCTATAAGAACTTGATAATTATATATATTAATTATTAAGAAAATTTTAAGATTATTAAATCATTCAATTATTCATTAAGATGAAAGGTGTTGAACCCTATCTAATTCACATATATCTATTGCTTTCTTGAAGGAAAGCATGAAACATGGGTAGATGCAGATTTAACAAAGGATTAATAATGGATGTAGGATTTTAACATATTAGATTTTGTATTCAACCAAATTTTTATGTTATCCTACAAATAGCTCTAGTTAATATAGGTTAATGCTATTAAACCTATTTTATGTTATCCGAGAACTATTAAAACTATTTTTGTGAAGGTGGATGAGGTAATTATGAGGTATATTACTCTAGATGGTCATTTCACTAGCCTTTTATTATTATCATTTATGTTATTGAATTAATTTAGGTATAAGAGGATGATTTATATGCCCTATTGCCAACTTTCTTCCCTTTGTTTTGGTATTAGTGAGATTAAGAAAAACTAGAATTCATCCATTCTTCATGAAGTTCACATTATTATCATTATGGAGTATCCAAAATATGTGTCCATCCTCATGAAACCCTCCTAATATTTGTGTAAATTGCACAAAATGTTCATGTGCATAATTCAAACATGTCCCATGGTCTAGAGGACATTCTCTCTGATGAAGATGCATATTTTCACATAGGTAAGTGTAAGCATCTTAAAAAGGAGAACCCCACCTTTAAATCATTGTAGAAATATAGGTATGAAATTGATGGTGATGATTTAGATTATTTTCTCTCCATGGAATATCTCTTAGCCTCTCACACCTCCCCTACAAAAATGGTTAATGGATATACTTTACAAAGTGGAGGAACCTTCTAAGTCTAAAAAGGGAAAAAGGTCAATCGTGTAAAACAAAGGGAAATTCTTTTTTATCTTAGGTCAAGATTAGGGACAAATATGATGATTATGACCCCACTATCATGGTTGCTAATGATAATCCTATCCTAGAGGAGATTATGGGGAAATATGAGGATGGGGGAATCAAAGAGGCATTCTAGGCTCTATGGTGGACCTAGGGAAGATGGATGGGAATTTCCACATTGAAATTATGATAATATTAGAGAAAAGGGTGGCTCTAGAGAAACAATCTTCTACTATAGGATTAGGGGATACATTGATGAATACTAAAGATGTGACTTGTGGTCGATATAAATTATTTAATTTGATTATTTCTAAAGTAATTTTCTAGAAAGAATATGTGAAGTTTGTCAATAATAAGATGAGTGAACAAAAACATAGTGAAACCCTAGAATTTGACATAGATATCTTAAATAAATTGCTTACCCTTATCCAAGATATGGATCCTAATGTCAAGATATTGGAGACAAAGAAAGAAGACCGATTTTGAATGTTGAAGGAGATCATGGGTAGGGTTCATGGAATGCTCAGATCTATAATTGATGCAAGAAAAATGACAAGAGATCTGATGATCAAAAAATATTAATTAAAAAATCTTAGGTCTTGAAAGGTAGTGTAATGAAAGAGGGAAAAATAATATCTTATACTATGGCTATGACTAATTAGGATAGGAGTGTTGCTAATGATCAACACAATTTGGATTTAATTCCAATGCAAGGTCTCTTGTATAGAACCTATATCAATGAAAAAGTAAAGGTAGACCATACACACATGATTCATGATGTTATTATAATTAATGAGAATATTATTGATAAGAATATAGAAGCTATAAAATTTGAGACAATTATTTCATAGCATTGTGGGTCTTGGACACTTATTTGGTTTCTTCATGTTTTTTTTTATTGGAGTTCATTTGGTTATGTTGTAATTGTAGTATGTTATTTATATAAATAGTTTTAAGGTCCCTTCTAAACCTATGTTACTCTAATAAAAAGATTAAGAATACCATCAATTATTACCAAGGAATTAATCACAAAAATGTAACAAGTTTCTTTGTTCTATACAACTCTAATTTAACTAAAAAAATTAACATCACTAATGGAAAAAAAAATCCATCATCGGTAAAGTTAAATATCAAGAGTTCTTCTAAAATAAATCCAGGTCAGGTGGGTGAGGGTAGTATTATTAGAGACTTAAAAGATAATTTAATGCTTGGCTACATAGCCAATCTCATAATCCAAACCTCTAATTTGGTTTTTAATTAGAGGGAAATTGGTTTGATAGGGAGCGGAAACCTAGGTTTAAACAATAAGAACAAAAATCCTATCAAACATAAAAACCAAAAAAAAACCAGACATAATCCAAATACCAAAAGATAACAAGATAGAGGGTAACAAAACCCCTAAACAAACTACAGAACCTGAACTAATTCTTCATTTTTCTTGATGATATCAATATTGATGCCCTTAACCTTCTTAAAAATATTGTCTAGAGGGTTACTACCCTAATTTTTTCTCCTTAATCTTGTGGCATGGCCTGACATGTTTAAGTGGATCTCAGAATTAATGTGCACATCCTTCTCCTTATTCTTTATTCGATTCTTGTTCTTCATTCTCATATTTCCCATATCACTCAAAATGGTTTTGGAACTAGTGGTAAGAGAGGTTTGTAGACTAGGATTTGAGCGTGCACCTAAACCTATTTTGAATGCCAAAGACAAACAAATGTCATAGCATATTATCAAATCAAATTTAATGGTAAACAAACTAAAATCAAAGCCACCTCAGTTTAAGCCTAAAACGGATGCGCCCATGCACCGTTTGATATGCTTGGATATAAATGGATGTGGGTGTGCAAACTCAAGCACTTGGAGCATGCAAATAGGATGATTTGGGGATCAAGAAGACCCAAAATGACACAAAATAGGTATGAGGAACCTATTTTGCCTCAAAGGCCTCAAGAACACACAAATATGCAAAGCTAAAAGATGAACTAAGATTGATTAAACAAGAAATGAATCTATGTTAATCCAATTAAGCTAATTTAAATGTGATTTAAGCTTGAAAATGATCTAAAATGATGAGTTTATGCTTATGCTAGAATGAAAATGGCATTATAACTTTGCTATTGAGTTTGAGAGTTGAAAGATGATTTGCCTTAGGAAGTGAGGGTATTTATAGGAAAAGGGAAGGGCTTGGTTAAAAGGATGAGTCAGAGTTAGGGCTAAGGTTAGGGTTGAGTCAAGGACAAGTGTCCTGACAAGTGTTAAGGGAGGATTGAGTTGAAAGTTTGAGGGCATGTGCACAATTTGGTAAATGTGCCCAAGGCCAAGAGGTGGCAAGGAAGGGATAAGAAGGTCTTAAATGCATAATGAATGCATGTAAGAAAGATAAGGAAGGCTTAAATGCATCCTTAAATGCATTTGCAAGAGGTGGCCAAGAGGTGGCCATCTTTGTTGACTAAGGAGGATGACTAAGAGGAGGTTAGCATAAGTTTTGGTAAACCTTTTGCTAATGGAATGTGACAAGATTAGAAAGGGGATTAGGATTAGGATTAGGGGATTTTAGGATTAGGATGGGTGAAGAGGTTGGGTTGAGAAGTTTCTAGAAGAGTCTAGAATTCTCCTAGGTTTTATGGAATAAAAGTTTATTCATTCCAAAAGCTTAAGTTTGGGAAAATTTATTGAAATATTTTCAATAAATATGAAAATTAAATATTTAATCTTAATTAAATATTTTGAGTTGAGATTAGGGTTAGAAAAGATGGGATTAGCCTTTTAATCGAAATTAAGAAGGGATTAGAAGATTTTGGAAGAGGTTAGTGGTCTTAGGAAAAAAGGCCAACTTTTGGTCAAAAAATAAATTAATTATTTTTTGGGGGATTTTTGGTCAATTTATTAATTAAAATAATTAATAAATAGGGGATTAATGTTTAAATAAGATTTAAACATTTTTGGGAGGGATTTCTTAATTAAATATTTTTAATTAAGAAAAAGGGATTTAATGACATAAAAATAAATTAATTAATTAAATAATTAATTAATTAATAAATGATGATGTCATCAGGGATTTTTCAGAAAATAAAAATACTTTATTTTCTAAAGGATTTTTAGGTGTCTACAAGTTTACCTTTGCGATACGATGAAAAAAATCATCCTTTTCATAATTGATCTTTCGCAAGCCCTCACTAGTTTCCTGTACTGTAATTTTACTCACATTCACAATTTTAGTTAGTTTTTTTTAATGGAATTAAATTTGATCTCCAAACTAGAAATTTTCTCCCCGTGATATTTCTTTAGATGATTAACACCCTTCTCTAAAGTTTGAGTGTTGGTAAGAATCTCATCCAATTTATGAGTAGATAGGGAACTATTCTTCAAATCATAAATCTTAGAAAAAATTGAATCAAGAAGAGCCTCTTAACTTTCTAGGAAATTATTAACATTTTCATTAACGAGGGAACTTTCCCAAATAGAAGAGACTTTTTCCATAGGGATGTCTTTCCCTAAATCTGTAGGAGTCTCAATATGAAAATCCTTATCCTGCTCCAAAAAACCTTGATTATCAGGGGAAACCTGGATGGAATGAAGAGTAGTTGTTTTCTTAATAGGGGAGCTAAAATCATTCAAAGGAGATCTAGAGGGATTATGGTTACATTTTGGTTGAATTGGTGACAACCTTGTATTTTAAATCTCTTGTGAAGGATAATGGATTTTAAAAAATTATCATTGAAAAAGACTCCAAAATTTCAATTATGATTCGTTATGGAAAATCATCCTCTAGTTGGCTAGTGAAAGATCTCATTACCATATGATTCCACATTCTATTGATAATGGAACATGTTAGAATCTTTTATAGTCTGAGTGAGGGGAAAAACTTGGCTGATGGGTTGACAAACTTAGGTACCTAAGCTTATTGTCTATAAATGTGGACTTCCTTACACAATCTCCTAGGATATGTTTTTGTTGCAATCTAGGATAACCAAATCACTAATGAAGCCTAAAGATTTGTGTACTACCATTTTAATTATAGATTTTCCATCATTTTCTTTAATAATTTCCTGATGGGGCTATTTTCCTCTTTAAAAAAGGAGATTATCTCTATTTTCCTCACCATTACTTGTACTATTCTCCTTTTTGGCTTAACTTTCTATTCCTATATACTATTTATATTCTTAGTTTCTTGAACTCTAGCCTACCATGAGGGGAGATTTAATTTAGAATGAACTAGATAGCTATGAAATTCTCCAAGGCAATGGGTTTCTCTAGCTCGTCCTAGTCAAGGGAAGTCTCTCCAATTATATTGAGGGTTTTGAAGGCTTTGATCCTAACATTTCTAATAAGTTTTCCCATTCTTGGATAAAGGATACATTTCTATTGGTGAGGTGTTCTTTATTGTTCCATTGGAAATTATTGTGCTTTTTTTTAGTCTTTTGGTGGATGGTCTAATACTCCCTAAAAGTCTACGGGTCATTATAAAGAGGACTTCAAGAGACTCTTGAACGGAAGGGAGACAATATTATGGTTACATAATAACTTCAATAGAGATAATTTCCCAAGTAAAAGGAAGAATGCATACTACTCATGATGAAATATATCATGCTATAATATAGGTATAAAATATTCCACTTTCAACCTTTTTGTATGCTTAATTATTTTAGGCACGTGATTAAAATAAATTCTGTATACTAGATTTTCTCATCCTTATCTCAATCCTTTATTTTGGCCTAGAAAAGGATACAATTCCCCTTCACTAAGGGATAATTTTTAGAATTTATAATTTCCATGTGTCTTTGTCCCTTATTAGTAGCCTAAATCTCATAGGACCCCATTAAGATCCAACTTTGGTTGTGGAATTGTCTAATGTTCCTACATGTAAAGATGTCTTCACCTCCACTATGCTTACTCTACTTCCTAAGAGACATGTTACTCATGACAATCGTCAACACATTGCTAAAATAAAAAAATATTGTATCTCATTCCTAAAAAGAGAAGAATATTGTCAGTGTTGAGAACCAAGATGTAATTTATGATGACTCATCTACCTCTTTGTTCATTGACTCAGATTGGACACTTAAAAAATCCCCCTTAATGTGTTTAAGTTGGTCTCTAATCCCTGTTCATCGACCTTTATTTGTTCGCCTTAGGAACTAAGATTTTTAGAGGTTGTTGAGAAAATTAATGATTTATGCATAACCTATAATAAGAAGAATGAGATCATTTATTAGCTCACAATCCAGCTGTACATTGCTAGGATGAAACTCAATGGATTGGAAGCCTTATTCAAAGAAGATGCTAGTGTGGGTGATTTGTCTACAAATATATAGAATGAGAAGGTTTGGGTAGTTATTAATGACCTAGCAAAGAGATGTGATGACTTGGATGCTAAGGGTAAGGTTCTTAGTGCTAATGTGGTCATTAAAGATGAAAGAAGGGAAATGGTTTTGGGAATTTTTGTTATCCAAGATAACTAAGAGGAGTTGAGAAGAAATTTGGGTGAGCTAGCTACTTATAGAAGAGATAAGCTTCAAAAGATGAAAAATTTTGCACAGTCCACCAAGAGGACCTTAAACCTCATTGTGTCGAAAGGAAAAGAGTGGAAGCTTGTTGCTACTTTGATTTTGGATTTTCCTAATAATAATGTTCATCCCCTACTTTCAGTTTAGGTAAAGACAGAAAGAGTTTATTTTCTTAAGCATTTGAGAGATCTTAATTAGGGGTGGAAGTATATTAAGACCCCTAACTTGCAGTATATTTGTTCATGTCTATAAGGGTCATTTCTTGTCTTTGATCAGCTTTTATCTATTTTGTTGCTTGGTTTGGGTTTGGTCTGGGTGTGTTGCTCACCATTTGATAGGTTTTCTCACTTCTTGTGGAGATCCCTTTCATTTGTGAGTCGACTGCTTTATAAGACTTTTGGCCCTTTCCCACTTAAACATTAAATAATTAGAAAAGAAAAAAAGAACTTCCTTCAAAAGAAAATAGTGAAGACCCTTTAGATGCCTTGGACAACTGACCATATGTAGACCTAAGCCCAAACTTAAAACATTAATAATAATAATAATAACAATAAAAAATCAAAGCAAAAACTTAAAAACAAAGGAAACCGAATCACTAAGAGAACTCGACCGAATCACAGCATATGACTGCAAATTACACTTCGAACAGTCAGGCCTTGCATGCACCAGCATAGCCAATAGAAGCAAAGGCAACCCTAATGTTGCCCCATTTCTTTGTATTCTTCTACATG
Source organism: Chamaecyparis obtusa (assembly GCA_027943335.1). Classification (NCBI taxonomy): domain Eukaryota; kingdom Viridiplantae; phylum Streptophyta; class Pinopsida; order Cupressales; family Cupressaceae; genus Chamaecyparis; species Chamaecyparis obtusa. The sequence goes on from BSBK01009772.1 coordinate 119,495, forward strand.
CAAACAAGTATGCACGTTGAATTGAAAAGCCCAATATCACGAATCGATTCCATTGATTATTATTATCTGAAAAGACACAAGGGCAGGAAAGAAAAACCTTTACTACGCACGTGGATTTGGTTTTACTCATTTTACCTTATCAACATCCACTTATAATGAATTACGATGAATAAAATTTCTCCATTATATTTCAAAAGGCGGAGTTTTATTTATCATTTAGAATTATGGACATATTTTACGTTGTTTATTATTCAATTATCCAATCGAGCGCAAAAGCTTCTGGTTGTGATTTCACTGTTTCAAGAATATATGACACTTTGAAAGCAACGCGAATCAGGTATAAGACATATAAATAAAGAAACCAGACGCTTTGCATGTTCAAATTTGAGGCATCCAAATCCGAGTAATAGGCCCGCGACACAGAAAGGGCGTGCAATACAATAAAATGAACGTTTCTTTTCAATAATATCAACAAACGAATATTTGTTTTTAATAATATCCACAAGATTTTATGAGAGCCAAGGACAGTAATATACAAATTTTCTATAGATGTAGTGATATTCACTTTCTAATTTCGATTTTTCTACGACAACTTGCTTTTTTGCTCTATTATTTTTTGGGTTACTCCCACTTTATGCACGACAATGAAAGAAAAACGTGAAAAACGCACACTCTATGTTTTTCAATGCCAATCCTATGCCAACAAAGCCTTCCTTGTGTTTCTTATAAATACAACTCACAAGATCAAAGGGCATGGTAAAAGGAAAGATGGCCCGAAAAGCCTGCGCAGCTTGTCGATCACAACGCAAAAAATGTTTAGATGAATGTTTGCGGGCTCCGCATTTTCCTTCAGACGATCTGCGTAGGTATTCTATTTTGCAGAAAGTGTACGGGTTCAACAATATTGTTAGAATGCTCAAAGTAAAGTAACCCTACCCAATTTCTCTGTTTTTTATGCAATCAATTTCAATACTTTAAATTTTCTGCATTTGAATTCTTTTGTAATTATGTTTTCTTTTTATAATACCACAAATAGTAGAGATTTATCCTCCTTCAACCTATTAGGTTTCAGCAAACAAATTTCAGAGAAAGTTTATGTCTCTGAAACCTAATATTTCAGATACTTTAATTGGTGGGGGAATTGAGTTGGTGGTTCTGGTGTGTGTAGGATATTAAACCTGACCAAAGAGGAGATGCTGTAAATAGTTTGGTGTTTGAAGCAAGAGCCAGGCTGGAGGACCCTGTAAATGGGTGTGTAAGTCCAATTCATCAACTGCAGAAGCAAATAGCTGACCTGGAATCCCTGCTGGCAGCCAAGCAAGAAGAGGTCAAGAATATGCATTTTATCTGTGAGGAGCTTCTATCTCGTCTCACTGAATCTGTTGATGCTGGACATGTTTTATGTGCCACATCACAACAAAGTGAATATAGTATGTGTGAAGAGGTGGATACAATGATCTTGTGGGAACCGCTATGGGCAGTATAAATTTAAGACAAGCGGACATATTAAAATTTGTTTTCTCAAGGTGTATCACTCCTCCATGTTAAACTTAAAGCCAATTTCTTTTATAAATTGCTTGAAGTGTCGCATATGATTTTACCATAGAGAGCATATTGACCTTAACAATATAACTTAATTTTTTTAATACATTGTTTATTAACGTACTTTAAAAAAAATTTATATTCAAATAAAATATTTGTTTTTAACTTTTTAAAAAAAAAAAAAAATGGCTTTTGTGATTGAATATATATATTATTTTTAAAAAAAGTTATATAATATAAGAAAATTAGAAAAGTGTGAGGAAGAACAAGTTAGAATTATTGACAAAGCATATTGGCTTCTTGAAACAAAGCTACAATCTTTAGATGCAAAACTTTATCAAGCTAAATACAAAGTATTAAACCCCCCAAAAAATACCAATTGTAATAAATTTTACGTACAAAAGACCCATTTGAGAGTATGAAAGTATTCCTCAAATTAGAAGAGCTTAACTTATGAGCAAAAACCTGATTTTCACCTTGCACAAGTCTTACTTCAAGAAATTAAGATTGCTCCCACCATGTACTAGTGCTTGTGTCAAGAGGAAAGTGTTAGAGAGGGAAGATCGTGAGAGGTGGCTCTACAACTTTGGCTTCTAGAGTGGAAAGGCAATAGATTCCTTGGAAGTGGTACAATGTCACTACCACTGGAGAAGTATCAGCATGCTCTAGAATTTTCTTAAACTCCTTAATAGCTTCTTCAAAATGATCATGAACAATTCTATCCATGATCACATACATACTCATCATTGTAACAATTAGAAGGAATTTAAGTTAGTCTAAGAAAATCACCAATTGGATAAAAACTTGCTTCAAAATAACACAACTTGATAATGCATTTTCAAGAGCAAAAATGGGAAAGATGTATTTTTGAGTGTATGTCAAAGCTGTCTTATTGACTATGGGGAAATTGTGCAATAAATCCATGTAAATTATTAAAAGATGAGAAACAAGTTTTGTAAAAAGAGCCAATGGATTCATTTTGATCCAATGTTTGTCAAGGACTATGTTAATCTCTTCTTCAATACTTCAGCAAAATAATTGGAACACCATGCCTAAATTTTTTGTATCATATTCTAAGAAATATATGTGCTCCATAATAGAAAAAACTAATTTATCTCGAGCCTCTCATTCACTTGCTTTTTAGGACACTGCCAGCGATAGATTTGTCTTGAGATATCAAACTCCTATTTTCTCCTGACGTGCAACAACAACTAAGTTTTTCCAGTGAATTTATTTTGTTAGGTAAGTTTGAATTCAAATTTGTGAGAAAATTTTGAATGGACAAACTAGACAAATATAATATAAATGGGCATCATTAGTTGAAGGTGAAGATTTTGTGTGTAAACAACAGTTCTATTTTTGTGGAAGAAGAAGTCTGTATCAGTAGTTGTGGGCTTGATTTGTTGAGCAATGATTTCTCTTGATTATTTCCAACTCCAAGTAAGCAATTTATAAGAGCTCTAAGAAGCTCCAAACTTTGGGGGGAAGCTCCAAAATGTGGTACATTAGTTTTGAATGAGTTTAGTTTATTTTTTTGAGTTTGTAGTTTTATTTGTAAATTTTGTTTTCATATTTAATAGAAAGAAAGAATCAAGCTTGCATGTGTCTAGTTGTGTGTTGTCTTTATTTTTTTTATTCCATTGTGCATTCCCAATGATTGGGAAATCAGAGCTGCAATCTTTGTGTGATCTTTTGTGAGAATTTTTTCTCTCAAATTTTAGGAATTCTAAAATCTTTAATTGTATCAAATCTCTATATTTTAGTAGATTTAGATTTCTAAGTTGGTATCAAAGTTATTTGATGTTAAATCCTTGTGATTCTAGGCAATTTTTTTCAATTTATTGAAGTTTCTTATGTAGGAGACATGGATGGAGATGAAGGAAAGAGTTGGAAATAGCCACCATCGTTTAATGTATAAAATTGTGATGTTTGGACAAAGAAGATGAAGATCATAGTCATTGGAAAGGAGTTTTGGGAGGTTGTGGTCAGTGGATCTGTGAATATAACTAATCAAACTCAATTTATAGCCCTCAATAATAATCAAAAGAACCAATTAAAGGAGAAAAGGAGGAATTGCACAAAATCCCCAAGCCTAATAAGGGAAGCGTTGATAAAGGCAATATTTATAGAATATAAGAAGATAAATATTCAAAGAAAGCTTGGGAAATCCTTGAAAAAAGTTACAATAGGATAAATGGAGTCAAATTGGTGAAGTTTTAGATGCTTCAAATCTAGATATTGAGACTCTTCAAATTAAGGACATCGAGTCCATTTTGTATTTTCACACAAGAGTCTCTAATTTGATTAAGCAATAGAGGATGAATAGAGAAACCATAGATGTGTAGAGAATAGTGGATAAAATCCTTTAAAGTTTTTCCTCATGATTTGATACAATATATCATGATTCTTATTGTAGAGGTAAAGGATCTCTCAAAATTGGCAATTGATGAATTAACAGGATCTCTAATAAACTATGAGAAACATATAAATAGGTCTTCAACTTTTTCTAAAGTGCAAGCTTTTAAATTTCAAGTCAATGAAAGAGGCGGGGAGAAAGGTAGAAACATCTATGGGAAAATATCAAAAGAAAGAGGTTGTGAAAACTTTGGACGATGAAATTCTAGATGATATATAGCTTGGAACAAGCATGTAGCCATAAGGGAGTGATCAACTCTCATACCAACTCCAAATAAGGAAATATGAACAAGAAATAAAACAAAGGTATGATAAGAGAAATGTTGAATATTATTATGGTCATAAATTTGATCATTATGCAAGTGAATCTTGGAATAAGAAAAATAATCTATCATAGAAAAATGAAAATATGGCTGATGTAAATTTGGGTGAATGTAATTATCCCACAACCTTCATCATGTGAAACATTGGTAAAGAAGGAAATCCTAAGATTTGGTATTTCGACAATGACTATAGTAGCCACATGAGAGGTAATGAATTTTTTCTTTCTTTCAATAATAAAAATATAAATACTAAAATCAAAATGTAAAAAATGTTTTTGTTCCAATTGTGCACAAAGTATCTCTTATGGGTCGTACCAAGAAAGGTGGGTCAGACATTCAAAATATGTATTTTTCTCCTTGTATTAAGCATAATGTGATGAGTGTCAAAAAACTCATTCAAAATTGATATAAAGTGTTGATCAAGAATAGAGAATGTGTCATTTATGTAAAGGATGAGAGTAAGAAATTAGTTGTAGTATTTCAAATGACAAAGAACTAGATGTTTTATTTGAGTATACAAATATACTTTTCTGTTCAGTTTGTTTTTGTACCTCCCAAGAAATTGTCTATAATAGTAAAATAATAATTATCCTTCAAGAGCCTAATTCAATACCTGTCCATATGAAATCTAAGGTATGGAGATCTTTACTATGTAGGTTTAAGCTTATTATTCAAGAAAATTATGATAGATGGTTTGCCAAGGATAGTAGAGTCTAAATTAGCAAGTGTGAGACTTGTATTTTTGGTAAGAAGCATAGGCTGACCTTTAAATTAGGCAACTCTTGAAGGACTAGAGAACCATTAGAGCTAGTGCATATTAATTTGGTTGTCCCTATGAAAACCACTTCTATTAGGGGAAGTACCTATTTTATGACCTTCATTGATGATTTTAGCAGTATGACATGGATTTATTTTTTCAAGAAAAAACCTTAAGAATTTGATAATTTTTTATTGTTTAAGGCCCTGGGTGAAAAAAAATATTGACACTAGATCAAGTTCCTAAGGTCAGATAGAGGGTAGAGAATGCCATGATTTTATAAAATTTTTGTAAGAAATATGGCATAAAGGAGCTAACAACTAGTTATTCTCCATAATAAAATTGAGTGGTTGAGAAGAAGAATAGGACCATCATATAGATAGAAAGGAGGATTCTAAAATAAAAGGGACTCCTAAATGAGTATTGGGAATAGATTATAGAAATAATTTTTTATTTCATGAACAAAAATCCAAGAAAGGTAGTATATCAAAAGATTCTAGTTGAGGCATGAGAAAAATGTAGATGGATAGTTGAGAACTTGAGGGTGTTTGTGTGTGGGGCATATTCTCATGTTCCAAAGGAGAAGATGTGAAAGTATGTTCACAAGAGTGAGAAGTGCATTTTCCATAGGTTGTAGCCTTGAATGAAAGGTATATAGGTTGTATAATCTAGTCACCAAGAAAATAATCACAAGTAGAGATGTGTTCATTAAGAATGAGTCATGGGATGGCTTCATGAAAACATATTCAAGAATTTCAATTGGAGTCCTCATTAATAATGAATATGATGTGGATTATGATCAACAAGATGATGCATTATTAGATATGGAGAGCTTTAGATCGATCCTAACATCTCCTCATAAAAATAGGTAGAAAGGAAAGTAGCCATAGCTAGCCAAAGAATCAGCTCCTAACAACTCTATCTTAGTATATAGAGATCTCTATACAACTCCAAATGGATCTTGACATAGCTTGCATAGTATAGAAGAAACAATAGTAAACATACAAACCTCACTCTTTCCTTCCTAATGCCAAGAAACAACAAGATTCTAAAGGAGATATACCAAAACAAAAGGTATGAGAATATTTAAATGAAAATATCTTCACGAGATATGCCATGAATGAGTAAATAGATGTAATTGAAAGAAATATAATAGGAGATCTAACTAATTTTCCTCTAAAAAATAAAGTTATTAGAGTGAAATTGGTCTACAAGACCAAGAGAAATGCAGAAGGAAAAATCAAGAGGCATAAGGCTTGTTCGGTTGTAAAGATGTATAAATAGTAGTTTGGAAGAGACTATAAGGAGATGTATACTCTTGTTACAAGAATAAAAATTGTGTACGTAGTCATAAGAATTTAATACCTACACAAATGGAAGCTATTTGAAATGGACGTGAAGTCTAGGTTCTTAAATGGACTACTGAAAGAGGAAGTATATGTAGATCAACCACCTAGTTATAAATTTTTAGATAAAGAAGATAAGGTGTATAGGATAAGGAAGGCTCTTTATGGGCTAAAGAAAGATTCATGATAATTGTACCAATTGTTAATATGATTTAGAACAACAGAGAGGGGGGGGTGAATCAGTTGTTCTCAAGTCCTGATGTATTAAAATAACTTCAAAAACTTTTCTTTAAATCAAATCAAGAAACCAAATCAACCTCGGTCAGCACTGATTCAATAATAGAAACATATAACTCAACAATCCACTACCTAGCTATATCTAACTTGTAAAACATAAAAATGTTCAAACCACAACATTCACACAAGTTTTGACATGAGGATTTATAGTGGAAACCCAATATAGTAAAAACCACTTTGTAACATGCTACTATTATTTTCACTCTTCTGAAGTGAGCTCAGTTAAAAGCTGACCCTATCAAAGGTTACAATACACACTATCAAGTGTGACCCGGTTAAAGGATTTCAATCACCCTATTAAAAGTGAGCCTGGTCAAAGGACTTACATACACTCCATTAGAATGGAACCTTCTTCAAAAGATTTAACATATGACTATTAGGTCAACCTCTGTTAAAAGGATTTTGATTGTTACAATGGTTAGAAAGTAGTAGTAGTATTGATTTGAAAACATACAACTCACTTTGCAAATATCAGATCCAATTCAATACACAAATGTTGGTTTACTGACTTTGAAGCTTTGCCATCTCCACTTTTGATCTGCTCAAAACTTTCCTTCAAGCAATCGCCACACTTTTTCCTTTAGCCTTTTCGCTTATACAGTCAATAAAAGTTTTATGTTCTTCCAGCATCTCCTTCACCAATGCATACACATACCTAATGCTTCAGTTCCCTTAATACTTTCCTATATTAGGTTAACTTATCTTTTGCCACTTAATCTCCTTCATAGATCTTAGGGTTAGGTCAGATTCATTTAATCTACCCACTTCATGTTCTTTATCTCCTCTTCTAGAATCATCTCAAATCTCATAAAGATTTACAATAAAACATTTTACAAAGCATTAAATGCTTCCATACAATCAATAAATAAAGTCAACACGTTTTACATAATCCAAGAATTCAACAATGTCGGCTCCAAAACTGAATTCTCTTCAAATATAAAATTGTTGATGCTCGGTCAATACTATGATCATCCACTCAGTCACCATGTAAAATGCTCAGTCACTACTAAAACTGTTTCCTCGGCATATACTGTCCTCCTCGGCAATTTACTGAAACTCGGTCAACACTAGATTTTTGTTCGACATCCACTAACTCAGTCGACTCTGTCATAACTCAGCTTAAACATGATTTCTTCATTTTTGCTCGATTAAGCCTACCAGTTTAGTCTTTAACCTTACTAAGATAAACAATACATTGTCTCATCATTGTGCAACATAATCAAGTACACTTTGCAGTATCAAGATAACTCAACCTTTCCTTAGGTGCTATTGTTACCAACCTTTCTTTCCCTTTTCACAATAGATATAGTACTTTCCTAAGTAGGAACAGTCTTACCAGTTAAGGTTTGACATCAATGACAATACAACAATTGTTTCAATTGCAATTTCCAACAATCTCCCTCTTTGGCATTGATGGAAACACCATATGATATCACCTGAATAACACATGGATTACCAACCAATCCAAAAACTTATCTATCCATCAGAGAAAATTTATAATATCCTTAGCTTCATTCTGATTCAGAATCAGTAAATCTCACTTCTATGACCATTAGAAGTATCTGGATCTCCCTCTATCCTGATCTTCTATTTCAGTTCAATCTCCCTTTCTTTCAGTGTCATGTGTTATAGTATCATTTCAGTTCAATCTCCCTATTTGACAAAAATGGCAAAGCAGCAACTCAAACATCCAACAGATGTAGATATATCTGTTTAGCACAATGTTTCTCTCTCTGTCATCTTGCTCATGACTGATTTGTTATCTGTGTTTCTTCTTCATAGCTCTAGGACAGTCCTAAAGTGTGACAATCTTCTGCATCAATGTGTCAAATGTTCTATTGTAGCATATTTGATGTAGTGCTCCTAGCTTGGCTAGGCAGCCTCAGTTAGGGGAAGGACCCCTAATTGACTTCTCAGGTACTCATGGGCTTCTTTAGGTAAAGCTTTAGTGAATATGTCTTCCAATTGTTTCTTTGTATTCACATATTCCATTCGGACTTCCTTGTCTTGTACCAATTCTCTCAAATAGTGATACTTGATTGCTATGTGCTTGGTCTTAGTGTGCATCACTAGATTCTTAAAAATATTGATAGCACTTGTGTTGTCATAGAAAATAACAATAGGTTCAGTGATTTCTTCTTTAATGCCTATCAACAACTATTTTATCCATATCAAATTTGAGTAGTTTACTGCAGCAACAACATACTCAGCTTCAGCAGTAGGTTGGGAAATGCAATTCTATTTCTTGCTTATCCAGGAGACTAATCTCTGTCCAAGAAAGAAAGCTCCACCACTAGTGCTCTTTTTGTCATCTACATTTCCTACCCAATCAGCATCAGTATATACTCTAAGTTCAAATTTGTCATCCTTCTTGTAGTATAACCCATAGTCAGCAGTTCCTTTCAAGTATCTCATGATTCTTTTCACTGCCATCATGTGTGTTTCCTTAGGATTGGCAGAGAATCTTGCCACAATCCCAACAGCTAGTGCAATATTAGGTCTACTATGTACAACATACTGCAATTTTCCAATCATGGATCTGTACAAAGTCTGGTTAACTTCTGCAGCATCATCATTCTTAGATAACTTTTGTCCAGTAACCATAGGAGTTCCTACTAGTCTAGCATCTTCCATTCCAAAAGTTTTCAGTATTTCATTAACATATTTAGACCATGTAATGAAAATTCCTTTCTTCATCTGATATACTTGTAAACCAACAAAGAATTTGATCTCACCAAACATACTCATCTCAAATTTAGTTTGCATTTCATATGAAAAACTTTTACACAATGCATCTTGTCCACCAAAAATAATGTCATCAACAAAGATTTCAGCCAACAAAATACCTCTACCTTCTTCATCTTTCATATATAGATTGCTTGTGTCATTTGTCCTGGAAAATCCAATTTGTATCAGATAGTTATGCTACCACTCATAGCATGCTCTGGGAGCTTGTTTCAATCCATATAAAGCTTTGTTCAGTTTGCATACCATATGTCTTCTATTTGGATCAATAAAACCTTCTGGCTGTTCTATGTAAACTTCTTCTTCCAGTATACCATTTAAAAATGCAGACTTGACATCCATTTGATATACCTTGAAATCTTTATAAGTAGCATATGCAAGTAGAATTCTTACTCCTTCCAATCTAGCTATAGGGGCAAATGTCTCCCCATAATCAATTCCTTCTTCTTGTGTGTAGCCTTTGCATACTAGTCTAGCTTTGTTCCTAGTGATTTCACCTTTTTCATTTAACTTGTTTCAAAATACCCACTTTGTTCCTATAACATTCTTATCTGCAGGTCTCGGCACCAGAGTCCAGGTTTCATTCTTCTCAATCTAGTCAATCTCTTCATTCATTGCTTGTATCCAGTCTTCATTTTCTAATGCCTCTTTAGTTGTCTTAGGTTCAAATTCACATAGTAAGGATGTTGGATCTTTTGTCTTGCTTCTGGTCTGAATTCCATTGTCTCTATCTCCAATTATCTATTCAGGCTTGTGATGTCTTCTTACATATTTTTCCAAAATAGGTTCAACATTTTTCTCTTCTATTTCATCAGGTTCCTCAACAAGATTGTCAGATTCAGCTTCTGAATGCTCGACAACCTCTTCCTAATCCTCAACAACATTGTCTTGTAGCTTGGCATGTTCTTGTTCTCTCTCGACACTCTTTTCCTGATGCTCGACATTGCTTGCCCGAGACTCCGCATCAGGTGCAGGTCTATTACCTACCTCTTCTATTTCCTCAATGTACACAAAGGATCTGTAATCTTCTGTTTCTCTTTTTCTATCAGCCTCATTTCTTTTTGCATACTCATCAATTTTACATTCACACTTTTCACAACTTTTTTAGTGTTAGAGTTCAAACACTTATAAGCTTTACTTTTTGTGGAGTAGCCTAGGAATATGCCTTCATCACTCTTAGCATCAAACTTTCCATTCCTATTGCCTTTCAATATATAACACTTGCTTCCAAATATTTAAAGTATTTAACACTCAGTGCATGCCCATACAATAATTCATAGGGTGTCAAATTTGTACCTTTCTTGATCTGTACCCGATTAAGAGTGTAAATAGTTGTACTTATAACTTCTTTCCAGTATTTTTGTGCCACATTCTTTTCAATCAATAATGTCCTAGCACAATCCAAAATAGATTTGTTTCTTCTTTCTTCTATACCATTTTGTGGAGGCATTCTAGGTGCAGACATCTGTCTTTTGATTCCTCTATCATTGCAAAATAGATTAAATTCATTTGATGTAAATTATCCACCACGGTCAGATCTAAGACATTTTAGGTTCCTACCTGTCTCCTTCTCAACCTTAGCCAAATACCACTTGAAAAATTGAAAAGCATCAAATTTTTCTTTTAGAAACATTATATGCATCATCCTGGTATGATCATCAACAAACAAGATAAAATATCTAGCTCCATAGTAGCTTTGTGCACCCATAGGTCCACAAAGATTAGTGTGAACCAAATCTAAAATGTGTTTAGAAGTACAGGATTTTCTCTTGAAACTTGACTTAGTCATTTTTCCTAACTGACATTCTTTGCACATTACATTCTCAGGTTTCTTCAATCTAGGTAGGCCTCTTACTTTCTTCTTCTTACTCATCTCTACCAAATTGTCAAAGTTAACATGACATAGCCTCTTATGCCATAACCAAATGTCATCAAGTTGTGCAAACATACATATTTCTTCATATAGGTCAAGATAGAACAAATTACCTCTAGTCTGCTCACCACTTCCAATCAGTTCACCAGTAGTATCAAATATCTTAGCTTTCTTGTGATGAAATTCCACTTGGTAACCATTTTTGTTGAGCTGAGCAACACTTAACAAATTATAATTCAATCCTTCAATCCAATAAGCATTTTCACAAGAGATCTTATGAGTTAGTTTAATCAATCCTTTTCCTCTAACAGGACATGGTGTATCATTACCAAATGTTACACTTTTACCTTTATAATGATGTAGGGTCACAAACTTACTTTTGTCAATAGTCATGTGATGTGAACAACCACTGTCAATAATCCATTTGTCATTCTTGTTCATATAGGAAATCATTGCAATTTTCTCATCCTCATTAGATTCATCTTTCATTACAACATAGACTACCTCAATTTCAAAATCATCATTATCAGTATCAGTCTCCTCTTCAACAATGTAACAGGATTTCTTACCTTTTTCTTTGTAGTCTTTGTACCTTCGGTAGCCTTTGTCATCTCTTTTTTCTTTGTGTCTTCTATTTCTTTCTTCATCTTTATCCTTCCCATCAGGACATCTAGCAGCTATATGACCGACCTTATTACATGCAAAACATATAATAGGAAGTTTACCTTTGTATTTTCCTTTTCCCCTTCTCAGTCTTCTAGCCATAAGAGCTTCTAGATCTTCAAGATCTTCATCAAAAGTGTCACTGTCATCTTCACTTTCACTTTCGCTTTCACTAATGCATCTTTCTTTTTCCTTATTAGGCTTGTTCAGGACTAACTGTGACATGAAAGAAGATTCAACATTTCCAATACTACCAATAGTGAAATTATCATAATTAGATAGTTCAAACGTAGTCAGCTTGCCAATCAAACCTTCCAAAGTAAGCACATTTGCAGAATTACATCTAGATTCCTGAATAGCTGAGATCTTAATAGCATATATAGGACGCAGGGTTCTTAACACTTTTCCAATTATGGTCTCATCATCAATAGTTCCATTTTCTCCTCTAATAGCATTCACAACTTCTTTTATTCTACCACAGTATTGTGTAATGTTTTCATCTTCATTCATTCTCATTTCATCAAACTTACCTCTAAGACTCTCACCTTTAGCTTTCAGTACATATAGATCACCACCATAGATCTTTGCAAGAGTGTCCCACATATCTTTAGTAGTTGTGCAGTCCTTAATGTCCTCAAATTCTGGATAGCTTAGGGCAGATGCAATTTCTAGCATTGCCTGATTGTGTTCTTGCTTGGCTCTCATTTCCTTAGTAGTCAAAGGTGCACCAGGTGTAGTCATGCTCAAAGTAGTACTTTGCAGAATCACCAAGACCGGCCACATGTAGCTTCATCAAGCTTTTCCATGCAGGGAAGTTATCTTTGTTCAGCTTTGGTACCTCCTTATACATCTTGATCATTTGCTTCAAGTCCCTTTAAACTTGCCTTCTGTAAACAACAATAAGCAACCCAACTCTGATACCAATTGTTAATATGATTTAGAACAATAGAGAGGGGGGGGGGGAGGGGTGAATCAGTTTTTCTCAGGTCCTGATGTATAAAAATAACTTCAAAAACTTTTCTTTAAATTAGATCAAGCAACCAAATCAACCTCGATCATCACTGATTCAATAATCGAAACATATAACTCAACAGTCCACTACCCAGCTGTATCTAACTTGTAAAACACAGAAATGTTCAAACCACAACATTCACACAAGTTTTGACACCAGGATTTATAGTGGAAACCCAATATGGGAAAAACCACTTTGTAACATGCTACTATTATTTTCACTCTTCTGAAGTGAGCTTGGTTAAAAGCCAACCTTGTCAAAGGTTACAATACACATTGTCAAGTGTGACCCAGTTAAAGGATTTCAATCACCTTGTTAAAAGTGTGCCTGGTCAAAGGACTTACATACACTCCATTAGAATGGAACCTTCTTCAAAGGATTTAACATATGACTATTAGGTCAACCTCTGTTAAAAGGATTTTGACTGTTAGAATAGTTAGAAAGTAGCAGTAGTATTGATCTGAAAACATACAACTCACTTTGCAAATATCAAATCCAATTCAGTACACAAATGCTAGTTTACTGACTTTGAAACTTTTCCATCTCCACTTCTAATCTGCTCGAAACTTTCCTTCAAGTAATCACCACACTTTTTCCTTCAGCCTTTTCGCTTATACAGTTAATTAAATTTTCTGTTCTTCCAGCATCTCCTTCACCAATGCATACACATACCTAATGCTTTAGTTCCCTTAATACTTTCCTCTATTAGGTTAACTTAGCTTTTTCTGCTTAATCTCCTTCATAGATCTTAGGGTTAGGTCAGATTCATTGAATCTACCCGCTTCATGTTCTTCATCTCCTCTTCTAGAATCATCTCAAATCTCATAAAGATTTACAATAAAACATTTTACAAAGCATTAAATGCTCCCATACAATCAATAAATAAAGTCAACATGTTTTACATAATCCAAGAATTCAACGATGTCGGCTCCAAATCTGAATTCTCTTCAAATATAAAATTGTTGATGCTCGGTCAATACTATAATCATCCACTCAGTCACCATGTAAAACACTCAGTCACTACTAAAACTATTTCCTCGGCATATACTGTCCTCATCGACAATTTACTGATACTCGGTCGACACTAGATTTTTGCTCGGCATCCACTAACTCGGTCGACTCTATCATAAATCAGCTTAAACATGATTTCTTCATTTTTTCTCGGTTAAGCTTACCAGGTTAGTCTTCAACCTTACTAAGATAAACAATACATTGTCTTATCATTGTGCAACAAAATCAAATACACTTTGCAGTATCAAGATAACTCAACCTTTCCTTAAGTGCTATTGTTACCAACCTTTCTTTCCCTTTTCACAATAGATATAGTACTTTCCTACGTAGAAACAGTCTTACCAATTAAGGTTTGACATCAATGACAATATAACAATTGTTTCAATTGCAATTTCCAACAAATTTTACAAAAATATTGGCACATATTTGATAGCAATGGATTTAGCAAAAGAGATGGTGAGCCCTCTCTTTACATCAACATGGTGGATGGTAAAATTTTATTATTTTCTCCTATGTAGATGATCTAGTTATTACTAGGAATGATGATTTTGGCCTTGCTAATTTAAAGAGGTCATGAAAATAGCGTTTGAAATGAGTAATTTAGGTCTCTTGAGGTTTTTTCTAGACATTGAAGTTAAAAAAGTGTACAATGGCATTTTTATCTCTCAATTAAAGTATGCAAATACGTTTGTGCTGGTTAGTTACATAGATAACTTGATTGGAAAGGAAGTGTGGATGATAGGAAGAGTGTATCTAGTTATGTGTTCCATAAGGGTTGAAGAGAAATCTCATGTTCTTTGAAGAAATAATTTATAATTTCTCTATATGCATAGTAATAACTATAATAAAAAATAACTTTAGTGTAAAATTATATATGGGATATGGTGAAGAGTGAGGCTTTGAACATGCAAATGATAGGAAATAGGATTCTAGTGTCAAATCCCTGATAGTGGATCAGGCTATGGATTAGATTGTGGGTATTAAGGATAAGAGAGAAGAAGTTGGGTTAAGTTAGCGTAGATTTTGAGGACAACTAATGAATAAGAGAGAACTAGTTTCTTGTTATGAAAGGAATATTATGGGATCCTTATTAAAATCCATGATTCAGGTTGATGGTACCTAGATTAACCCTTCTTTCTTCATAAAGGTTAAGAGATCCTTCAAAAATAATATGTAATTATGTAATGAGCATTTTTCCATTGTTGGTGTAGCATGATATTTGATGTACTAGTTTGTTAGGCTATATATGGTTTTCTACTACTAGGGTTGTTGTTCATTCATGCTCTATTCTATTGCAACATTCTAATTATGTGTTCCAAATCCCTCCAAAATCTATATGTACATAGTTTTGGGTCCCTTGAAAACTAGTTTGAATCTTAATAAAAGACAAATACATAAAGAATCATGATAATGCGTTCTTATTTTAAATATGTGTAACCTATTTTAAGTGAATTTAAATACATTTTTGATAGGAAAAGTAGCGAGAGGGTGCTGGCCCATGATACAGAAAGATTAGAAGCACATTAACAACATATTAATAACACTAGTCACACAACAAATAATTAGCAGAAAATCAGTAGAAAAAAGTGTCTAGTCTGTCTCTATAAAAAGAAAACTTAAAGGTCCTTTCCAAAAATAATGAACCAGAGTAGCTTAACAAGAAAGTAAAGAGCATATTAATAGTAACTTGCCACACGGGGATAATCCAGAGTCTTAAAAACATAACCATAAAATAGGAGAGAAAAATATGGGACCTGGGGCCAACAGGCCCAAACCAAAACAAAAACCTCATAGTATCAACAGCAGCTAGGATCTCCCGCCTAGATGTTTAGACATCAGGGTCACGGCCCACCCTTCCTGTAGAAACAAGAAGAGGTCTCGGTTATCCTCATCGGCTTCCAATTTACCACTAGACATCTTGTCATGCACGTTGCACAGGGTCACAGCCGATGCGTGCATGACTTTGAGGGTAAATTTCTTCAAATCAGTGATGCAGGCTTTAATTTCTCTCATGTTTCATTTGAGGTTGAGGATCTCATTATCAAGCTCATTGAACTTTTGTTTGAGGGAGCCTTTAAACCTATCATTCTCAACCATCACCACAGTAGTGTTCTCAGTGCGAGAGGATTTGGTCTACTGGGTGTGGGGAGAGGGTAGGGGTGGGATATTGTTGTGAGGCATATCATCCATCACTGATGGGGGATTCAAGGGGGGACCACTATCAGACCTGGCTGAGATCAAGTGTTTAGCTGAGGAGCCCTCAATCGAACCAGAGGAGGCATAGGTGTCCATATCTTCTGAATGGGACTTTTCCTCAGAAGTCATTTCCTTGAGTCTTATTTTGCATTTCTCCTTGGCAATTCTATTAGAACGCTAGACAGTACCCCCCAAATCCACTTCCAACTCAACCTAGCTACCTAAATTCCTCTATTTTTTGGGCTTCCTCTTAGTTTCAAGGGTGCTATCAACCACCATCTTATCCTTAGCTTCCATGGACTCAGAGACATGGGATTCCTCTAAATCTTCTGCCCTTTTAAAGGGGTTCCTCACACATCTCTAGTGGCCTTTACCATCATGCGGGATAAGGTCAGTCTCTTGGATCTCTTGGATAGACTCAGAGGGGGACTAAGAGGGGTTATTGGCTCCCAAAGGAGAAACCTCCCTGGTGACATCCTAAATAATAAGGGGGGGTTGGGGCAGAGGGAAAATGGCTTTATGGAAGTTGTAGAGATAGAGAAAGAGGCCCTGGTGAAGGATGGGGATCAGCTTCTCAAGATTCTTGTTCTCCTTTATATCCAAGATGTTGCTTTCCAATGAGTGGAGGAGGTAGAACAGTATGGAAATGAGGTCCCTATTCCTAATGTGGTTGAGGAACGACAAATGATAATAATAAAACACAATAAATTTACCCTCAAGAAAAAAGTATTTCATAATAATGTGACACACCTTGGGCCAAAACTTAGGGAGCTGCTTGCGGTTGAATCCTCTAGACTTTTTCATAGGCTTTTCATCCAGCCTGAAGAACTACTTCAGACTAGTAATGTCTGACATTCAGTTGGTTTTCTTATACTTTCTACCCTTTGTTGACAGTCCTGTTGCTTTAGCAATGACCTCCTCATTTATTTGAAAGTGTATGCCCCCAACCGACACCTTCCTATTGTTCTAAGAGGACATGAATCGCTTGGAGATTTTCTCATCGTGGCCTCCCTTCATTCTTTCCATGAAGCCCTAGATGCCACTATCTTTGCAGTAGTGAGTCACGAGGGGGTCAGAGGTGAATTCCTCTTCGATTTTATCTAGCTCTATGCGCAAAGTTTTTCCACTCATATCGATGGATGCAATGTTAGGATGTAAGATAGTTGTTACATTTTGATGCATTTGCAAGAGCATGTTTACATCTACTTATCTACATAAAAATAGATTATCATCGTTGGAGGCCTTATTTTTGTCCTTTAGGTATTAGCAATTATCTTATTTTCAATATTTTAAGATCACACTTCATATTTTAGGAGCCAAAAAAGAAAATTTTAAGTAGCCATATTCATTAGCTTCCCTTGTCTATATCTTGACTATGATCCTTATCTGCATCATCAAGATGATATAATTCTTTATGCTTGAGAACAGTTCTTCCATTCAGGAATGTGAAGAAAAAGTTATGATCATGCAAATTAGACCACATTTAGAAAATACTTGGATTTAGGAAATCATATTCTTAAACATTAAAAATCATTTTAATTCATATGTTAAGAAGAACAAGAGAATCTAGATGAATAATAATATAGACACAGTCATTATGAAAATAAAAAAGTGATGAAATTGATGAAGGATGGATCCCCAAACAAAGAATAAATCAGATGTATTCAAATTCCTCTGAATGAGTAGCATGTCGATCATTATGTATGGAGATGATCCTATTTGATCTTGAAAATAAGAGAAAGAAATTAAAACTTGACTTTTTGATTGAAACAATTCTACTATAATTCTATTATTAAATCATGTGTTTCATAAAAATCTTTATTTGAAAGTTATTTTAAAAAAGAAACAAAATTCCAAAACTACAAGTAAAATTCATTAAAAAAATCCCCTCAAACTATTATGATACAATAGAATTATAAAACCTTCCAAAGTACCACCTAGAACCACCTAACAACTAACTACCAACAAATCATACGTTAGCATTATTTTATAGCATCCCCTTCGTGCTAACATAGAAAATTTTAAGATTGCCTCACTTCAATTAAATAAAAATAGGAATCCCCCACATCATTATTACACTATTGCTCCAGTTGCAAAGAATATAGTAATCCTTATATCTATGTGGATGAACTCAAGCATTCAATGTCCTCTTCACTCAAATCTTCTCTAACCCGTGTTATTATTTCTCAAAGTGTGTATTCCTTCAACTTTTATTTGGAGACATGGATTGATAGTAAGCGAATCCCTGCAACGATCCCGATGAGATACTCATGGCGCACGCATCGATAAATTTGAGTCTGGGGCATCCTCTAACCACCACAAAGAGGTTTGTGAAAAGTCTCCTATATTGGTGCTTGTCATCCATCGCATCATCGTAATGAAATGAATTAGAAAATCAACCAAGTTTAGCGAGTGGGACGAGGAATCTCAAACCGTATTCATTGACTTTGACCGGATTGAGAAGGGTATGACAATTTTCAATATGGTATTGTTTACCACTCACATCCTGCCAATTATTTGACAAAAAATATATGTAACCTTAAAACAGAAAAGAATATCGTGTCTATTAATATTCTTGTGCCACAATTTGGTCCACACATCAAGTCTTTTGCTAGTGCCGACCCTACAAATGATGATCAAAACATTTGAATGGTCATGTTATGGAATCCAAGAAGATACGCTTTTGGTGAATCTATAATGCTATTCATGAGAATTGAAGAAGTGGCACCTGTCTGATGTTGCTAATATTTTGATATTATGGAATTCCATGAAACCACGTCTTGATTGGGCATTTAAAGAAAACATTGTGCCTCTTCTGTTCTCTCGTTTCGGAGAGACTAGCCAATCATGGTATTCCAAAAACATCTTCTAAAGGAATTATAGGATGTATACGCAGACATAAATGGCGTAGGTCCTTCTTGGGCAGCTGCATTTTTTTAATGATCAATGTAAACTACCTAAAACCCGCATAACGACCATACATTCTACACCATCAAACAGGAAATGTTTTTATGTCAAATGGTTAGAATACTATTTACTAGCACTTGCATCTTTGAAGGGTGCAAGGGTTATGCTGATAGTGTTATATATATTACATTATGAAATGAATAATCTATCTTTGTGAAAGGAATAATCCAAAATTAACTTTATGTCATCTCTCTCTCTCCCCCCTTCCTTATCCCTATTTTTCCCTCATTTCTATCTCTATTGATCTCTTCACTTCTCCATCTCTCTTTTATTTTTCTATTAGTCATTTTACTCACTCTCCCCCCCTCTCTGAACCTATCTCTTCTTATCTCTCCCTATATCTCTATATCCCAATAATTAATCAAAGAAATAATTTCCCTTGCTAATCTTTGGATGATCTATTTCACTCTAATCCCTCTCATTTTGGCATAAATATCCAATACAATCCTTCCATTTTTCACACTTCTTTGAATGTCTTTTAGCATGTTCAAAGTAGCCTCAAAATAGCCTCTTTTGAGGTAAAAGTGTTTCCCAACAAATAGCTCAGTGGGACACCAATGCAATGGTAGCTCCAATATAACCAAGTCTCTAATAATAGGGTGTGAAGCCCACATGATCTCATATTTGGATGGGTATATCTAACTCTACTTTTAAACCTAATTCTTACTGAACCCTAACCCTAACTCTATAATTTCTCTAATTAAACTCTAACCTAGCTTTAACAATTACTCAAATTACATAAAACCCTAATCTTAATTAAACACTAATCATAAATCTATGTTTGAATTGTAATTGTAATAACATCCCACATATAATGAAAATAGACCATAATACGATTTCTGAAAAATATAGTAATATAAATTATAAAATATCAGCTTATACCTTTTAGTAATTAAATAAAACAAAAAGGTCTTAAAATTAATTATAATATTTTTCCATTGATATACTTTCTATTATAATCATGCTATCAGCTACTGCAAGCGAAAAATAAAGACTTACTAAAATTTTTACTTCAAATGTTGCATCCTCTTGTAGAGACATCCATCTACATAAATATAAGATATATTTAAACTGTCCTTATCGCTTAGAAGAAAATATTATGATTCTCGATAAAAATTAGTCATACATCCATTGATGCCCTAAAAACTAACTCATGATAGGAGAAGAAACTAATTTCAAAACAAAACCCTTGAATATGCAATAGGCCTACATATAAAAAATATGAAATCCTCATGGATGTGACAAGTTATTTAAATTATCTTTCAGTTTTTAAGCTCATCCTAATTTATCTTCATAGACACATAATGACAAGTTGAAAACATCAGTAGGAGAATTAAAGTTGGAAATCATCTTTATTATGGTTTAAGTAACATAATTTAATTGGTGAACAATAATTATCATACCTATCTTTTAAAAAATTATTAGTAAAGGAAGCCAAAATTATCTTCCATTCAAAGCTAAATAACATTTACATGCAATGACTATTAGCACTTACCCTGTAACTTTTTGTATCTATAATGAAAAGTATAATTTTTATATATGTTGCCTTATTTTTCATGTTTCATATTCTATATTAGAAATGTTAAAAACAAGACTTTCTAAATGAATCACCAATAATTCTACAATCATTAAAATAGCTACTTGAATAAAATAATATTTTCTAAAATAGTGTTTCATGACTATAATAAACCATTAGAATTTAAAGTAACGAGGAAACACCATTCGAAGAAATATAAAAAATGTTAATAGAGTATAAAGATAATGGATAAGATAATATACCAAACAAGGAAACATCATTCGAAGAAATATACAAAATATTAATAGAGTATAAAGATGTTGGATAAGATGATATACCAAATTTTTAATTTTTTAAAAGAAATTATCAAATATGATAACGAAGAATTCAGAAATGAACCAACAACTTGAAGAATTAAATACAACTTTCTAAAGCTTTCACAAAAATCACTCTCATTCAATGATTATATGTGGTAGTCCATTTATTTGTGGATGGGCTACCAAGATATCTATAGTATTAAATGCCTATAAATCAAATAATTAATAACATAACCTAATCTAATAACCATTTCATTTATTTACTAATATTTTATTAAACTTTAGAATAAATTTTCTTTCAGTTAAAAATATTTTATGTTAACTATTAAATATGTATTTATGTTTGAAAGAGGTAACCAATTTATATTAATTAATAAAAATTAATTAATTTATAAAAATAAAAAGATTAGTTTGAAAGAATAATAATTATAAATATTTCATCATTAAAAAAATAAGTAAAACTTATAAATAAAATTAAACATGTCACATATAATTATTTATATTTTATTTACAAATACGAAAATAACATAACTATTGCACAACTTTTATTCCAAACAACATATAAATTAACCAATAACAAAATACTAAAAATTAGGAACAATTTATCTCTTATTTTTTTTAAATAATTGCTTAAAATCTAAGAAATGTATCAAGTATAGAGAAATAGACTTTAACAATACCATGACGAATTGGAGATGTTTAACAGTAGAAACAAATTTTAGAGGTGCTATCTATGGGCATTAGAAATTAAAATATCCCATCATTTACAAAACTAGAGTTAAGAACTCTTCTTTTACTGTAGAGATCTCAAGATGTCTAGATATCTCTATGCACAACTTATTGAATCCTAATTTGGTCTGCTACAACAGACTCACCACATAGTGAATACTTCTCGATTGGTAGAATACATAGGAAAAATAAGTGTTTTTCCTATTGCAAAGGAAGTGTAGTTTCCTTGGGATGTTCCATACTCCACTCGTGAGGGCACATTAAAAGCCTTTGTAATCCATAAAACACCCATATAACTAGTAATTGCAACTCAATATGCAATTTTTACGCTGAATAGATGTTATGTTGTTTTTCTTTTTTTCAATTTTTTATTTTTGTTTTCTATATAGAATTTTTCAGTTTTAAATAATAAAGATTAGGATCTAATAATTTGTAGAGTTGTATTCATGCACAAATCACTGATGAACCAGTTGACATTTTGAATGGAATACAATTTTTAGATGCTGCATGTTTGTCCTTTCCAAGAGTGGACATAAAGGAAGACATCGTCGGTCTGATAGTAGATCAACGGTCACTACATGATCTGATGGTTGCTATATTTTTTAATGGAGACACAACAATTGTTAGATCTATTATTCGATGTTGATCCCATAAGTAACTAGTTCCTATGACACTTTGGAATAGTAATAATTTGGAACAGTAATAATTTAAAAAAGAAAGGACATTAGTCATTGGATTTATATGAGATTCATTTCTAAGCGTGATTTTCTATTTTAAGTTGTTTGCCTTATTCAGTACTAAACGAAAGTGGGTTTCAAAATTTATAAATACTGTGGCATTAGATTTTGCTAGAACACAATCTAAAAGATGGCACATGTTTGCAAGGAATAATCAGATTTTTCGTGAACATACGACAATCATTGGTCAAAGAGGAAAATATAACAAAGAATTGATCAATGATCACTGGTCAACGCATGATTTTTTGAAACATATGACACTTGACACATCATCAAATGACGCATGCACTTACCTATGATTCACCCATTCTTCTCCCATTCGCTACATGTTTGGGATTTAAAGTAAATTATTTATTTGAATAGATTATTAAAGTGTCAAATTTATATGGCAGCAGTAACTGTATCCGACATTGTAACGTGTACGTAGTTTTCTTTTTGTTTCTTTTAACAACTTATTTGGAAAGTTTTCGAGTAGAGTTAAATTAAAAAAAATTCAAATTTTGCAGGTGTGAATAGTTATATCCTAAATGGGCAAAAAACATTGAATGGGTGAAAGCTGGGTTTTTATGGTAGTAATTACTATATTTAAGGATCAGATTTATACGCAAAGAATAAGTATTTGATATTGTTCTATGTAGGTTTATAATTTTAATTTCTATACAACTTATTTGTACATTTTAGGAGTAGAAGTGAAAACAAATAATTTTGAATTTAGTAGACGTGGAGAGATAAATCCAAAATTTTAAAAAAACATTTAATGGTTGAAAGGGGGTTTGAAGATGGTTATTACTAAATGCGATTCTATTAATTTACTGATTTGAAGAGTCATAACATTAAATGTAAGATGGCTGCTCTTACGACTTGTCAATCAGTGATCGACTGGAATCTCCATTAGGTTACTGATTGTATGTCCTTTAAAATGTGACCACCATGTCACTTGTCATGCTCTCACATGTTGGCAATGGGCTCCCCCTTCTTTGTGAAGATACATCCACTGATAGATCATTTCATATATCATACAAATATACAGGGGTAGGTTTCACATTAAACGTATCGATATACAGATAATAATAGGTGAGGAGAATCAAAAAATTTAATGCAACATAACTGCTCTTACAGTGTTCATATGACTTGTCAGTCAGTGATTTTCTGGGGGCTCTATCCGGACACTGATTGTATCCCGTTTCACACGATACCAGCTTGTTAATTGTCAATTTGGCACATGTTCGCAATGGATGATTGTCGTCATTACTAAGATACAACCACAGTCAAATCATAGCATATATGATAGAAATTAAGATTGCCAGGTTTCGCATTAGATGAATCGATATGATAAATAATATTAGTTGAGGACAGTCAGAACATTTAATGAACATATGTGACAAATCTTATCAAGATTTTGTTAATCAGTACTTTTCAAAATGGGCTAGAAAGTAAAAAATCTGTTTTAAATGTTATGGTTTTGAAAATCGGATTTATATTGGAGATATTACTAATTTTGGTTTTAGTAGTCAGGAGCAACGAATACCGATATCAAAACAAGAAGAATTTAAAATGAAACAAAATTGAAAAATTAAAAGAATTTGAACAATTTGCATTTGATGACATCGATATTTTATATAATTCTCTCAGAGAATCGTGAGAAGATTTAGAGTTCATATGTATGAAATGTAATAAAGTTTTTGTTAAAAAACAATATAAAATTGTTTTTTAAATTTTAGAAAATGTTGCATCTGATATGAAATCTGAAGTGTTTTGTATATAACATAATTTAATTGTGTCAGATTTCATTTAATATGTCATCGATATAAGTCATTTAATTAAGGTACATTAGTCTTCAACAATTAAAGCTCATCCATAGGAAATCTACTAAAGATTTCATTAATTAATAATGTTAAAAATCTTATAGAAGGCCTTATATGTGTAGAACCTAACATTACTATAAATGGATGAGGGAGAAAATGATTTCGGTGTAAAGTTTTTTAGAGTAGATAATATACATTACTAGAAATCAAGTATTAGTAATGGAAGCTACATTTACTTTTCAAACAAGTTTACAAAAAATTGCTTTCTTTGGGAGAGTAGAACATTCATATTTAGAAAATTTACTACTCTGCAAAAGTAGGTCTATTGTGGAAGCAGTTCAATGGACATTAGGCAAAAAATTTCATAATGCTAGGCATCGATGAAAAATAAATGCTGATATTGCCGCTATGTTAATGGCTTGGGGTTTAGAAGTTGGAGAAAATGTTGAGACTGTTCATTTTGTCATGATTTCTCTTTTTCCTAAAGTTTTGATTGATGGACTTAATTTTTTGTTAGAATATGCACAACCAGGTAAAGGTTTTGATTACAACAACTATTTTGTAAACAAAATAGAGATTGAAAAGAATTGTGTTTTTCCATTTGTGCGATGGCCAATGGCAATAGATAGAGAGATTTACAAAAAAGATATCAAAAATCAATGGGTAAATCTATGTAAAGAAATCAGGGAATATAAAAAATTTGAATTGGTTCAATATTTCTAGTTGTGTTTCCACAATATGCACAATCTATCTATGTACAAATAAAAAACAAACATTGGAATAATCAAGTTTTTATAGAAAATCAAGTTCAATTAAAGATGTCAATCATCTTTCCGAAACGTCATCGTAGTTTTCGTCAAGCAAGACAAAGGATATTTGAAAATTTTAAAAGCTGATGAAAAACTAAGGTAATTTCTATAATATTTATATCTTAGAAAAGTTTTAATACCATAACATTAATTTTGGTAATTTTTATCTATTTTTTGTATGTTTTAATTTAGGTAGCCTAAATATTATAGTTTTGGAAACTAAGATAAGAAGGAGAAAAGAGTTTGAATTTTATATGGCAAGTTGTTCATATTTGTGGGAAAGTATGTTGTTGTTAAGTTATTTGGTTTAGATTTTATTTTGTATAAATGTTATTGTATAAGAATATACATTTGCGTATATGAATTTTTTTTACTGAATCAAATTTTTTTTATAAATGTGGAAATGGTATGCAATGTTTTGAGTGAAATATATGTAATTGTCAATGATTTTGTTTTCCCTGATATCGTAGTTTTCATATATATTGATTCTATGTAGAAGTCACAGTTAGAGATTTGATGATGATTGTTGATGGTGAATGTCGATATATTATAGTGATTAGAAAACACATATGGGAAATTGGAGATAACATTGGTCTAGAAATGTTGCAATTAAGTTGTTTTAGTCGCAAACATGTCATGAATTCAAGAAGTATTGGTGAATCATAGTATAGCGTATTTGTCCTTTATTTTTTATTTTCTCAGGACGGTGACTCTATAGAGAATCAACGGTTGTCATGTGTTCGCAATGAAACTATTTTGTTGATCAAATCATGTGATGACCATCAATCTTAGTTTATTACTGGGCATTTGAAAAAGGTGGGTCTGGTGTGTTTGTTTGAATATGCGTTTGAAGTGGAGATAACAATTACGAGCATATGAAAGCCGTCAAATTATGTTATAAAGAAAATCGATAATCCAGATTTAAACTTCAAATAGTACTGCTACGAAATTTAATTTTCCCATTCATAGATGACAGATTAATTTATCAAAAAAGTAATTATGACTTTCTATTTTCAGGCGTTCGTCTTGTTTAGTAATAAAAGAAAGCAGGTTTTGAAGGTTGTTATTACTATTTTCGATGCTGGTTGATTATGGATTTTGAGGTGGTTGCATTGTAAAGTCGATATATGAAATAGAAGAATTGGACTAAAATATTGGCAATTATATATAAATGAACAATCATGTAATATTATATCATTTATTTGATATAGTACATTTGTACTTTTTGCAGGACTCTAGAATCACTCATTTATCGGTGCAGTATTAAAATATTCTATTTAGTGGGCATGACATCATAATCGATATACAAATCCCAAAAAATACAATTTTTTGACAATAATTGGTAAATCACACTAATCGATAGAAAAGAAATAAAGGGCTTGCACCATTTTATGTACCATCTATATTAATGTTTCCTATAGTCGATACATATAGTGATCATAACTGCACACGAAAAGAATAAATTTTGCAAATAACAAGAACATGAATTGGTTTTACATTTTATATGCATTATATCTATTAAATTATTATTTAAAATTCATAAAGTTGCAGTATTTATAATTTGATTGTTTGAATTGTATATATTTTTAAGAGCTAATGGTTACCAATCTATAATGTTGTACAGAATGGGTAGCAAAATTAATAGTTACGATCATCTAGATGGAATAGAAAATACATGGATATAAATAATAGATACGAACCTTTATGTTTACAATTTAAGTGATTTACACAGATGGATTAAATCAAAACTAGTTCATACTATTACACAAAGCCTCATTGACAGTGGATTAATAGAAGCTGGAGGATTTCCAATTGCTATTCAAGTACCAGAACTCATTGTGGAATGCATTAAAAGATTTGATCCACATACTAGAGAAATAAAGAGTGAAAACAATGAGGTAGTCATTTGTTTGAATAGAGAGTCAATTCAGAAGTTCTTTGTTTTACCTTCAAGAGAACAATATTCAGAATGGAATTTCTCTCTCTCAAAGTCAAATTTTAATTTAAAAAGGTCACGATGGCAAGGTGTAATTTTAGAAAAATGGTTTGAAACCATTAGAGAAGCCAGTCCTAAGTTACCGAAAACCCTATACGGAATAGATTTAAAAAAAGAGATTCTTGATATACTAGTACTTTTGCATAGAATTAGAGGGAGTGAAAAAGCCCTAAATTTTGAAGAGTGGTGGTATTTCCTTGTGCAATGTATAGGTGAAAATAATGTTTACAGATTGGGCCCAACTCATAAGTGATAGACTTACTGAAATGCTTGTTTCAGCTAAGCATTCATACAAATTTCCAATGTCATCTTACCTCATCTATGCGCTTGCATGTGAACATATAGAGAAGGAGGTACTTAGTGCTATTGAATATGATGCAAATATTCAGGTTTATGATTTGTATCCATGCATTCAACTTGAAAATAGTTATGGAAATTTCAGAAGGGTTACTGATTTTTTTTCAATGAAGTTATGTCGTGAAATTCAGGGTTGTCTAGAGTGCAGATTATATGACATAGCTGCACAAACAATTATGCAATTTGGGAGTTACTATACACAATACCATACATTTACATATATTAGGATTAGAGGTTTCAATGGGTTTCCATACAAATTGCCTAAATATGTAGATGATAGAATGGCTTTAATAGAGTTATGAAGACAAATCATTGAGGTCAATATGAGATGAAGTGAATGCCATAAAGTAGGTATTCACTTTCCAATTACAATAGGTGCTTATACATGCTTTTTTAGCTCTTGTGCAATGAATTTGATGAAGTCATCTAGAAAAAGATATAAATTTGATGAATATAATGTTGTTTAGCATCATTTTGATCCTTCAAATTATGTAAAACAAAATCTACAATTTGGCCCGACTTTTAATCACATTGCTTCATTACAAGATTTCTGGGCTAATTGTAAAGATGACTTTGAGATGAGAGAAAGATCATGGTCTCAACTTACAGTTGAATAGATTTAACTTTATAATATTGATATAGATGTGAAAGGTTTATATGATGATCAATCTAAATTATTTTCCAACCGTTATCTGCCGAAAATCAAAGGGACAACTTTGCAACCTCTGCAATTTGAAGAACATGAAGTAGAAAATCTTGAAGAAAGAATGGAATAGATAATGAAGAGAAAAAAAGAATGGGTTCAGTACAAGCAAACAAAAAAGGAGACATCAAATACAGAAGGACAATCAACAACCAAGGATTAATCAACAACTTTTGTTGAAGTTCCTTTATCAATAATGTAGATAACAGCTAAATGTAGTCAAGAAATGACAGGAGGGGATGATCAACCACCGGATAAAGATAGCCATATATAAGACTTGTAGTAGTGGTTCACTTGCTTTGATTAACACATATACAGTTTAGAGGAAGCATGAAAAATAGAAAAACTAGATGAAATAGGTCAAGTAGAACAGAATGTAAGAATGCAATCTTTTGAAGAAGAACCAGAAAATGAAATAAGAGATTTAATTGAAGGTACTGTAACATGTATTGAAACTATAGTACCAAATTTTAAAAGTTTGGGTAAAGAAATATAAAGCCATAGAATAATTAGGAAATTGTTTTATAATGAAAGTTTAGCCTCTATTTTACAAGTTCTAGGTACTCCTTCATGGTTAGAACATACAACACAAACAATGCAAAAAAAAAAGAAAAAGGAAAGAGGATAGAATTCCTAGTGAAGATTTAGTTTCTCAAATCATATGTGAAAGTACCAGTTTGAGGAAAAAAAGGAAAGAGGCAAACTAACTTCTTTTCAAAAACATGAAGAAACAAGCCATGTAATAATACAAGTTGTAGAATCAAAAGAAGACAGTAATCTCTCTGATCTAAATGCAGCAGATTTTGATGTTAATCAAATTGACATTGGACCTACATTCCATGATCGTATTGTTGATATGTAGGAGTTTACATGTATAAAGAGGTAAGAGAGAGATTGGAGGAATTGAAAGATGAAAAGAACATTCTGAAATCCATTATCAAACATCTATCTAATTATATTTAGAAAATCTTAGGTTCTATCTCTTCTCAAATAGCAAGTCAAAGAGATGTGTTTTTTGATCCATCACTATATTCAAGAGAACAAATTATGAAGTAGATACATGAAGATAGATAGATGGCACAACTCTCACGAGAATGGGTTCAATATCTCAATTCAAAAGGTGTGGGTCTCATTGACTGTGTAGGTAGGTATTACAAAATATATAGTGACCTAAAAGGTATCTTATTTTCAGATTTGTAGATGCTCGAAGAACAGAAAAAGTACATAGTAGATAGGAAAAGGTATTGCAATCTGTAATAGATATGGATAGTGAAGAATCTCTGAATGCCAAAATTATCAAATCTATTGACACACCTTTATAGAAGTGGATATTTTCAATCAAATGCAAAACAGAGATGAGCACAGATAGAATTGAAGAACTACAAAATCTGATTGGAACTGTCAAATCAACAACTAGTCATATGAAAAAGTTGTTTATAGCTATGAGCTTCAATATTGATGCAGTGAATGCTGAAGAAGTTGTAGATATAGAAATGATTAAGAAAAACTATAAATTGCATGTTCAAAGTATTATCAAGAAAGAAGCATACGAGTAAGGAGATATATACAAATTGATTGCAATTGTAGACTTATTAACAATTGTAAATGAAGACACACAAAGAATTTGTGAACAAATCAAAAGAATACAAAGGGATTATGAATATTTGATTGTAAGAAATTAGAATATTATTATACCATAGGAACAAGAAATATTTGATGTAGTGAGAGCAATGGATGAATATAACAGTAATAAAGTTGAGGAAGAAAATGCCTTTAGCAGACGATGTTGAGTTTTCTGTTAAAGAATGAAGAAATCAGTTTGGAATTTGACACCTGATCTATGAGTAGAGGGATGGTACCTATTTATGATGAATGGTGTAGGTTAGCCTGAAATGGCAATCACCATATCTCATTATAACTCAAAGAAGTTATCAAGAATATCTCTAGGAAAAAGTGGCAATGATCAATTATTGAAGATCAAATGAGTCAAAAAATTTTTGGTCTTTTGATTGTGTGATAGACTTCTTATTTTTTTATTGTTCCTTCTTTCTAGGTTTAGGGCTAAACATATTCGATACCTGTTAGATTTTTATACTTAAAACGATTGGAAGATGTTTTAACTATAGATTTTTGAATTGTAATTTCTTATATAAAGCATCTTAACTTTGTTAGTTCATGCATATACTTTGTGTATATTCATGTAAATAATTTATGTATTGGTAATTGTGTAATGATTAATTGTTGATAATTTATGAAGGTGAAGTACAGTATTTTAGTATGATTAATTATTGATAATTGATGAAGTGAAATACATTATTTTAGGTGTTGTTTTCTATGAGTTTTGTTTTCTAAACTTGGTATAATGTGTAGTATTCATGGAATTATAGGAAAATCGGTTTTCATTATATATCTTTTAGATATACGATATTTGGTTTGTCTATATTGTTTTGATATGATTTTGCTGAAATTGATGTTTGAGAGTTGTGTATTTTATATTGTCATGTTACAGTTTTTGTTTTTTTTGTCCATTATATTGTGGATTTGATTGAGCAAGGTTTGATATGAATATAGATTATGATGTTACATAAACAATTTACTTGTTGTTCAATGTTAATGTGCATGTTTATCTAAATAATTGTATAAGATTTTTTTTTATTTTTTATCTTAATTAGAGTAAACAAATAATTGTTGGTGTTCATGTGGAAAGGAGTTATTTTTTGGATGCACAAAATGGACATAATCAGTTTTTAGCTATCATGTGTTTACATTGCTTATTGCTATAATTTAACTTGATAATTTATGAAGTTGAAATCTAGTATTTTAGGTGTTTTTGTCTGTGAGATTTGGTTTTTAAAGTTGGTACAACATTTTCATGTTGTTGCATATGTGAATATCTTTGAAAACTAAAATTTGAATAAATATGTAGTGCTGATAGTTCATGAAATGTGGATAATACTGTAAAAGTTAATACTTGGTGGTATGTTGTTTGAATGTGTATTGTTTCTTTTACAAGTGACAAACCCTATGATTTGTGTATTGTTAAAGGCCATGACATATGTAGTAGAATTTGATGACGACAATCCCTTTTAATTAGCATGATAGAAACATTATTTGGATTAGTATCATCCCTACTTAGAGCAACGTTATTAAAAAAGTGAACCACAACTATACCACATATTATGTAGAGATAATAACATGTGCTTATTTTGAAGAGGTACCATTTTTTTTGTTGCAAAGAGGTGAACTTTAAAATGAAACTTTTCTTGTTCCTTTTTACTAAGAGCAGTACTTATCTGTGACATGAGTAGAGTCCAATCTTCAATTGTTGGTTCTGTATTTCTTAGATTTGTAAGAAGAGAATGGACTCGTACCTAAACATCTATGTTACAAATTTTGCAAAAGGTAGGCTCTAAAGTGATTACTTTTCTAAATGATAGCCATAATTTTTGACCATATGAATTTGAAGCATACATCAGAATATCTTTAACTAAAACAAGCTGACCCAAATCAGTAAAGAGAATCAGTGAATGACCTCCAAAAGGAATGTGGTTGGTATTTGGAAATGCTTATGTCAATGTCATATCGATTCTTGCAAATAATTTAGGACCAATAAAACTCATTTCATCTATTATGATGTACTAAACATAATATAGATTTTCCTGTAATTTTGGCAGTTGTTGACCTTGTAATTGTATCATCTCTTTGATAGGAATATATAGAACTGAATGAATTGTAGATGCCTTGATGTTAAATGCTGCAAGTCATGTTGGTGAAAGAAGTAGAACAGGTGACTGTCCATTTGGTGGTATCAGATGAGATTTTGCAATGCCAACAGTGACTTGTATAATTAGCTGTAATGGTTGTTGTACAGTAGTTTTTTTTCTATGTGATATAATCATATCATATTTAGCTACTGTTGTTGAGCTTGGGATTAAATCTGACATGAATAGAGTTGAATCTTCAATTCTTGGTTTTGCATTTGTTAGATTTGTAAGAAGAGAACAGAATTGTACCTGAAGTTCTGTGTTACCAATTTGTCAAAAGTTAGCCTCTAAATTGATTACTTTTTTGAATGACTATCATAATTGTGCACTATATGAATTTAAAGCATACATCACAATATCTTTAATTAACTAGATGAATCTGACCAAAATCATGAAAGGGATTTATTGATTAGTAAATTGAAGCAGAAACTTAATAATTTTCATAACAACATTTCAAAGAACATATCATGTATGTAAATATTGTCATGACAAGTATTTAAACAAGTAAACTGTTATATTTGAGTATAGTTAACAATAGTTTCATGTTCGCATTTTGTTTTGAAAAAATTGCGATACATTGGAAGTTTATATTTTTATATGGTTCTAGCAAATTAACAGAATAAAAATACAAATAAATGTAAGTAATATGGTGTGAAGTGCTAGTAAAAAACTAATTTTAGTCTTTTTCATTGATACAATCTCAATCATGACAACCTTTTGTGAGCATAGGGTATATTGATGAGTTTGATTGACAATTTGTGTAGATGGTGTGACATATTTATTTGAGACATCATTCGCCCACTTAAAGTAACTGCAACCATTGTTTCCCTACAATATCAAGTTTAGATTACTATATAATATAATGTAGAGTCTGTACATTTCTTCAAAATATCAATTATATGTGCAGTACTAACCTTTTTGCTAAGTGGATAGGTGCAATTTTTTTTTTGAGGGTTTTTCTTAGTGTTTGAGGTTTTCAAAATGCAAGCTCCTTCATGACAGTTGCAGTGTGGCTCATTTAGAATAACCATTGATAATTTGTTAATATCAATATAATAATTATCTATGTTACCAATTTGGTGAAAGTTAGCCTACTAAATTATCAAATTGCTATACACAAATACCAATACATAAATTAGATGTAGACAGCTAGATATGATGCCAAAAAAAATGTTATTTGTACACACTAAATAGTGCACTTCTCTAAGTCATTACTTCCAAGGGAATCCATGAATGAGAAACCTTGAGAAAGCAACCTAGAGCTCCCTAGGCATGGAGTCACAAGAATGTTGATGGTGCTCTCAACTAGAGCTATTGAAGCATGCAACCTTGCTAGTAAACCACACAGTGAGAGATTCAAAGAGACAAGGGCAAGAATGCCAATATCCTCAAGAATCAATAATGGAAATGCAATGCAACTATGCTAAGAATGAAGATGCAATCTAAGCTATGAAAGGAAAGTATTACAAATCTTTACTAATTAAGCTATGTGAGCTAATCTAAAGCATAAAATAAACTAAACTAGATGCCATGAAAGTTTAAGCTAAGAATGCAAGAATGAAAGCTAAATGTATGAAGATCTCTGAAAGCTCCAAAGTCTCCAAGAAATCCTAGAGCATAAGATTAGTATGAAAGTTGGGGATCCTAAAATGAGAAAAGAGCTCTCCTTTTAAAGGAATTGAAAAGGAATGGACCATGGAGATTAAGAGGCAAAAGATTTAATCAAGGGTGGAGCTTGAAAGAGGAGCAATCCATGTGCACAAATATCTTCTAATGAGAAAATAAGAGTTGACTTTTGTGTCCATATGAGACAAAAAGACCTTTTCTTCATTTAATAAAATAATAATAATGATTTATTTGTGCAACTTAGGATAAGAGGAAAAGTGAGTGATTTTTATTTAATAAAAGGGGAGGAAATTCCTTTTAAATAAATAAAGACTTAGGATAAAATGGTTAGCCCATAGAATAATCGAATAAATGATAAAACTAGGATTTGATCAAGGAAATTGATATTTGAAAAATGTTGATTTTTTAAAATACTGATTCAGGGATTTGACAAATTGCTGAATGGGGCCCCAAAGTCTAGGCGACCATTTTAGGGTGCATACATTATTAACAAAAGAAGACAGGAAACATCTCAAAATACCAAACTTGAAATTTCTGCATCAAATTTACATTATTCAAACACCTCATATCATTTAGAACTAGTTGAACTTTCAATTTCAAATCCTCTACCAAATTCAATTATTGAAAATCCTTCCTTGGCAGAACTTCAAATACTTGATTATATTGAAGATCATACAACATCCATGAATAGAACTGACCATATTCTTACTTCAGTATTCTCTAAAAAGGATTTCAAGGCTAGAAAAGAATTTTGAACAAAGCTAGATGGTATTTAAAACTATAGGTGGTGTTTTGTATGTATGGAAAGTTATTCTGGGATTAAAATGTGCATATCAGATGAAATTTTAATATGATACAGATGCAATTCAGAAAAAGATGGCCATTGATTCTCTGAGTGGAACAATATGGATCCAAGTGAACAAAGCTGTAAAAGACAAACTCATGTAACATTGTTGAAATATATTAAGAGACTCTTTGTAGTCGCTAACTATGTGAAGATAAAGTTAACATAAAATATCAAGTATCAAATATGTAATATAAAAAATTGAATGCTAAAAAGGAAAAGTTAAAGAAGATTTAAATTTGTACAAAAATAAGGTACAATATGAGTATGAAATAATGTATGTCACATTATGAATTTGTTTAAGGAGATAGATTTTGATCTCCTTATATACAAGTAGTAGAGATCTACTATTTTACAAACTGAACAAACTTACAGTCTTAAAATATAGCATCATAACTCATGGGTTGATCGTTCATGTGATTTAAATCATCGAACCAGTAAAGATGTTTGAATATTTGATGTAGTATACCCCAGTTCTATGTATTAACATTAATAGTTGGATAGAGCTTATAAGTGGTTTGGGTCCATGTAGGTATTTGTTCCCTTATGATCTTTTGTATACGTTCATGTATTGGTATAGTTAAGTAACAGGCCTGTGGTCCCCATCTTTCTCTGACTTGTTTGTTCCATAATGTGTCTGAGCTTGATGCAAAATGCAAGCGATACATTTGACTATGATAGAAAAGGTTATGTAAAGTAGTTGTATTGCTTTGTGGAGTTCGAAGTAGTTTCTCTATCCATATTTGACATGTAGCATTTATCACAGAAGAGTATTCAGTGTCAGATGCTATTGATGCTGGTTGAAACAAAGTTTCACTTGGGATTTGATGAACCTGTCTTTGATTGCATGTGTCACAAGACTGCAATTCTGTAATATATGGATCAGTGTAAAAGTGATCAAAATTTCTTAGTAATACTGGACGAGATGTTATTAATTGATTTTCTTCCAGTAAGCTTTGCGTTAACAATCCTGAAATTCTATCTTCTTCATGAATTCTTTGAATGTTCATGTGTTGATAGAAGTCATTAATGACAATTGTTCTTTGTCATAACATTTCTACAATGTAATTCATAAATTATTAATAACCATATGAAAACCATCCAATTTTTTTTTATAACCAATCACTAATTTATAACGGAATAATGAAATTTTTTGTACTTATTTATTAGAGAAAGAGTTTTTTTCCTATATATCTTAAAACAAATTAGATTATTGGTAAAGGTAGAGCATTCGATTTAGAGCTCTAGTTTTCCTGTCTTGAAAATTTGGAACACAAGTTATCAAATTGTTTTATTTTTCAGTCAGTTTTATGGTTGTGGGATTTCAATATTTATCAAATGAATATATGTTTACTTAGCTAGAGATTTTGTTCAAATTATATTGCATCAAATTGATTTCTACCAATTGCTAGTTATCTATATTATTCTAATTTTTTTTTGCGAATGAACTTTGTTAGATAGTTTTAGGTATTGAAATAAAGAAGATATTGCAAAAATGAAAGAGGTTAAGAATATTA
The DNA here is from genome assembly GCA_027943335.1 of Chamaecyparis obtusa. NCBI lineage: Eukaryota > Viridiplantae > Streptophyta > Pinopsida > Cupressales > Cupressaceae > Chamaecyparis > Chamaecyparis obtusa. The sequence goes on from BSBK01009772.1 coordinate 155,362, forward strand.
AGAAATGAATGTAAATACCATAGCTTAGTTTAAATACCAGATATTGATGTGACTCATGTTTGTCTTCTCTTCTATTCTTGGCTTTTGTTCATGTTTGTTGTATAATTTGGTACTTTACAAAAGAACAAGGCAGTGCTGTTGAGTGCTTTGCACTCATAACATTAATTCAAGATGATATTTTGAGAAGGTCATTATAGTGATGTGATGGAGTTGTGCAAAACTAGTTTGATAATAATTATCTATGTACTACAATGAGTTCAAACAAATCAGTGGTGGGTTAAATAAATGATATATCAACGGTGACACGTGTGAAATGGAAAAGGTTCTCTTATTTCGATGTTCGATATGACAAACTTGGAAAATCTTAAGATATATCACACAAATTAAGAATGGTAGATTTGGTATTAGATGAAATTGATATTATATATAAAATTAGTTGACAAGAATCTAAATATTGAATGCTCATCTGTGAGATATCTAATAAAGATTTTGTTCATTAATACTCTTAGAAATAGTGTCTGTTAGGGTGCTTTTGTTGTGATCTAATTATTATATTAATTCATAAGTGTAATAGTTATAATGATATTAATTTGTAACTGTCACCACTATTTAATACTTACAATATGTAAATGTATATTTAAGGTATTTTTTAATTTGTATTGTAAAATATTTATTAATTATTTTTTATTGTATTTATTTAATGTTAGTGATAGTATAAAATATGAAACATTATTTAATAATAAAGTCATTTGAAGTAATAAAATAGATATTAAATAAAAAAAATAAAGTAATATTAATTAGTGATATATTTATTATATTATTTTAGTTTCTTTTAAGAAATATATTTTGTTTGTATATTTATATAATGATAAATGATATATGAAAATTAATAATAATATTTTACAATACATATTCAATATTTTATTTATATAATTTTTAAAAGATCAGTATAATAAAGCTAGACTGGTGATCGATGGTTTATGCATATGACAACAGCTTCATTACAAAATTGTGACACATAAATGATTATATTGATGAGAAATAGACAGGAGTTATATCAATATCATATATACAAAATGCTTTTAAATGCAATTGTTAACAAAAGAGATTCGTTATAAGATATGAAAAATACAACTAAGAGTCATACTTGAGAATAGTCCTAATATAATTGACTTTTAAAAATTGAAAGGATGAGAACATTTTTTGTTAGGTATTGAGTGACATCAAAATGAAATTCATGTAGGAATCAAGGAATGGATATTGATTCTTTGAAAATCCTTTAAAGAGATTTTATATCTAGAACATATTCTATGAAAGTGCAATTTTCAAGGTACTGACATATAGTCTCAAAGTCTAAGATAAGCTAAATTATTGTAGGCTAAAATGATCCTGGTAACCGATTTTTAAAAAAAGGGATATATAGACTTAGTAACAATAACCATTTTATGGGAAATTGTACTTTCTATTCACACTGTCAAACTATAGTCTATTTTGTTGTCACTGTAAGATTTATCATATACTTATTTAATTAAAATGAAAATACAATACAAATTACTATTATAAAATTCATAATAATTGACAAGGCTTTAATAATTGATTAATCTTAACTATGAGTCTGCACAGATTTAATCCTAAGCTCAACAACATTAGGTGTAGCATGCATTTGTGTAATGTTAGGTTGAAGATATTCTAAATGTACGATATTGAAATTGTCATACAAAAAAAAATGCATCAACAAACAATTATTCATAAATCTTGGACAATTCTCATTATTTCAAATAGATTCAAGACCTTCATATATCCTACTTATAATATGTGTTCTATCTGACATGTGTTGTATATGTGAAGGTTACCATCTCTACATCAATAATAAACAAGTTAGTAGGCTAAATTTTTCCAAATTGGTAACACAGATGTTCAGGTACAATTCTACTCTCTTCTTACAAATCTGAGAAATGCATAACCAACAACTGAATATTGGACTCTACTCATGTCATTCACAAGTACTACTCTTAGTAAAGAGGAACAAGAAGAATTTCATTCTAAAGTACACCTTTTTGCAACAAATGAAATGGTAGCTCTTCATAATAAGTGCATGTTATTATCTCTACATCTTTTACAACTATTTCAAGAGTTCATGAACTATGAGGACTACATATTCATCCAACTTTTAGTTTTGAAAGATGTTCATGCATGTAACAAAATCCAAATGTTACAAGGTGAAAAGAAGAAGGAATACACTAAAACGCGTTAACATAATATTAACTCTTTTTGTTTTATCATTATTGTATATTTTTCTTTGAAATTATAGATATGTATATATGATTCTCAGATTTTGAACACTGAACTTAAAGAACATAGTCCTTTCAAATAATATATAAACTTAGTTTCAATAAGCATTTTATTAGAAACTATACTTTCTATTGATACTCAAGAAATATAGTCTATTTTGTTGCCACTGTAAGATTTATCATCTACTGATTTCATTAAAATAGAAATACAATATAATTTTCTTTTATAAAAAACATAATAATTCTGTACAGTAACTTATGAGTTCAACAGCCAATGACAATATAAAATACACAATTTTCAAACATCAATTTCAGCAAAATAATATGAAAACAATATAGACAAATCAAATATTGTACATCTAAAAGATATCTAATGAAAACTAGTTTTCCTATAATTCCATGAATACTACACATGATACCAAGTTTAGGAAACCAAATTCACAGAAAATAACACCTAAAATAATGTATTTCACTTCTTCAATTATCAATAATTAATCATACTAAAAAGGATTCCATAAAGCTTTAGATTTTTCATACAAGAAACAAAAAGGTTTTTAGTGAGTAAGATAGAAAATGTAAATTTAACTATTTTTGTTGCAATTTTACAAAACTGATAACTCAAATGAGTGACCAATATTTGAATAACTTGCAGGGTTGCTTCAAAATATGCCAGTTGTAGCATCCGTTCTTACTGTAAGTGTTTGAGGTTGCCAGTACTATTTGTTTTTCTTTCAAGGTGTTGCAGCACTGCTATTGGTTGCTTCTTCAGTGGATGTCTCTTCATCATTGGCACTATCCAAAGGATATGTTGCTTCCCATGATGCATAAGTATCTTGAGCTGGCCAATGAAAGGCCACAACTTCATCTCTTTTAGGCAGTAATTTGTCTCAATCTATAATTATCTGGTGTATTTCAGTTCTTATATTAGTGAAATGTATTATGACATCTTGTAAAATTTTAGTTAATTGTACAAAGGGTGTATTTACTTCTATATTTAGAATGGTATCTATTAGAGTTGACACTTCATCTTCAATTTGTTGTAACCATTCATCTTTGTCCTTTATAGTTCCATCTGCTTTGATAAGACCATGAAACAGTTGAAAATTGTCCTGAAAGTATCTTACTCTTAACATTTATGCCCTCCTCTTTAAAATTTCCCTATTGACTTCAAATTCAAAAAGGTCTTTAACAAATTTATATGTATTTTTCAGTTGTATATCGACAATACATCGATCATTAATCATTTAAAACATTGATTTCAACCTATTCTTTCTAGCAATCCATCATTTTAAATTTTGGTCTACAGTGGTCATCTCTTTCTTAAAAGAGATCAAAATGTCAAACAAGTGCTTAGCACTTTTATAAACTTGTCATGGTTTTACATTTGCAACAAACTGTAAAATGGTATCTTTGATTCTTTTTCCATACCTTAGCTTCTCTCTTTGCTTATGCTCTTCATTGGTCATGGAAGGTGGGAGAGGGGAGATTGGGTACTCAGTAATAGGGCTTGAAGAAAAACATCTAGCAGGTGAAGAAGAAATAGACAATTGTGTTGAAGAATGAATTGGACCATGTTCACCTAACTTTTTGTTCAAGTTTGCAATTAATATATCCTTTTCATATAATGCTTATTTCAAGTCTACAGAAGCCTTTAACACTGTTTCAAGTCTTATTGTGAGGTCTTCTTTTTCCTTGGCCTCCTTTTCTGTGACTCTTGTTGTAAGTTGGGCTGATGCTACCACCATTTCTGATGCCTCAAGTATAGAAGTATCAGTGACCCTTTTGACAATCAGGCTACCTGCGATATCACCTTTTCAAATTTGTTTTCCTTTGTTATTGTCATTTTTTCTTAAAGACCACATCACCAAGGCTTAATGATCATTACTAAAAGTGACTCCCTCAATTTCCTATTCTGCCTCCTCTCTGGTCTTGTGTATTGGTGTGGTTTGTTTTCTGACTACATCGAAGATCACTACATCATCTATATCCCACTCTGGGAGAATAAGCACTCCTAAATTTCGTATCAAGTCTCTCCCCTATTCTGTAGTAATTGTCTAAAACTGCTTAGTCATCTCTTTCATCACATCACTTTCTATGATCTTTAGATCTTTATCTGGGTTCTCCGCATGTCTCTTTTCACAAGTTTCTTGAAATTGATGAATATTTAATTTCCATAAAAATTGCATGGAGGCTCTCTCCTTTACAAATTCATCATCAGCTAAGAAATCATCACATGCTTGTTTGATTATTGTGTCTAGCTCTATACCTACCATCTCTCCCATTATCAAATCTAATTCAGAGTCTTTTGGTGGTTCAGGAACCCCCTTGTTTATCTCTTCATAAGTCATAAAAATTTGACCTAGGGCTCCTAATTGTTCCATTTGTTGTGTCACCTCTTGATCATTTATTATGTTCAAAGGTGACTGTGATGGAGAATAATCATCTTCTACATGTATAGGCCTTTCTTCTAATTTTTGTTTCTTTGAGGGAGCTGGACAATTAGAATTATATTTATATGCCTGATCCTGAGGTGACTGTGGAATGTCTACAATCTCATTTTTTTCTTGTTGCTGTGATGTGGAAGGAACATCATGTTTCCTTTTCTGTTCTTTATGGATTTGAGATCTTGGTAAAACCACATTATAATCAGTTTTATTTTGTCCCATGTATTTTCTTGGGGGAAATACTTGTGCAAATCCAGGCTTGGTCAATATTGTTTGAACCATCTCTGGTTTTTCTTTTAAGGCTTTTTCCTTTTTCTGATTTAGGGTTTGAATAATATCTTCAAATTTATCTATAAGAGTGTCTATTTTATTTCCAACTGGATTGATATTTTTTAAGGGATCAAATTCCTTGTCAAACTGCTAGACAAAATTTAATGTCTTCTTGTATACTAGCCACTTTTCCTTCTTATTTCTTGTTCTTGTATATTAGGGATATTTTTGATAATATCTTCAGGGAAATTAAAAATGTGACATATTGAAGAGCACCTTACTTTCTTTTTGAACATTTCATTATAAAAACCCTCGGGGTCTACTATTCTAGCAATTGATGTAGCCATGTGATAGGGTGCGAGGAATTTATCAATATGTAGTCATCCTCCCTTTGTGATTATAAACTGGTGGGCAATTGTAAAATTTGGAAATAGAGTTCCTCTAGCTTTACCTACTAGAATGTTCTTTTCAATATCCCCTAATTGTCTAATGAACTCTGCAACACTGATCTTGAGGGGTACTTGATATGGCAATATGAATGGAGTCCCAATAAAACCATATATTTTGATAATAGTAGAGATGGGATAGAAAATGAAATCCCCCCAATTATGGACAAATTTAAGGCTCTTGGAAAATTGTTTTGGTCTGACAAGTTGCATCAAGGTCTTTGGGATTTGTGGGATTTCATGAACAAATAATAGCCTAAGCTTGGCTGCAAAATATCTATCAAAATTTATAAAACTATTATCATGTCTATCCCATGTCATATTAAGGTTCCACAATTACACTGGCATATCCTCATCATTGTTTTGTTTCATCAAAATCACATGGTTCTCAAAATAACTTGCACCTTTAAACAAAAGCATATACGTTATGAAAGAGTACTAACAGAAAGGCTTCTCTAATTTGTTATTTTGGATAGCTACTAATCCATTATGAATTAAATTAGCAATGAAGGAAGCAAAGTCAAAAGAAACTAGTATGATAGGGTGTAAGATTTGGATCATCATGTACATTAAATGTACTAGCATTCTTTCTTGAACATCTTCTCCAAAGATCTGACATAGCGACCAATATGTAGTTCTTGCTCTCAAGTTAAAATATTCTATTTTGAAAGGTTCCTGTGTATTTGGTGCTAAGATAATCATTCATCCAATATTTTTGCATAAGTGTTTAAGGGGTCAGTCTTGAAGTAATGTCTCTGAGAAATGTACACTTGGTTTAATTCCTCAAATTCAATTTTTTGTAAGTCATTTGAGGGTTCACGTAGTCTAAAAACCCTTCTAATTTCTTCGGTTGAGATACTTATGAGTACATCTCCACTTACATTCATAATTAACCTAGTAATGGGATCATAATTCTTAGCAATTTGAGTCATCAAATTTGTATCCATGAAAACACTGGGCACGACAAGTTTCCCCAAATCAAATTGCCATACATTGCTACTAGGTGGGAGGGCATTTCTCTGGCTAAACCCTAGTTTGTACAATTCTAGACCAGTGATATCAGAAGAGCCACTTGCATTAATTGTGCCAATTTTGGCATCCCTTATGTAATTATCCTTATCATAGAGACTATCTGCAATTTGTAGTGTAGGTTCTTTTTTCATCAATTCTTTGGCTTTCACTAAATTTGTGGTTGACTCATTTAGTAATTCTAATAAATCTTCGTGCAAACCCCTTTCACTATACTCAATTTTACTGTTTAAGCTTTTTCTTGGTGGCATTTGAGGGTAAATATTTTTTTATTGTTTATGTAAGAGAATTATCACAACGATGTATAAAGGTTTGAACAAGAAATGTGCAGATATTGACTAACTTTTTTAGGGAATCCTTTAGGAAACGATAACCAGGTGTGATAATTTTCTTGTCCAGCCATTTGCAAAATTATTATATTTGTGTTTGTGAGAATGTGCGAACTTCTTTTCAGCAATTTACTTCACACAATGCAGGTATTACTTTTCTGATAAATTAATCTATCATCTATGAATGGGAAAATTAAATTTTGTAGTAGTACTATTTGAAGTTTGAATCTCGATTGTCAATTTTCTTTATAACATAATTTGACTACTTTCGTATGTTTGTAATGGTTTGAAAGTTTCTATGCGAACATAGGACTATTTTTTGATTACGATGTAGTGACAGTAAACCCTTAATTGCATCACTCAGTAGGCAGTAATAATTTTACTTTATGATTAGACATAAAGTAACTCACCAAGGTCTTCATTCTAAATCAACGGCTACCGTATGATCGAAAAGATTAGAAAGCTTGTATACAAACAAACAATGATCATAAGATCATTCATGTGGTGTTGATTCCTTAGATAAGCGCTAACAGGTAGATTAAAAGTAATTAATTTCGGATGTAGTAGTTTGAAACGGTTAAATTCGATATGGTTTAATAAGATAGTAGAGCTAGGTATGTCAGATAGTAGTTAGTGGGATATTCAACCCTGATCAATTTAGTAACTTAATTAGAAGTTTTAAATTAATTTCTAATTGTGAAAATTGTTATAATTTAGATATGTATATAGAATCTATTTTGTCGAATAATCATTAAAATGTTACATAATTGTTTAACTTTGTATAATGACAAATATGATTGTAATATACTTGTAGTTGACATATCGGATTTTTTGGTTGTGGATTATTCCCTTTGATCTTCAACTTGCAAATTTACACTTTGATGGATAATATAAAAATCCTAACTCTATCACCACTCCAAAGTCCGCAAGGAAGGGGACCAACTGACAAGGATCAAAAGATCCTTCTTCACTTTGAGCTTCAATGCTTAGGAGGGTGTACCTTGACTCACTTCTCTAAAGGAGTCTCAAAATGATGTATACAATGCTCAACACAAGTCTACAAAAGGTTTATCAAATGAATGTTTATGTTTGTGTGGTTGTAACCATGACTTCAAGAGAAAAGACCAGTGCCTTATCCCAAGGCTCAAAGTCACCTAACTGTATACCTCAACTGAATATCTTAGATCAAACACAATGGAAACTAGAGTAAGTGCTTTGCCTATTACCCCTTTCCCTCAAGCACAAGGACATCAAATTCTATACTTGGCTATAAACTCACTGAATCCACCTAAAAGGCTTTAATCCTAATTTTGTTAGAAACTCAGAGATGAATTCAAAATACTCTTTGTTTACCATACATTAACACACTTTTTGATATTAACATATATGAGCTCAAAGACAAGCAAGAAGACATACACAAGATACCAGATTGGGATTCAAGAATGTTTTCATTAAAAAATCTAGAATCGGCATACAATTAGCATGACACAAAGCTAAGAAAAAGACACCAAATCAAACCTCTATCAGTATAATACAGTCAACAACCTAGGACCAAAAGCAATAAGATTTTGGAACCCCTGCAAAGTAAAATATTCTCTAACTTATACCACTAGCTACCTTGGGATCCTCAAGATCGGATGCAACAAGCTTCAGATAGCTCGGGCTAGGGTCTCAACCACCCGTCATGCCAAAATTTACAATAGAATTTATTACAAAGGCGGGAAACCAAGCAGTCCAGAGAAAGAAAATCTCAAACAGATCAGCAATTATGAGCACATTGAGATTAGGATAGAAGACCAGGAACTGCCATGAAACCAGTACAAATGGCCACCTACAAACACACCTCAAGCAAAGATTGTAATCACCCCTCATGGTACAAATCCCTCTGCAAACAACCGCCAAGCACTCAGGACCACACTGCAAATCATCTCTCACCAAACAGGGTCTAATTTGGCATTAATTCCATAAATCTGGTACCCCCTGTCTCTCAGAAATTCAAATTTGAAATTGCAACGATCACTTTACATTGTGCGGGCTTGAAGTCTCTCAAACTGCCTGCCCCTAGTCGCACAATCGCACAGTCATGAACCTTATCGCCACAAGAATCAGGCTACAATATATGTTTGGTCGCATGATCGCATAACCTGAAAATAAGTTATGCGAACATGCAACAACTGGTTAACACTATACCTTGGCCCCACAAACAATCCGCCAAGTCTCAGACCTGGACCCACCTGCCATGTGCCACATCACCACTCACCCCGTCACCACAAACACAAACCCCACATATCTGGTGAACTGGTGACCAAAGAACCTCCGCCAGTTTGCGAAATGCTTTGCACCCTTCGCTAAAAATCTAGCGACTCCGCGACCACTATTCGCCAAGTTGCTAGACAAACTAGTGAATCACCAAAACTTCTTGCGAATGCGTGACAAGACCACACCTTATCAGCACCGCCATCTCCTTTTTGTCCAGACCACCATAGCAAGACCCCACCTGGGCCCACCAAATGCCACATGTCACGCCACTACATGTCGTAACTAATGAGAAATCCAAACCTGGGCCTGTGTTCAAACTCACCTTCCCACCAGCACGGACCAACTGAAAACCACCACGTGTCCACCTACCAACCGGAGCCACCACCGCAACTGCCATGGACATGTGGCACCCTGTCGCATGATCGCATAGCCCAGAAGTGAGCTATGTGAGAATGCGACAGCCTGCTAACATTAACCACCACCGATTAACACCACTGCAAGAAAAATTGCCACCGCAACCACCACAGAAACCACCATCACACAACTCTGCAACTATGAACAAGGACACATGTTAGCTAGTCATATGATTGCATAGCCGAGAGAAAGGCTATGTGATCATGCGATGGCCAACCCAAAGCCACCACGTCACCACCTCCGCGACATGGAACTGCAACCAAACCAACCTGCCGACGGGCCTGGAGGACACGTGGAAAGCGGTCGCATGATCGAATAGCCAAAAGCTAGGCTATGCGATCATGTAACAGCCTGTCACAAGTTGCCACATGTCCACCTTTGGGACCACACCAAAGAAGCCAAACCCATTTGGAGGATCGGACGGTTGTCGCAAAAGCGCATAGCCTGACAAAACCTTTGTGCTTTAATGATAATTGTTGATCTTCTGACATGTTAGGACCCACTACGCCTTTGGAAAAATAGGTCCCACCACCATCGCACTTGCGCACTTAGCAAAGAAGACCGCCAGGCAGCTACACAGGACACGGGACCCACACGGCCACGTGGCAAGCAGTCGCATGATCGCATGTCAGAAAAGTCTGACATGTGGCCATGCGACAGCCAATAGGGAAGAAGCTAGACCCACCACATGGTCGGACATGCGCAGTTAAGACAAAGAACAAGGAGAGCCGGCAAAAAAGAAGACAGGCAAGGTCAAAAGCACATAGTGTTTTCTGTGAAAGATTGAAAACACACAAAGTTTTCAACATGACACAAAGGAAAAAAAAGAAGTTGAAAACAACATGGGCTTTTATGCAGGCCAAAAAGGTCGAAAACAATGTGGATTTTCAAAAACAAAGTATTTTTTTGACACTATGGCAGAAATTTAAAATGCTTCCTGCGAACCTTAGAATTTGCAAATCTTTCTAGGCTTTGCGGATTAGGAGATGCAGTTTGAACCAAGGCCAAGTGACAACATGAAGGACGTAGTATGAGGTGGACTCTTGTCAGTGGGACCTAGTTTCCAGATGTGTCAGTGGGTCCTGATCCTATCAGTGAATCGATGAATGACGTATAATCTTATGGGTTTTGTCAGAGGCTTAAGATCTTGCAACGGCCGTTGATTTTGTTTTGTGTTAGAGGGTTGTCAGAGATGGGAGGAGATTCTTGATCTAACGATGGGCATGTAATCTGATAGAATCTTGGATGGGTACGCGATCTTCAAACAACTGTCAATTCTCTTGTAAGAAGGCCTAGGTTTTGGTCTAAAGGTATAGTGGTCCTGACAAAATGTTTAGCAGCCCGACAAGTTTCAATGGGTTCGCTCATTTGCATGATAAAATGGTGACGTTCTAAAAATCTTGGTGATTCAATGAACAAGGTTGTGTATTCGCTAAATCATTTGGCAGAAGTAAAAAGTGTTCTGCGAACTGGCAAAAACTTTTGTCACCAGTTCGCTAAATTTGACTAGGGGCCATTTGAGAGGTAAATCATAAAGACCATGAAACATGAAGATCTAATGGTCACAACTTAAAGTTGATGGAGATTTAAATGTTGACTGTCGATTTGCTACTAGTGCCATAAAGTGGTCATTATTTTTCAAATTTGAATTCTTAGAGGGTTTCCAGCGACAGGAAGTACTAGAATTTATGGTTTTAAACAGCTGATTTTGATGGTTTGGTGGCGCTTGCTATTACAGTGTGGTCCAGGGTGTTGAGTGATCATTTGCAGGGTTTGTGCTGTGCGGTTTTGTGCTCGAGGCGTATTGCAGGGTGATCGAATACACTGGTTTTCATGGCAATTCCTTGTTGTTTTGTACTTTTCTCATAGATTTTCATGATTGTGGATTTTTTTGAGATTCATTCTTTTTGGGTTGCCTTTGTTTCTTCCCCTGCAATAAATTTGTTGTAATTTTGGTTGGTGTAGTTGTTAAAACCCTAACCCTAGCTATCTGAAGCTTGTTGCATCCTAAATTCTTTTGGGATTCCAAGGCAGCTAGTGGTATAAATGGTGAAATGTTTTACTTTGTAAGGGTTCCTTCTTCTACAATTTTGAGGAGAAGTGGTTCCATGAAGGGTCCTTTTCCTATAGATTTTCTCTACTTCTCTGCATATAGAGTGTTCTTTTCTCCTTTGTTAGCTCAGAGAATATGATATGTATTGTAATTGATTTTTCTTATGTATGAGATTCAATATATTTCTATTATTATCAGATTATCTCCATTTGAGTTTTGGACCTATTGATTGAAGCATCAAGGGTGGTTCCATCTTTCTATTTGCATTTCCTATGTGTCTGCAATAGAGTTGTTTTCGCAGAAGCAACTAGGTTTGGGATTGGTTTTCAGGTGTGTATGAATTGGGGTATCAAGGGTATCTTATGTTTGTCTTCCAGTGGATGCTAGTTAATGTATTACTTGTTTATAGGTCTCTTCTAAGGGGAGAGTTAATATCCTTTGAATAGGTGATAGCACATTTGGATACACAGGTGGATTGTTGAAGTATGACATGATTAATGGTGTATGTTTGGTGTCAGGCATCAACATATTTGAATATATTGCTTTCTTGTTTCATAGCTCTTTGTTGCAATAGGGTATTTGACTCTATAGCCCATTGGACAAGGCATTGGTCTATCAGAGATTTGGGGTATCTCAGGGGTCTCTTCAACCCAACATTAAAATCATTCAAATCAAATACCTTTCCCTTTCATGTTGGTAGTAGTAGTAGGAGGTCCTTTCTAGTGTTCAAACTCAATTCTATGCAAGGAGGGCTTTTGCATATGAATTAGCTTCATTGGGGTACAAGTTACCTGAAGGGGTTTGGAGACTATTCCACACTAATGTATCTACATGCCTACTATTTGTCATGAGGTATCCTGAGTGTGCAGATAAGGCAATACCTGCCTGAGTGATGTGGAGCTCAAAGAAGAAGGAGGATGTTCTCTATCCTCATCAATTCGTTCTATTTTCTTGTCAAACTTGAGTTCCTAATTTGAGGATCAAGCCCACCTTTTGATTCAAGTTTGTTCCTGCAAGGAAAAGATCCAACAGGTAGAGAATCTTGCCACAATCCCAACATCTAGTGTAATATCTGGTCTACTATGTACAACATACTGCAATTTTCCAATCATGGATTTGTACAAAGTTTGATTCACTTCTGTAGCATCATCATTCTTAGATAACTTTTGTCCAATAACCATAGGAGTACTCACTGGTTTAGCATCTTCCATCCCAAAAGTTTTTAGTATTTCATTAACATACTTAGACTGTGTAATGAAAATTCCTTTCTTCCTCTAATATACTTGTAAACCAACAATTTTTTTTATCTCACCAAACATACTCATTTCAAATTCATTTTGCATTTCATTTGAAAATCTTTTACACAATGCATCTTGTCCACCAAAAATAATGTCATCCACAAAAAGTTTTGCCAACGAGATACCTTTACCTTCTTCATCTTTCATGTACAGATTGCTTGTGTCATTTGCTCTTGAAAATCTAATTTGTATCAAGTAGTTGTGCAACCTCTCATACCATGCTCTAGGAGCTTGCTTCAATCCATATAGTGCTTTGTTTAGTTTGCACACCATGTGTCTTCTATTTGGATCAATAAAACCTTCTAGCTGTTTTATGTAAACTTCTTCTTCTAGTATACCATTTAAAAATACAGACTTGGCATCCATTTGATATACCTTGAACTCTTTATAAGCAGCATATGCAAGAAGAGTTTTTACTCCTTCCAATCGAGCTATAGGGGAAAATGTCTCCCCATAATATATTCCTTCTTCTTGTGCGTAGGCTTTGCATACCAGCCTAGCTTTGTTCCTAGTTGTTTCACCATTTTCATTCATCTTATTCCAAAACACCCACTTTGTTCCTATAAAAAGTTTGTTTTTAGGTCTCGGCACTAGAGTCCAAGTATCATTCTTCTCAATCTAGTCAATCTCTTCATTCATTGCTTGTATCTAGTCTTCATTCTCCAATGCCTCACTAGTTGACTAGGGTTCAAATTCACGTAGTAGGCATGTTGGATCCTTAGTCTTACTTCTAGTCTCAATTCTAGTATTTTTGTCTCCAATTATCTGTTCAGACTTGTGATGTCTTCTTACATATTTTTCCAAAACAAGTTCAACTCTTGTCTCCTCTATTTCATCAGGTTCCCCAGCAAGATTTTCAGATTCAGCTTTTGAATGCTTGGCAACCTCTTCTTGATATTTAGTAGAATTTTCTTGTAGCTCAGCATGTTCTTGTTCTCTCTCAGCAACATCTATCTATCGCTTGGCATTACTTACCTGAGACTCGGCATCAGGTGCAAGTTTGTTACTTGCCTCTTTTTCTTCCTCAATGTACACAAAAGATCTATAATCTTCTGGTTCTCTTTTACTATCAGCTTCATTTCTTTCTGCATACTCATCAATTTTGACATTCACACTTTCCACAATTTTGTTAGTGTTAGAGTTTAAACACTTATAAGCTTTACCTTTTGTGGAATATCCTACGAATATGCCTTCATCACTCTTAGCATCAAACTTTCCATTCCTAGTGTCTTTTAATATATAGCACTTACTTCCAAAGATTCTAAAGTATTTAACACTCGGTGCATGCCCATGCCATAATTCATAGGGTGTCAGATTTGTACCTTTCTTGATTTGTACCTGGTTAAGAGTGTAGACATTAGTGTTTATAGCTTCTTTCCAGTATTTCTATGCCACATTCTTTTCAATCAACAATGTTCTTACACAATCCAAGATAGATTTGTTTCTTCTTTCTGCTATACCATTCTGTGGAGGTGTTATAGGTGCATACATCTATCTTTTAACTCCTTTATCATTGCAAAATAGATTGAATTCATTTGATGTAAATTCTTCACCTTGGTCAGATCTAAGACATTTCAGGTTCCTACCTGTCTCCTTCTAAACCTTAGCCAAATACCACTTAAAGGATTGAAAAGCTACAAATTTTTCTTTTAGAAACATTACATGGATCATCCTAGTATGATCATCAACAAACAAGATAAATTATCTAGCACGACAATAGCTTTGTACACCCATAGGTCCACAAAGGTCAGTATGAACGAAGTCTAAAATATTTTTAGAAGTAAAGGATTTGCTCTTAAAACTTGACTTTGTCATTTTTCCTAATTGACATTCCTTGCACATCACATTCTTAGGTTTCTTCAATCTAGGTAGACCTCTTACCTTTTTCTTCTTACTTATCTCTACCAGATTGTCAAAGTTAACATGATATAGCCTTTTATGTCATAACCAAATATCATTAAGTTGTGCAATTAAACATGTTTCTTTAGATAGATCAAGATAGAAAAAATTACCTCTAGTCTATTCTCCACTTCTAATTAGTTCTCCAGTAGCATCAAATATTTTAGCTTTCTTGTGATGAAATTCCACTCAGTAATTAGTTCTGTTGAGTTGAGCAATATTTAACAAACTATAATTAAGAGCTTCAACCCAATATGCATTTTCACAAGATATCTTATCAGTCAGTTTAATGAAACCTTTTCCTCTAACAGGATAGGGTGTATCATTACCAAATTTTACACTTTTACCTTTGTAATGATGTAAGGTTTCAAAATTAGTTTTATCACCAGTCATGTGATGTGAACAACCACTATCAATAATCCATTTATCATTCTTGTTCACATAGGATATCAATGCAGTTTTCTCATCCTCATCAGATTCATTTTTCATTGCAACATAGACTACCTCAATTTGAAAATCATCACTATCGGTGTCAGTTTCTTTTTCAGCAATGTAACAAGATTTCTTACCTTTTCCTTTATAGTCCTTTTTCCTTCACTACCTTCTGTCATCTCTTTTGTCTTTGTGTTTTCTTTTTATTTCTTTATCTTTATCCTTCCTGTCAGGAAATCTAGTAGCTATATGACCAAATTTATTACATGCAAACATATAATAGGGATTTTACCTTTATACTTTCCTTTTCCTCTTCTCAGTCTTCTAACCATAAGAGCTTCTAGATCTTCCAGTTCTTCATCAAAAGTGTCACTATCACTTTTACTTTCACTGATGCATCTTTGTTTTTCTTTCTTTGGCTTGTTCAGAACTAGTTGTGACTTGAAAGAAGATTCAACATTACCAATGCTTCCAATAGTGAAATTATCATAGTTAGAGAGTTCAAAAGTAGTCAGCTTACCAACCAAACTTTCTAAAGTAAGCACATTAGCAGAGTTGCATCGAGATTCCTAAATAGCTGAGATCTTAATAGCATATATAGGATGCAGGGTTCTTAGTAATTTCCCAATTATAGTTTCATCATCAATAACCCCATTTTCTCCTCTAGTAGCATTCACAACTTCTTTTATTCTACCACAATATTGTGCAATGTTTTCACCTTTTTGCATTCTCATTTCATCAAACTTACCTCTAAGACTTTTAGCCTTTGCTTTCAATACATTTAAGTCACCACCATAGATCCTTGCAAGAGTGTCCCACATCTCCTTAGCAGTTGTGCAATCCTTAATGTCGTCAAATTCTAGTTAGCTTAGGGAAGATGCAATTTCTAGCATTGCCTGATTATGTTCTTGCTTAGCTCTCATTTCTTCGATAGTCAAAGGTGCGGCTGGTGAGACATAGCCATTCTCAATGTAGTACTTTGTAGAGTCACCAATATCAGCCAGATGTAGCTTCACCAAGCTTTTCCATGCAGGGAAGTTTTCCTTATTTAGCTTCAGTACCTCCTGATCATTTTATTCAAATCCCTTTAAACTTGATTTCTATAAACACTAATAATAAGAAACAAAGCTATGATACCAATTGTTAATATGATTTAGAACAACAAAGAGGGGGGTGAATCAGCTGTTCTCAGGTCTTGATGTATAAGAAAAACTTAAAAGCTTTTTCTTAAATCAGATCCAATAACCAAAACATACTCGGTCATCACTAATTCAATAATAGGAACATATAACAATGGAATCCACTACCAAGCTATAACTTAACTTGTAAAACACAGAAATGTTCAAACCAAAACATTCACACAAGTATTAACACCAGGATTTATAGTGGAAACCCAATGTGGGAAAAACCACTTTGTAACATGCTACTATTATTTTCACTCTTCTGAAGTGAGCTCGGTTAAAAGCCAACCCTATCAAAGGTTACAATACACACTGTTAGGTGTGACCTAGTTAAAGGATTTCAATCACCTTGTTAAAAGTGAGCCTTGTTATAGGACTTACATACACTCTATTAGAATGCAACCTTGTTCAAAGGATTTAATATATAACTATTAGGTCAACCTCTGTTAAAAGGATTTTGACTGTTACAATGGTTATAAAGTAGCAGCAATATTTATCTAAAAAATATACAACTCACTTTGCAAATATCAGATCTGATTCCATACACTAATGTTGGTTTGTTGACTTTGAAACTTCACCATCTCCATCTCTGATCTACTTGGAACTTTTCTTCAAGCAATCACCACAATTCTCCTTCAGCCTTTTCTACTTATACAGTCAATAAAACTTTATTGATCTTCTAGTATTATCTTTTTCACCCATGCACACACATATCCAATGCTTAGGTTCCCTTAATACTTTCCTCAATTAGGTTAACTTATCTTATGCTGCTCAATCTCATTTGTAGATCTTAGGGTTAGGTCAAATTCATTAAATCTACTCGCTTCATATTCTTTAGCTTCATTTCTAGAATAATCTCAAATCTCTTAAAGATTTACAATAAAATATTTTATAGTGCATTTAATGCTTTCAAACAATCAATAAATAAAGTCAACACATTTTACATAATCCAAGAATTCAACAATGTCTGTTCCAAAACTAAATTCTCTTCAAATATAAAAATGTTGATGCTCAGTCAATACTGTGATCAACTGCTCGGTCTTCATGTAGAAAGCTTGGTCATTACTAAAAATGTTTCCTTGGCTTATACTATCTTCCTTAGCAATTAACTGTTGTTTGGTTGACACTAGAATTTTTCTTGGCATACACTGACTTGGTCGACACTAACATTGCTCGACTTAAACATGATTTCTCCATTTTTTCTTGGTCAAGCCTACTAGTTTAGTCTTTAGTCTTACTAGTATAAAAAATACATTGTCTCATCATTGTACAACATAGTCAAGTACACTTTGTAGTATCAAGATAACTCAACCTTTCCCTAGGTGCTATTGTTACCAACCTTGCCTATCCCCTTAGCAACAGTCAAATAGATATAGTACTTTCCTAAGTAGCAACAGTCTTACCAATTAAGGTTTGACATCAATGACAATACAATAATTGTTTCAATTGTAATTTCTAACAATAGGTAGATTACAAACAAATGAGCTATTAAATTCTAGACTCTGATCAAACTCATTTTCTTCTATCTCATCTAACATAGATGAGTTATCTTCGATAAGATGACTATTTTCCACTGCATTAAAAATTAGGTCTGAAACATCAATACATTGTAAAGGAAATGATGCTAATGCATTTTCATCTATTCATACATCCCTATAGTATGGTTCATTCAATGTTTTATATTTTAGAGCTTCATAAACATGAGACTTGCTAACATAAAAACTATATTTTTTATTTCCTATGTTCTCTCTGTTAACAATGATTATATCCAATGCATCTATTCATCTAGGCAACAATGCTGTGATATTGGAAATATTTTGAGGAAAATAAATAGTATGACCACTATATTTGTGTTGACCACCTTTTGCATAAGTGACTTGCAAAATAAGACTTATTTTGGCTATCAGCATTTGTTTAATTTCTATTAAGATTTTCAAACACAATGGTTGTTCACTTGGATCCATATTATTCCACTTTGAGAACCGATGCCCATCTTTTTCTGAACTGCATTTGCAGCATATTAAAGTTTCATCTACTATGCACATTTAAATTCTGGGATATCTTTCCATACATATAGAACACCTTCTATAGTTTGAAATATCATCTATCTTTGTATGAAATTCTTTTCTAGCATTGTAATAATTTTCAGAGAAAGGTGAAGTATGGATACGGTCAGCTATATTCATGGATATTGTATGATCTTCAATACAATTACGTATTTGAAGTTCTGGCAAGCAAAGATTTTCAATAATTGAATTCGGTAGAGGATATGAATCTTGAAGTTTAAATGTTTCTAAATGATATGAGGTGTTCAAACTATGTAAATTTGATGTAGAAATTGTAAGTTCAATATTTTGAGAGGTTTCTCGTCTTCGTTTGTTAATAATAGTTTTTTTGACATCATATCTAACTCTCTGCATCTAAATTTTGTGATTGCACTTAGCCTCTCTTTCATTATTTGCATTATCCATGAGTGCATATAGAATTGTTGTTTATACCTGTAATAATTGAAAAGCGGTAAGTTAAAAAGAATATTCAGATATGGATATATTTCACAAAAATTGAACAACATAACATTAACATGAAACAGTTTATTATCGAATATACAAATATAAATAAACATTGATTAGATATGTTCATTATTAGAAGGAAACTACTATCTTAAGTAAGCTTCAAAGTAAGAACAATTATGCTTTCAATTTCTTGCTCGGCAAAAGAAGAGGTTTACATTTAAAAAGAAAAGTTCTGGATTGATCTGAAGACACATTCTACTTTGTAATATATGTAGGTGTACTTTGTTGTAATGGCTTATAGTGCAAAAAATGTAAACGATCTTTTTTATAATCTGTGAATATGTTTTTTTTTGCAATATGTATTGTGGTATTCGTTATGTTTAAATATCTATGACTTTTTGATATCGATGTAAATAGCCATTTCATGATTCAGAATGACTATTTATTGCTACTAAATTACTACATGTCCTCGCTATATTTGCAATTTTTCCTTGTATATGTGAGAGTTATTGCAAATACATTAAATTGCATTCACTGTTAAATTGCAGTCATTGTTAAATTACATTCATTGTTAAATGAACAAAATACACAATCCTAAAATCATAACTTAAAACAACTTGTGATAACAATGCCTCCATAATAATGAACTTGAAATGTCTTGATGGTCAGGTCAATGTATATATTGAAATCTGTATAAAAGTTTTTGTAAAATATGTTACTGGTTTAGAAAAGTATTAGCAAAATAGTTCTTATATAGGCTATGATGATGGTCAATGAAGGCGGTCATCTTGAACACCAAAAGAAAAACACTGTTACCAACCAAACAATTTAACATTTAATGCAATTTAATGCATTTGCAACAACTATCAGGTATACAAGGAAAAATTGCAAATATAGCAAGCAGATGTAGTAATTGAGTAGCAATAAATAGTCATTCAGAATCATGAAATGGCTATTTACATTGATATCAAAAAGTCATAGATATTTATACATAACAAATACTGCAGTACATATTGAAAAAAAATAATTATTCACAGATTATAAAAAAGATCATTTTAATTTTTTGCAGTGTAAATTATTATGACAAAGTACACCTGCATATTATACAAAGTAGAGCGTGTCTTCAGATCAATCTAGAAGTCTTTTTTTAAATTTATACAATTATATCTATCATAAAATTTTACCTGTAGTTGTTCATAGATATTAAATGGTAATAAATTTGAAAAGGAATGCGTATGGTATTTGCTTTCTTCTTATAATTTTAATAATAGCCAATGACTACAATGAATAATTTACATGTTGGCCCTTTTATTTTTTGTATATAAATTTTCAACGTCGGATATAGTATTGATCTACATATATAGCCGATGATGGAAAACATTGCATTCAAAACAAATATTTTATTGTATATTTTACTGTCTACAAGTTAGAAGAGTAATAATTTGTAAAATCATGGACATTACTCATTTGATTTATATGATATTCATTGGTAATCGCAATCTTTTGTTTGAAGGGATGGTACATATTCGCAAGGAACGATCAGAATCTTTGTGAACATACAACAGTCGTTCGTTCAAGATGCATCAACAATCAACCTTGCATCGTAGTACCGATGACCCAGTTAATAGTTTTGATGGAATACAACCATTAGATGCTCCATCTAATAGTCAATATTATTTCCTTTTCCATAGTCAACATAAAGGAAGACATCGTCGCCTCACTAATAGATCAACGGTCACCGCATGATCGCAAGGGTTTCTTAGATTTTTAGCGGAGTCATGACAATTGTCAGATTGGTCATTCATTGTCGATCCCATAAGTTGCTGAAAACTGTGACAACTATCATATCATCATTTGACGCAAGCACCTACCCATCATTCACCTATTCTCCTCCCATTTGTGATATATTTGCGATTTAGCCAATTTAATTGGGAGATTTCGACACCAAGATTATCTCCACTTCTCCATATGAGTTCTCTAGTTGGTAGAGAAAGCAGGTTTTGAAAGATTTAAATAATAAATTTGATGCCATTTCATTACAGAATGTGACATAGTTAATGGGGAAATTTTATTTTGCACCAGTTATTGCTGAAGTTTGAAACTGGCCCATCGATCTCTTGTAGAAAATAATCTAATGGATGGTGCATGTTTGCAAGGGACAGTTAGAATCTTTGTGAGCATACGACAAACATTCATTCAAGAGGTATCAATGATGAACCTTGCATCATAGTACTGATGACCCAGTTAACAGCTTCAATGGAATACAACCGTTAGATGTTCCATCTAATAGTCAATATTATTTCCTTTTCCACAGTTGACATAAATAAAGACATCGTGGCCTCGATAATAGATCAATGGTCATCACATGATCACAAGGATTGCTAATATTATTAGCAAAGACATGACAATCGTTAGATCTATCATTGGCTAATGATCTCATAAGTTGCTGGAAACTGTGACAGCTAGCACACCATCTTTTGATAGAAGTGCCTACCTGTCTTTCAACCATTCTCCTCCACTTCTCCATATGTGTTCTCTAACTAGCAGACTATTTTGACATCAACTAAATAAACTCAACACCACATCTCTAAATGTATCCTTTTCCACCGTGTTGAACTCTCATATAGGAGGAATGAAGTACCACCTCTGATGAATATGTCAAGGCTGCAAAAAGGTAAAATAGACAGGAACGAACAAATAAGAAACAAGTGTCTTCTAAACTACGAACCTAACTCCAGTTCTTAACGAGTTAAATCATAACCTTGCACTCCATTCACACAGCACAAATGTTACATTTTATGGTCTTTTCAAAAACCACGGACGATCCTAATCATTTCAATTGTCTTGCATGCATATGAATCATTCGACGACCCTAGATCAGTTCAACCGAGGGGGATGGGTTTCATATAAGAAACCTATTTCAACATCAACTGAATAAACTCAACACCACATCTATAAATGTATCCTTCACCACCATGTTAAACTACTGTACAGGAGGAACGAAGTACCACCTTTGATGAATATCTCAATGTTGCAAAAAGGTAAAATAGATAGGAACGAACAAATAAGCAATCAGTGTCTTCTAAACCATGAACCTAACTCTGGTTCCTGACAAGGTAAATCATAACCTTGCACTTCATTCACATAGCACAAATGTTACATTTTATGGTCTTTTAAAAAACCGTAGACGATCCTGATCATTTCAATCGTCTTGCATGCATACGAATTGTTCGATGGCCATAGATCAGTTTGTAGGAGGTGGATAGAGTGGAAGTACACACAAAAATTTAGAAATACATACAAATTTATAAACTCAAGTGCTACAACACTATTTTTTATTAATCGTCTTAATAGATTCCAATGCATCTTAGAATGCTACAACATTCTACTTCCACTCATGATCCACAATGATCAGATAAACATCTGCTGCCTACATCCTTACATAATGCCTCTATTTTTAGAGGGCTTAGGAAACCTCTAGAAATATGTAGTAATATGTAGTCAATATCCATGTGAATAATATTGATGTCGGTAGTGCTGGATAGTACTAGATCTGGAAGCTTCTATTTTTAATGCAGTGGTTGAAACTGGTGTTGGTGGGAAGCTTCTAAAGTAAATCCTGTGTTTGACGATATATTGTTGTTTGGTCGTAGCAATTAATACTTTCCAACACTCCGCCTTAATTGCTACCACTACCATCAAGATTTTATCAAATTTCTATAACAATCTTTCAAATAGATTTTTTTAAAATCTTTGATCTGGAATACATCCTATAAACTCCACAACATGTTTGTCCAATTGATTATGCTTCAGCAAATTACCTATTTTTTTAAGCAGCTTCACCTGCCTTCAATCTTCCTTGTCCTTTTTCAATTCCTTCAACAACTACGGCTGTATACTTCAATATCTCCTTCATTCCTTCATGCCTTCAATATATCCTTCATGCCTTCATGCCTTCAACAGATTTGACTGCATTTGATCTTCTTTTGCCAGCGATCTTAATCTGTGCGTACATGGCTGTGACCTTCTGCAATCTTTAATCCTCTAAAATCTTTGTGATATCCTTCAATGATTTGATTTTTTGTCAATTCATCTGCGACACCTCCTTAGGGCTGCAGCATTCCAAATGCTATGCCAATTTTATAGGCAATGACTTTCAATAACCTTCAGCAATCCTCTGCTGTCACAAATGGAGACAATCCAACTTTTTCCCTTTCTCTGATACCACTGTGAAGTGGGCAGAAATAAAACACTTGAAAGCTAGTGTGCTACAACACAATAAAATCAGACTCCTGAACACCATTGAATTCTCCTTCACAAAGAATAACTTCCTCATCAGCAAAACTTCTGACCTTGACTTGCCTCTTATCTTTGTCGCTTATGAAACTCCGTAGAACTTTTTGATCTTTCAGAGGTTTGTCACAAATGGTGACAAGATCTCCAAATGATCTTCAAACTTGGAAGATCACTTGAGTGACTGCTGCAACTTTTCTTTCATTCATTTGTGAGTTCATTGAGTTGTCTACTTGAGAGAACTCTACATTCAAATCTGGTCTTATCCTTAAGGGAAACATCCTATTGTTTGTCATATGAACCTTTGCTATGAGCTTATTGCTTGGGTATTTGTCTAAAATTGTGCACTCTTTATTTTTGAAAGATACTCTATAACCATTTTGAACAAGCTGCCCAATGCTCATTAGATTATGTTTTAAACTGGGAACAAAATAGACATCAGTCATATGTTTCTTGTCCCCCATTTTGGTTAGAATGTTGATGTTCCCTTTTCCTTTGACTTCTACTTTGTTGTCATTACCCAAAGTTACATCAAATTTTACACTCTCATCCAAACTAGAAAACATTTCTAAATTCCCTGTCATATGATTGATGCAACCCAAATCTAAAAACCATAAATCTTTTTCACTTGCTTGTGCAACATTGCATGCCAAAAACATAGTACCCTGATCTGATTTTTGATTTTGGGTTTCTTTCATGAAATTCACATTTTGTTGTCTAAAATCATATTGTTTCTTTCTACATTCATTCATATAATGCCCAAATTTCTTGCAATAATGACATTGGACTGAGGATTTGTCATACCTTTGGCTTTGAGGCTGATTTTGTGATGAGTATTGACTTGGGTTTTGGCTATTACCTCTTCCACTTGAGCTTGATGGACTGTTGCCCCTTCCACTTGTGCTTCTTCTACCTCTATAAAAATTTCTTCCTCTACCTCTGAAATTTGTTCTTCCTCTGCCTCTACCATTGTTGATTGAGACTTGTGTCTTGAATGCATGCTCCAGATTTGAAGTTGCTAACCTACTCAATCTATGCTCATGAGAAATGAGTGATGCATGAAGTTCATCCACTGAAAACTATGAGAGGTTCTTGGTCTCTTCAATGGCTACTACAATAGATTCAAACCTTGTAGGCAAACTTCTTAGAATCTTTTCAACAACTCTCCTTTCTTCAAGAGTGTCACCATGTGATCTAATTTGATTCACCAAACCAATGATTTGAGTGAAGAATGTGTCTATTGTATCTGATTCTTTCATGTAAATTGTTTCAAAATCTCTTCTTAGCATTTGCAGCTTAGCTATTTTTACTTTTTCCATTCCTTGATAAGCTATTTGAAGAATGTCCCATGCTTGCTTGGACTTTGTAGCTACTTGAATTCTTGGGAAAATACTTTCATTCACTCCTTGAAAGATGAAGAAGAGGGCTTTTGAATCTTTCTTTTTATTTTCCTTTAACACATCTTTCTCTGCCTGAGTCAAAGCATTATATGCTGCTGCATCTGCTGGTTCTAGATAACCATTTTCAACAAGCTCCCATAAATCTTGAGCACAAAATAATGCCCTCATTGTGATTGCCCAATAATCATAATTTTTCCCATTGAACTGTGGGATCTGTGGATTTGTCAATCTTGTGCTTGCCATTGTTGGCTGTAAATACCTTTGCTCTTTGATTCACCTTTAGCTTTCATAAACAACCTTTAGCTCTGATAAACAATTGTAGGAGGTGGATAGAGTGGAAGTACACACAAAAATTCAGAAATACATACAATTTATAAATTCAAGTGCTACAACACTATTTTTTATTAATCGTCTTAATAGATTCCAATACATCTTAGAATGCTACAGCATTCTACTTCCACTCATGATCCACAATGATCAGATAAACATCTGATGCCTACATCCTTACATAATGCCTCTATTTATAGAGGGCTTAGGAAACCTCTAGAAATATGTAGTAATATGTAGTCAATATCCATGTGAATAATATTGATGTCGGTAGTGCTGGACAGTACTAGATCTGGAAGCTTCTGTTTTTAATGCAGTGGTTGAAATTGGTGTCGGTGGGAAGCTTCTAAAGTAAATCCTATGTTTGACGATATATTGTTGTTTGGTGGTAGCAATTAATACTTTCCGACACAGTTTAACCTAGGGGATGGGTTTCATATAAGAAATGCCTTCAGCATAATTATTGCCGACTAGAGAAATATGCACCTACCAACCATAAAATCCATTAAAATTCTTGCAATGTAAGTGCTTAACTATAAAAACAAAATTGTAACAGAAAGAAAAATTAGTACCTGATGTGGATCTTTGTCCGTGTCTACTTTGACAGAAGCGTACTACATAATCAATAAAAATGTATTTTGTTAAAGCACTAAAAGACATTCAGCAAAAGGTCGCCACTATGTCAAATGTGAACAAATCTAACAATAATTCTTTAGGTTGGAGGCAGTCATTGGATGTTCAGGTTTGGCTCAGCGCGCGTAGCTATAACCAACTAGGTTACCTGTTTGGATGGATTTTAGGAGAGTAGTGGAAATCAATAATCACCATTTAGTGACAATTTGCATAATGTGTCGCTGGCTTAGGTTATGGATATTGGCTTTAGCTCTGCCAATTACAATTTCTTGAAAGTTTCTAAAGTTTTTTAAACAAATTCATTTGCTACAGACCCCATTTGAATGCTTCTTTTTACAAGGGCAAGTGAGATACATTTGCTCGAAAGTTTCTAAAGATCTTTAAAAAAATTAATTTTCTACAGACCCGTTTGAATGCTTCATTTTACACAGGCAAGGAGAAACAGAGTATGCGTTTATAAACAGACGTGTTTCTGTTTGTGTCCCTGTCACTGTATAACTGAAGGGCATGATATATTTAATAAAAGCCAATAAAAATATGGGTAGAATCTGTAACAAGAGAACCAGTAATTTGAAGCCATCTATAGATCTGAAAATTATGTGTGGATTGTAATGGGACTGGAACTCGTCACCTGATGAATTACCATCCTCTTCTTCCTCTTGGTATTTTAATTTTGATCTGTGTTGGGCATTTCTTAGAGAGTTGAATGCATTAGAAAGTACCTTGAAATCTTCCTTTGCACCAAGGGCTTTTCATTACTATTTTGTAGTAATGAAAAAATTTAGGCACGTATATTTTTATAATACATGTTCTAGCATATGTATCATGTTATGGATTTTTTTTAATGAATAGTACTTTCTCTATGGATTTTAAGTCTTATTGCATATGACAGATAGACTTTAATGATGAAAAATTAAGAATATTTTCTTATGCAAAAGAAAAATAATAAAATGCATCCAAACACACTTCTCAATTCAAACATACATAAACTAGACACACTCTATTTGTAATCAATACAAAATTGGAACAATGAAATATAACTTAATTCATTTTAAATTTGCAATTACACAAACATGCCCATTCACTGTATACCACCCACAATCTTTCCTCTTATTTCCTGTGCAGTAGAAGTTGAATTGATGTCTTCCTATAATCTTTTTATTTCACATTGCAATCAATTTCTTCTCTCTATGGGACATTTCACAGGCAGTGTGTGCACTTCCATATTCTACAAAGATATTCTCTCAAAAAATCCACAAGCCCGTATAAACTTCAAAAGAAATATGTTCATACATTTAAAGAATTCTGTAGTTTGAATTCTCTGGGACATGTTATCATTTCCAACTTGTCCATACATAACTATACAATTCAACATATCTAAAAGAAGACTGAAACCCATATAGACTATTTGTTTTAAAGTACTATTTATAGATTCACATTGATTTACAAAGACTATGAGACTTAAAAAAAAAGAAAACATTCATTTCGTGAAGGCATAAATCAAATATCTCCAATAAGTTGCCACCCAAAAGTTCATTAGGGTAGCCAAAAAACCAAACAATCAAAATAAATATTTGCTAAATGCATTGTCCTAACAAGAATCATAATTACCACTATTTGGCCAACTCTTCATATGGATTTGATTCCATTTTATTTTTTCTTTGAGAATATAGTTTGAAAGAGAGCTTGGATTTCCTCCTTTATGCTCTGGAGAATACTTGGTCCTTTCACATCTTCAGGAACAGTGTTTTCATCAATAGTAGCATCCACACCATGTGATTCATGGTCATGGATTTCTCTCTCCATTAGTTCTTCAGATGGATCCGATGTTCCACTCTTTTCCTACATAGCCAATTGAAAAAAAATAGAGATTTAGGGCTGAATGTATCATCAGATTCTAAAATGGCAGAACATTTGAAAAAATGAGCAATATATGGTTAAGATGTGAGCAATACGATACCCTTTTTTGCAGTTTCTCACACACTGCAAACAATATTTCTTTGAGAAAACTGTTTCCCTGTAATTAATTTATAATTCTAACTAGCAGAAGGAAAAGGTAAATGAAAGAAACGTAAAAAACAAATCTCTGTTGTCCGTAATCTGGGGATTAACTTTCTAGATATCAAAGTAGGTCATAAGCCCTCCAAGATAGTTTCAACAATGAGGGACACTGTGTTGTCCTACTGCACTTTGTATTTGTGTCCGTCTTGGGAGATCTCGGTGCCATTGGAGCAGGCACAAGTGATAGGCACCTTCACAATAATCACTTTCAGAACATATGTGTTGGGCGGAACATTTGTGTTGGTACCCAGAGAGAAATTCCAGGCATTGGCCCACAAAAGCCGCTGGTAACTGCTTAGCTGAAACATAGACGTTATGGCCGACACATTGGTGTTCTCCTTACTATGCCATTTTCTATGGAAAAGAGAATTAGGGAACGCATTGATGATCTCTTCTCCCAAACCCCTACCATTGCAAGCCTCAATTGCCACTCCTGAAGGTTACTATAAGGGGTTTTTCTTAAGGCACGGTGTGCTCATTACTGCATTGACAGACTTGCTAGTAACCACTTACATGCAACCTACACACAAATGAGTATGAATGCGAACAAGAGGAACACACATAGACTGCCCCGCGATGCCCGTGTTTCAGAAAATTCCCAGTGTCGTTACGTCGTTTACCGGTGTAAGATTGTTGGGTAGTCTTAAAAATCCAGCGGGAAGCTCCCCAGGAAAAAGCCTATCGGCTTAAAAATGTTTTCTTTTCACCAAAATATTAAACATAGAAATGATCCATAGGAGCTTTTGATGGATCACAACCCAAAATAAATTCAATCTAAGCATGAACAAAGTGAACAAGATGGAGGAAAAAATAACCAAAAGGACAATCATAATGGAATAGAAATACAATGCACATGAATGGTGGATGTCAATGAGCATGTTGTGAGGAGCACGGGATCCCAACGAGAATCACTAACAAACATGTAATAATGATGAATGTTACAAACTCTAGATTGTCGTTTGTTTGCGTTGCTTGACTTTTAAACAAGTGGATGCACATATTACAAGGTAATGACATTGTGGAGGAGCACAAGATCCACAATCCATTTCCTTAATCAACTAGACACACAAGACATGAGCGGTGTGAAAACTAAAGAGACTCCTTTCCAAATGTGCTTTGATACCAAATGACAGAAATGAATCAAAGTCTCAAAGCTACAAACAAAATTCGTTCAAAAAATTCCCTCGAACCATTTCAATCTAGTGATTTTATAAAACCATACAAGGTGCAACTACCTATAACATCGTAACAACAAACAACTAATTACCAACTAATCATATGTTAGCACTATCTTTGAACAGTAGCAAACATATTAATATGAGATATCACTTAAAAGAGAGTACTCACCAATAATGAAGGATTAAATTTAAGTTCTGTATTTCAAAAACTAGTTTTGGGAATGCTTTTAATAAAACCTTATTTAAGGAACATTTTTAACATCTTATAGTATGCCTCAGCTTGACTAAGCTGAATTTTAAGGAAGAGTCTTCACCACTCACTATGACCAAAATATTGTCTAAATAGCTTAACCCACTTAAATTTTGAAAAAAATTTACACATTGAATTAATACAACTAATATATTCAGAAGTCTTTAATAATCTACATCTATAGTGTATTTCAAAGGACGCGGCTAAGCTCCTACAAAATGTACCGTTGACTAAATTTCAAAAAATGAAAAACATAACAGATTTTTGCAAAATTTTCACCATCTTCTTTATGATCTTCATATTTTGTAATAAAAACCACAAAAAATTAACAAAAAAGATCATATTATTTTCACGAACCTAATTAAAAAAGTTTGACATTTTTTTATTTTTTTATTTTTCTTTGATACTTTTTATAAGGAGCTTAGCTGCTGTCCATTTCAAATCCCTGGCCCGTTCACATTTGATGAATATTGTATATGTCCATGGAATGCTTGCTCACGTTTCAAATTTTCTGTCCTTCAAACGTCCTTTCTTGTAACTCCAAAGAAACCAAAACTTATTGTATAATATACAAAAGTCAAAAGTGACTATCACTCGTAAACATGTATCTATTAAATTTACTTTTACATAGTTATCATTAGCTGACTCGCATAAAATATCGATGATATTATTAAAAGCAAGCGTCATTCATACTATTGCAATTTCGGCGGCACGACCTTCTTGAACAAGCGATTTGGAATAGGCAAAATTTAAACATGTAAATCGTTGATGGTTGAGGTTTCCTTCTCCGTGTCGTATCTGATTAAGGTTGCTTTCAGTGTCACATTTTCTAATAATAACAGTGAGACCACAAGTAGTCATATAATATAAAATAACAAAACATAAAATATTAATAGTGGTCCTGCGTGTGAAAGGTTTCTTTCAGTGTCATATTTCGTACTGATAGGGAGATCACAACTAGTCATACAATATAAAATAACAAAATATAAAATAGTAATAGTGGTCCTCCTACTGAAAAAGTCATAAAATATAAAATAACAGTAATTAAAGCTTAGTATGTCCATAATGTTAACTGATAAATAGAATATTTTATAATCCAATAAGAAATTTGATTCATAGTCAATATATTAAATTAATGCTAATTTGTAAATGTTAAAAGTATAAAATAATAATTAAAACTTAATATGTCTATAATGTTAATTGATAAATATAATTTGTTTCTCAATCTAATGAGAATTTTTTTTTAAAATCAATTTATGAAGTCAATGATAATTTATGAGTAGATCTAACTGCTTCAACTAATGTCATTGTTTCAAGAGTACCATTGACACTATATTTTTCATCCTTTTATTAATTTATAATTGCTTACATGTCCTTTATGTTAATAATACTAATCAATCGAGATAATATTTATATCATTGTTGAAGCAAGTTGATATGTTACATTTTACTAGATCTATTTCTTCTAGCTCTAGTCGTAAATATTTTACCATGTGCCTAGTTAATTGTCTCTTATTGTATATTTTTTAAAAATTAATATTGGTAGTTCTTCTCATGGTAAACCTAGGAGCTAAAAGTAGAGGTAAAGTTCGATGAGATGATGTTGGTTTGATTTACTTCTTTTTCTCTATTGCTATGAAGATTTGTACTAATAATTGGAGATGATGGCTTGAGCTCTCTTTTTAGGTCTTCAAAGGTTATATCAAATAGGTTGACAGAAGATTACTTGTGAGGTAGATTCTATCATATCAACTACCTTTCTTAATAATAGTACATTTCAAGATTCTTCTAGGAGTTAGGTTGTTATGTTGATCAAATTATATATCTTTCATAGAACTTTGAATATGTTTCCTTTGTTTGTGTTCCTCATGAAAACGGATGAGGTTAAGATGGTTTAGCTAAAAGGAGTTCAAATTTTAATCATTATTTTAACATTATAGATTGTGCACTTTTTACTTTTACTCAATTTTCATAGTTTTTTGAGCTCTTTCATAATGATTTGGTTTAATATAGAGATTTTTTTATATTAGAATCTTTGGTTTTGACTCATAGAAGTAGGAAGTTTGAGATAAACTTCAATGATTCTTTATGATTTGATCGTTAATAGTAACTATATATTGAGGGCATATAGGACTTTGACACTAAATTATTGAAGAAGTTAACAAATTATTGGTTTAAGGTTTTTGTCTCTATCAATGAGGTTTCTTTCACAATTATGATTGAGACTATTGTTGCAGCTATTAGGTTGATTGTGAAAGGTACAAATCTTAGCAAAAGTGCCACGAACCAATAGAGGGATAACTTCAAATGAATTTTGTTGCTAGGATAGAGAATTTCCTATTTATATCTAATGGGTTTAATGGATAATACCTCATGAGGTGATGGAAAGGTGTGGTACTAGCTTTAATGAAGTCCATTACTCTGATGATAAGTTTAAATGCTTTCATTCCTAGTTATTTTATATTATTAATCATTATAGACATAGGGCCAAGATTAATACTTGGTTCTGGAATTTATCCTTATTGGTTAATAGATTGACCTCTTAAAGTATAATCAAATGAATCATGTTAGCCCAAAATAAGACCAATTGCAACCAACTATTTAGAAAACCATGACAGCTCCTAGATTTGAATTTTGATATGAAGGTATAACTCCCTTCATTAGATAAAATGTGTTTTTTGGATATAATTTTAACCATAAAGAAGAAAAGGATAACATTCATCCATCACCATGACACGAATGTGATTACAAATTACAAGAGGAAGAGAAGTAAATGATGCAAATATTATTCATTCTCAAACCCATGAATAGCTATAATTAGGAAAATAAGAATAGATATAAATCCCACTACACATATGCAAATACGAACATCAAAAAATCTTAGACACATATATCCTTGATCAAAACAAGAGAAGGATGATTAATGATTAATTGTAGATTCACATTTAGAAAATGCCGCAATCACAAAGAAACAATTAAACACATAGATTTAGATAATTTCTATATTCCTTAAATCAAGCTAAAACACAAAGACTCCAATTTATCCTTTTAAAAGATCATGAATGAGAAAGAGAACCTCTATTAAAATAGAAAATAAAAAAAATCCCCTTCCTATAGCATAGGCTCTTAGGAAGAAAAATAATTTTCGTTCTCCCTAGAACTAACTAACTAATTCTCTCCCTTTGAAAATTCACAATAAATAACATGACAAGATCTTAGGTTTTGGTAATTGAATCTTTAAATCACATTCAGAAAATAGAATATATGGCCTCTTCTTCTTCATGTATACCTAAGATTTAGCTCCTTTCAAATTTTAATCAACATACTTTTATCAAAACCTTACAGGTACCATACACATCTAAATGTATCCCCAATAATTTTGGTTTCTACATAACCGATTCCTTAAAATTATTTCATACATGTTGCTCTTTTTTATAGGTCCCCAAACTCTTGTAATTATTTCTTTCTAATAGACCCCATATCCAATGAGAAATTATAACCCACAAAGATGATCACATATAGGGTCGTATTTTCAAAATTCGTTCACCTTAAATCACTTTTCTACTAGTAAACTCAAATATATTTCAACATAAAAAGTGTATCAAATTGTTAATTTATTATTGATATCATGTGCCACTATAGATAATGACTATGTCCTATACACCTTTACAACATTGAGAAAAAAAATATATCTTTTCCTTATCTTGAAATCACTATTGGCAAGACAAATAGACCTCAATCACCTATAGCTACTACTAGTATTTTCCTTGATCTATGATGTCAATTTTGATGCAAATGTATGACCATTGAATCTATGACCTTTAATACTTTCCACCATTCCAAGGGAAACATAATCAATATTTGATGCTCTTTTAACCAAAGAATCTTCACAAAGACATTGGTCTAGAATGTTACAGAAGTTGGGTAGATAGGAATTACAAGAACTTTAGAACTATATACATCACCTGACAATGTACTAGGTCAACAAGTCAAAGATATGTGGAACTTTGAACCCTTGAGATAGCGAATTTCAAACTTCAATCATGAGGTTCAATCAGAAGGTTCAAAATGACATACTTTTGCATACATAAAACAAAAATTAGAAGGCTTTTTGATAATAGAACAATGACTTGGGGAGATGAAAATTTAAAAAAATTCCAAGTTTAGAAATTGGGGTAAGAAAAGGCTCTGAAAGGGGAAGAGGATTGCAAAGATGAAGAGAATCTATAGTATCTCTAGTAGAAACCACTACCTTAGCCATTTGGTGATAGAGTCAAGAGAAAAATACAGGGAACTTCTTACAAAAGGGTGGAGGGGAAATAGGCACAACAAAAACTACCAAGCCAAAACTAATGCTAAACTAACCACATCTAACATTTTCCTAATTATATACATGGACATAAGACCCTACCTCATAATATACCCAAAAGTGATCATGTGAAGCCATTGACTAGTTGGGAAAATAGGACCAACTACGAAGAAGAGATGTATAGTCATGTGGCACCTGCAAACTCAAACACAACCTATGGATCCAATGGATACTTTCAAGGTGTAAAGAGTTTTTATGTGTAAAATCATAACCCAAAAGCCAGACTTCATCATAGATCAATTGAATATGACCAGCCACAAGTTTGTGTCTCCTTTGAGACAAATTGGCACCATCCACTTGAAATAGATCTGATTATGTATTGATGTAGTGGCATCCTAGCTTATTGCTCGGTGCCTAAAGATTATAGTAGTCTTGGTAACTATTTGGTGGATTTTGATTACTTGGTTGGTGATTTTGGTAGAAGACTGGAGTTTCTCGGTCTTGATGGTGATTCTTAGTTGGAAGTTCTGGTGGATCTTGATTGATGTTGGTCACTTGGTGACTTGGTGTTTTGTTTCTCAGTGCTCGGTTACCGACGGGGTCTCGGTGTTCATGTATGTTGGTCGGTCACTGGAGGGAGCTTGATCATTGAAGGAGACTCAAAATTGTTGGTGCTCAGTAATGCTTGGAGAGCTCGGTTGGTGTGGATGCTCGGTGTATTTCCTGACGCTCGATAGTTTAGCTTACCGACGGTTGTTCTTGGAGATTCAGCTTGGCCAACTAATGCATTTAATTTGGTTTGCATTCCTCAAGTTATGGATTGACCGTTGGATGTGTGGGGACCTAGATCTAGTGTGTTGCATTCTTCTATCTAGATCTGGTGACTGTTTGTTGGCCAACATGGAGAATT
Source organism: Chamaecyparis obtusa (assembly GCA_027943335.1). Lineage (NCBI taxonomy): Eukaryota > Viridiplantae > Streptophyta > Pinopsida > Cupressales > Cupressaceae > Chamaecyparis > Chamaecyparis obtusa. The sequence continues at coordinate 189,580 of BSBK01009772.1, forward strand.
TAATTATTGTAAGGTTATTTGAGAGCTGATTGATGTTTGGCATTTAATATTTGTTTGTAGGAGTTAATTGTTTCATCTAGTCAACTTGTGGCTTGGATTAGTACTTAAGTAGATGTTTGGGTAGTTGTTTAGGGGGAGGAGAGCAGAGATCTAGAGAGAGTAGATTTGGAAGGTGGTAGAAATGTAGCAGAGTTAGTAACTTGGGAGATTAGGAACAAGAAGATTGCTTGGTGGCTTGTGAGCACAAGTTTAGATCTTTCTTGGAGTTCCTACCAGTGTCTTGTTGTGTTGCATACCTGGGCTAGCTGAGGAGAAGTGTGTTGGATCTTGCATGGTCTTGTAGAACTATTTCTTGCTTTTTAATTGGCCATAACTGGGAAGGCCTTATAGCCTAACACATTGCATGTAATCAATTATTTTATGAGTAAAGATATCTATTTTTTGTCAGATCCGGTGCTATGTTGTATTATTCTGCTGCGTATTGGTTTGGCTACAAGGTCGGATAGTCCTTAATTGGATCCACCAACCTTGACTGCATCAGGTGGTATCAAAGCTGAGTTGATCTTGTTTGGAGAAAGGTTGGCAAAGAGATTGTGTGCAATCTGAGTTGCAGATTCATGGCACTAAACTTGTGGGATCTTGCCCTAGTTTTTCATGCGAGGTGCCATGTTGTGATCTAACTTGCATACAACTTGGAGGTTGTCACAAGGTGGTCAATGTTGGTATTGATGCAGAGGGTTTTCAAAGATCTTTGGAGATGTCTCTGAGAGGATTGAGCCCTGGTGCGATTTTAGATCTCTGTGATGTGGTGGAGATGAAGATTTCTAAGAGGTTTTCTCAATTGGAAGCATAATTGCTGAACCGAGTTAAGAACCTTGCAAAGGAAAGTGTTGATGAGCTTTGTAGAGCTTACTGGAGTTGGAGCATGCCAATCTAGAGGAAAGTTGTCTGGCCTATTAGAAGACTGGTCTGAGAGAGAAGACATTTAGAGGTATGTGAGGTTGGTTTTGATGGTTAGTTGGTGGATTCTTCCATGAAACCTATAGAGCAACTTGTGGTTGTTGCTAAGATACCTATGTTCGCTGAAGATGTTGTTGACCTTGTTGGAGCTGGTGAGAAGATTGGTTTTCATGTTCAGTCGGTTGTGCCTGACATGGAAATTGCAGAGCATCTGGTTGTGCTTGATTAGACTGTTGTTGGTGAAGAGTTACCTATTTTTGAACACCTCTTTGATGATGGTGTTACCGACATGCTTTTGTTTGGTGTTGAGGTGGAGAGGTTGTTTTCTAGTTATGGACTAGATTCCCTAGTTGATAGTGATAAGTTTGGTGATGAGATTCTGAGACGGGATTCTTCCTTGATCCTTAGTGATGAGTTGAAGGTTTAGTTTGTTCATGTTCTTGAACATGCTGATTGGGTGAGTTGCAGATTGGTTCTCTTTCCTATGATGGAGTGGAAACCTTTGGTGAAGATAAAGTGGAGTTGGTGGTTTTCAGATGTTCCCTTTGGCAAGAAAGTGTGGGACACACTTTTCTTTGTACCCCGGGAGTCTGATGCAGTGGCAGCCTGGCTTATTGCTCAGTGCCTAAAGATTTTGGAAATCTCAGTAACTATTTGGTGGAGTTCGGTTAGTTGGCTGGTGATTTCGGTAAAAGACTAGAGTTTCTCAGTCTTGATGGTGATTCTTAGTTGGAAGTTCTGGTTTATCTCGGTTGATGTTGGTCACTTGGTGACTTGGTATTTTGTTGCTCGGTGCCCGGTTACCAATAGGGTCTCGGTGTTCATGTCTATTACTCGGTCACTGAAGGGAGCTTGGTCATTGAAGGAGACTCGACATTGTTGGTGCTTGGTAATTCTTGGAGAGCTCAATTGGTGTGGATGCTCGGTGTATTTCCTAACGCTCAATAGTTTGGCTTACCAATGGTTGTTCTTAGAGATTTGGCTTGGCTGACTGATGCATTTAATTTGGGTTGCATTCCTTGAGTTATGGATTGACCGTTGGACATGTGGGGACCTAGATCTAGCATGTTGCATTCTTCTATGTGGATTTGGTGACCATTTGGGGGCTGACATGGAGAATTTAATTATTGTAAGGTTATTTGAGAGCCGACTGATGTTTGGCATTTAATATTTGTTTGTAGGAGTTAATTGTTTCATCCAACCAACTTGTGGCTTAGACTAGTATTTAAGTAGATGTTTGGGTAGTTGTTTAGGGGAAGGAGAGCAGAGATCTAGAGAGAGTAGATTTGGAAGGTGGTAGAAGTGTAGCAGAGTTAGTAGCTTGCAAGCTTAGGAACAAGAAGATTGCTTGGTGGCTTGTGAGCACAAGTTTAGATCTTTCTTGGAGTTCCTACCAGTGTCTTGTTGTGTTGCAGACCTAGGATAGCTGAGGAGAAGTGTGTTGGATCTTCCATGGTCTTGTAGAATTGTTTCTTTCTTTGTAATTGGCCATAACAAGGAAGGCCTTACAGCCCGACACATTGCATGTAATCAGTTAGTTGATGAATAAAGATATCTATTTTCTGTCAGATCTGGTGTTGTGTTGTGTTATTCCACTATGTATTGGTTTGGCTGCAAGGTCATTCATTCCTTAATTAGATCCACCAACCTTGACTGCATCATGTACCTAGACTCAAATCATCTTTAATTTTACCCAAACTAGAAATATCATCATTTCTAGTAGCATTATTGAACTAAAAGTCACCACTTACTAAATAAATCTCACCATCTTTAAGCACCAATTCAGAGAGTTTCAAGTTAACATCTTTATCTTCAAGAGCTAAAAAATCATCAAGAAATTCATCTTTGAACAAATAACCATTAGCAAAAACTTCCAAGCATATATTAGTAACTTGAGAATGATGATAAATATTTATTCATAACAATTATAAATTTTAGATTTAGCATTCATATGATCTTCCTCTCATTAGAAGCTACCTAAATCATTAGATTTAATATTCAATTGACTTTCCCTCATTTATTCATCATCATTTCTAAACTATTTTTATGAAGAGATTCATATACTTCATATTTAATATGAGAGAAAGATAAAAGAGTTCACCTCTTTTGATTCATAATTGAGCAAGTCTAAGAGGGGGTTATCTCCAACCCACGAATCTTCACAAAATTTTGTTGGCACATATAATACATTAAATTTTCCCCACGTACTCTCATTCTTAAGTTCTTTCAATTGTTAATCCATTTCATTTTCTGATGTTACATTCCCTTCAAATGCATTACTAATTATTTTTCCTTTTGAACTTAAGAAGGAATCATTGGTGATTAAAGGTTCTTCCCATGTAACTGATTAGTAGAAATGATGCATTCTACTAATTGTGATCTCTGGGTATTAGAATGAAAATTTTATTTTTATTTCTTAGACCATATATGTCAAAGAAATATGGTGATCTTTGGGATGCATAGTTTAAATTAGTTGCAAGCCCATGGCTATTGGTTATCACATGATAAAAGATGATGAATCTCCAATATTTGATTAGAAACTTTATAGATCTATGATATGGAGACTATTGTATTCAACTACATTAAGACTAGATATTAATCATGTAGTTTTTTTTACTAGATATCAAGCTAATGCTAAGAAATATCATGAAATAGTTGTAATGAGAATTATAAGATATTTGAAAGGGACTCTAGACTTTTGATTATGGTACAAAAGAGATAATTATTTCCCTCTAAAAGAATTTACCAATTCTGATTGGGTTAGATGTATAGATGATAAAAGTACAAGTGGTGGATGATTTTTGTTATGAGACAAGTTTGTTTGTTGGACAAGACAAAAGTAGGATTTAGATTTTTTATCTACTATAGAGGTCACATATATTGCAACAACATCTTTCTTTACTCAAATAATATGGATGAAGTAGACTCTTAAGGATATGAAGGTAGTTTATGATGAATCTATTCTAATGGAGTATGATAACACAAGTTCTATCAATATCTCAATGACTCCAAAAATGCACTCAAAGACTAAGAACATTTGTATCTAGTATCACTTCTTGAGAGAGAAATTTTCTGAAAGGAAGTAAAGTTGGAATATGTTCCTATAAAGGAATAAATTATAGATATTTTCACGAAGTCATTAAAAAGGAATAATTTTGAGCATTTCCAATAGTATTTAAGGATAATTGACCATCTCTTTTAAAACTATATCCATAAGAGATAAGTGTCTTTTAAGGGGGACAACTATTGTCTATATTATATTTTCTATAATTCAAAGTGGTTGCTAATCTAAGTGGGAATAGTTAGTGTTGTTGTTTCTTGATTGCAAGAAATTATTGTAGAGATAAGACCTCATCGATAGGGGGAGAAGTGCTCCTAAAAATGATATATCTAGAAGGGAGTGACAAATACATAATTTAGGAAAAAAAGTATCGATTATACATGTACCTAAAAGGGGGAGTGATTTAATCAAAAGATCTTTTTCTTTTGCACCCTTTATCCTTGATGTCAAAGGTAGTAGAGAGAAATATAGATAATGGAGGAGAGTATGTTAGGTTTTAATTTATCATTTATGTTTCCATAAATGACAATGGAAGATATGTTTAGAATTATGAGTTAAGCATTGTCATTTGTGTCAATATGTTGTGTTTATTGGTGTCAACCTATCGTAGTAATTTACTAGATAAAGAGAAGTATAAGAGTTGTGTGTTTAGTATTGTATCTAATATGATTTTGTTTTGTCTATTGTATGTTACCCTATGATTTAAATAAGTCTTGGATAAGCCTCTCATTTGTTAATTAGAAAAATCAGGAAATGTGACACACATAAATTTTGGATGACTTTTATTTCGGTGAGGGGATACATTGTTGAAAGTTCTAAACTATTTTGTATTAAAACCTATATTTAATTCATTTAAAGAATTAAATATTATTTTATTGTGCAAAATAATTAAAATTTTACTTATCAAATGAATTAATTATTTTAAGCAGTTATCATTGTAAAATTCTTGTGAAAGTAAAAAGATTATAAGTGAGAAAATGAATATTCACAAGATTGTTATTGCAAAGGAAATTTGGGTACAAAAAATTACCAGTAGTTACCAACTACTTGGGTCTAGATATCTTATTAAAATAGTGACTATTGTAATATAAAAATGGTTTCTCCTTGCGGAAAAATGATTTGGCAACCAAATTTCAATATTTTATTCTAGTTGAAATATCTCCTTTGTGGAAAAATAGTTTCTTTTCTCACAAGTTTATTTCTAAAATTATCTTTATGTTGTTCAAAGAGGGTGGGTTGTGTTGTTTGAATTTAGAGGGATATCACTCAACTATATTTTATTTATATCTAAAATTAGTTCTCTAAATGATTTAAAAGAATATTTAGATTTTGTTTGATGTAAATATTCATATCTATATTTAATATTTGGAAGTATTTATTTCTCTTTACTCATTTATGTACGAAAATTATTGATAGTCTTTGTGGTAGATTACTAATCATTCATACTAAATAATTTGGTGAAAACTATTTATTTTGTGGAGAGGATAAATTATTTTAAATATAAAAAATTAATTTTGAGGATGTTTCTTCTCTTAGAAGAAGAGGAAGCTCTTCCTTTTAGTGATGGACTATCAAATGTTGCAAAGTTTTTCCATTGACCAATGAAATAAATGACGAGGAAAAGAATGGTGAAAAAACCATTTGCTAATAGTTTTTGGCGACTCTAATTAGGATCAAAGTGCCTTACATGTATCTTATTTTAAAAAATTTGAAGGTACCTCTCCTAAGATGGATGGTAACCAATCTATTTACTTGATGAATACTAGAAGACACTTTAAAGATATCCAGAAGTACTTAAAATTTGTATTCTAGTAAGAAATGAAGATAAATGGATATCTCCCTATCCATACTTGCATTAAAATAAAATCTAATCATTGATGTTCTGGGATATTTTAATAACAGGTTTCATTCTTGAAATATTTTTATGGTGCAATACCAATCTAGAAAAGACAAAAATCTCCACAATGAGACCTAAAAAAAGAAGGTAAAGTATATAAAGAAGAGGAAATTGGTGACATCAATCATGAACATGTAAATTATCATGGAGAAATAATAAAAAATAATTAGAAAAATGGAGGAAAAGATTCTAATAATTTTCAAGCTTCTAAAGTACTTGTCTCAAGAGCACCTATACGAGAACTAGTGAAGTAATATATATTAAAAGAACCATATGAGTACAATAATAAGATCATTACATTTAATGTATGAAAAAAGTCATTGAAAATTTAACTTTCTCTACAAAAGATAAATTGGTATAAGTAATATTTAAGAAAACATGTGTCTCATGCATTTTGTTCTAGACAAGAATAACCTATAGATCATCCCTCCTTTCAATGAGGAAAATCTTCAATCCATATTTATTTTCTCTCCCATGACTAATGCATCTCCCATGTATGAGATAAATATTATAATAATGTTGTTAGTCTTTCATTACAAACTATTCCTCTATTTTACCAAAAGTTGATACAAAAAGGGTGATATTTTGTTTAACTTATAATTGGATACATTTATCCTTTTACCTTTCCCATCCCATTACAAATAACTTATTTTTCTTTCCATGTTTGGCTTGTCTTTTTTTTTGGTTTCTGTATATTTTCCCTTTGACTTTAATTGTCCCCATGAAAGGTAAAACAAATTATTTTCATGAACAAAATTGATATGCTTCTAGAAAGTACTTTCAATTCTCCTTTTTCATCTCATATAAATTTGAGATTTTTCTTAGGTTTTTATGTATTCTATCTTTTAAAATAGAAAATTTGCATAATTCTATCATACGCTAAATAAATATATTGATATGATTTATATTTCATCAACCATGGAATTGTGCAATTGTTGAGGCTAAAGCTAAAGCTAGTGATTGGTCTAATACCATTATGAACACTAGCACATGGGAAGTGGTAGAGGATTTGGCTCACAAATTGGACAACTAGGGCATTGTGGAGGACCAAATCTGTGATCTTAAATCCCTTTTTTTTGTGGTACAAGGAAAAATAGGAAATGATAAGGGCTCTAGGGAATGTTAAAGCCAACCTAAGCCAAATTTTAAAAAAACTGGTTGAAGTTGTCAAGATCAGCAAGTAACACTCATCAACTACATAAAGGGATTGAATAAACCATGGTGGACTATAAAGGGAATTATTGATAAAATTAGACCCATTCTCTAAAATTTTAAAGATTCTCATGTAACCCATGATTACTGTAAATCTAACATGGTTGTAGATTAGCTAACCTTGGTATTAAGTCTAATGTCACCCGCAATTGCTATGTGATGAAGAACCTTAATGATGACATTAAAAGGTTCATTGATTATGATAAGATTAATAATAAAGGAGGAGTGATTCAAAATAATAGTGACCTTTATTGATATGAATCATATTAAAAGTACTAGAGGTGTGAAGTGGCAATCAGGGTGCCTTATCATTATTACCTATCTAATCATGCAGGCTTTGTGGATATTTAAAAAAGAGTGGGTTTCAAACTTGAGTTGTATATTGATCTGGGCATGGAGTTTAAATAGTTTCATGTCTCCTTTAATGATCAAGATAAACTACTGTAACTTGCAGAATAACTATGAAGTTGATAAAATTGGAGGAGAGCTTTAAAGGGAAGAACATTATGAATATAAATGGTGTGAGGAGAGAAAAACTTGGAAGAAACTTAAGAAGGGGGTTGTTGTGAACTGTAATAAAAAATTGCATGGTCATAACAAGGAAATCATGAAGATTTTTGTAGCAGTATAGGATAACAGAGTTGTTAACCTCACCGGTAAATCCTTTACCCTTACTCTGGATTTAATTTTTGAAATTACTGGGCTACCTTTGGAAGGTATGAATTATTTCAAGGATAGAAGGATATGCAAAAAAGCCTTTAGGATTTTTCCTACATCAAATGAAGAAAAATCAATATTGATCAAGTAGAAAGAGGACTTTGTTAAAATAGAAAACATTAAGTTTATTTGGGCTAAGATTCTGAGGGCCATAATGGAGTATTTCACCATCGAAAAAATATTTATGAGGGTCTATAATTATCATTTTTTTTCTCTTAAACCATTATTGTCACAACACTATGGTGTCATTCTTGTTCTTCTTACTTAGTTCTTTGAACCATTGTATCATGGATAATAGAATAAAACCCAAATCCCCAGTTATCCATGAAGGTCTTATTTAGCTAATCTTTGAATATGCTAGAGATAAGGTCCAAGACTCTATTCACAAAAAAATTGATTATAGTAAAAAGAAGAGAACTAATACTTTTATTGATGTGGGGTTGTCTTCCAAGAAGAAAATTAAAAAGGAAAAGATGGGCCTAAAGGAGACCCCCTGTCAATTTTTGATGTTGATAAGGGAATGGAAACCAAAGATGATGTCGATGACCCCTCCTTTAAGGATGATATGCCTACGAAGGTAGAAATGAAAAGTAAGGATGTCCTTATTGATAATTGTGACACTTATAAAGCTAGTCTTGAGAATGTTGATATTGTTGAAGTTCATGATGAACAAATTGACTTGACGGACTAGGACAACAATGCCCCTAATCTAGAGAATAGTGGTAAGGATGACTCTTTGGCTGAGAAAGCGAGGTTAATAAAAGAAATTATTGAGTCCTTAGGGGAGGAGGGTGAGAAAGCTTAGTAAGAGGACTCTGATGAGAAGATTCAAGACTTAGCTTTAGAGATTGTTGAAAAGGCCCAACAAGAATTTGGTGATAATCAAGTCTAGAGTCCTAAATCTATTGATAACATGGAATGTGATAATGCTGATAGGGATCTAGTGAAGAGAATACTAATGATGTCAAGAGAAAATAAGAAAGAAAAGAGCTAGGAAAAAGAAGATATCTATGAAGAATTAGTGGAAGATGCTACTCATCTTGAGTCCTCCAATATGAAGAACCCTATTAGGGAATCATCACCAACTATCAGAGCTACTAATGGTATCCACAGTTCCCCTACCATTTATATAGAAGATATGAATGTTGATAAGGAGAAGAGATATAACACCTAGAACAAAGAGAAATCCACCTCGTTGGAAGAGGAATAATTCAACAACAAAAAAGTGGCAAATATGGGTGTGCCTAATGTAGCTAGAAGAAAAGTTGGTTTATCTTTTAATCTTGATAAATGGGTATTTAAGTAAATGAGTTGATCATCAAGCATAGAGCTTTGGATGCAAAATAAGACATTTTGGAAGAGTCTATTCATAATCTGAGAAATAAAAAGGTTATGGTTAAAGATATTTTGATTAAGGATAATAATACTTTGAGCATGAAGGGTGATAATGTTTTGAGCATTATTGAGGAGAAGTCCCTTATCTACAAATACATTAAAAAAAATGAAATCATGCTTAGAAAACTTCTATGCCATAGTAATGAAGGTATGAAAACTATTGTGATGAACTTGAATGCTCTTTATTCCCTACTAGAGGGCAATTATGTGGAAAATAATGTTATCCTAGTGGAAGATGAACTAATCAAGATGGATGGACAAGTTGTTGGCCTAGGTACAAGAACCAGATCAAGAACCAAGAAGTGGAAGGAGACCCTCATCAAGGAGCTAATGAGTTTGAAAGTGTCAATCCATAAGATCGAGTCCCTATAGGAGGCTTTCGAGGAATTCCTCAATATGTTGGATTAACTGTTATTACTGGTTGCTTCTTTTTTGTACTTTTTCTACTAGCTATTTTTTTCTACTAGATGTTGTTCTATTTTGTGGGCTAGAGAAATTAAATTGTTATAATTAAGCCTTTCCCTTGTTTTGGTTCTGTTGGTGTTTAATGACAACAGTCATTTTTATGCTTTATCGCTATGTTTCTATCTTTTGCTAGCATGTAAAGGGGTTTAGGGTCATTTCAAAACCTACATTTACCTTAATTTTAAAAATAAGTAAATGTTGGAAATAATGGTCTCCTCTTTTAAAATAATATAGGGAAATCCAGAGTACATCAAAAGAAAAGAAGGAACTAGAAAGAGACATAGTTGATTACCACCCAGTAGGTGAAAGGACTGGTATGGCTAAAGAGGTATCTGATCAAGATATTGCAAAGCATCAACCCAAAAAATTCTCTTTTCTGGATACTATTAAAGAGCCTAATGAAGAATGGAAGGAAGTCTAGATTCCTTCAATTTAATTTTCTTGTTTTCTATTTGTAGTTTCTAGAAACTAATTAGATTAGGTCCTAGTCTTTTCTAGTTTTTTTCTAGTTGAATTTATAGCTTGTGAATTCCTTTAAAATTGTCATTTGACTTGATATTATTTTGATGGGTTGGGGCACTTTCCCAGTTGAACTAATCTGAATCATGAAATTGTGCACTAAGGATAATAGGGTGTATAAAAGATTTAATGAAATATAAACATAATCATTGTATAAATTTTGATTAATCAAATCTCATCGTTCTTATTTTAACTGAAGTGATTCAAGAATACACTTATCATTCACTGGTGGATATTTCAAAAGTAATGGTAAGAAAACTTTTATTTTTCTACAATTGTTGGTTTTGTTGATATTATCAAAGCACTAATGGATAGGAACCAATCAATGGCCTAGGAAAAGGATTAAAAAGACAAAAATCATATATGTTGTTGAAGTTTTTAATGATGTTTTATTTTAAAAAAATAAAAATAAAATGCTAAACTAGTTCATTATGATAAAATAAATAATTTTATTTGATGGAAACAAAGTAGTTGGCATTATGAGAAATTGATTCTACTTGAGGACTTCAAGTGGATACATGAAGATGATGAAGTATAAAGAACTAATATTTTTTGAAACTAGAAAAGGGAGATCAAAAATGGGATGATCAATAATGAGGGGATAAGGTATCTCATAAATGATTTTTGTGCCTCTTGTACTCCTATACTATAAATGATAGAATGGTTGAATAATTAAAGATTTTATTATGCATATTTTTATTAGAGAGGGCATGAAAATAAGAATGATTATGTAGAAGATAAGAGCCTCATTATTGCATGGGAAGGTCAAGATGTAGAGGGTCATAGTTTTATGGTTCATTCAAAGGGTTGAAAAAATTATATAAACAAGGAATTAAACTTATTTATAATCAAAATTATCAAACTTTGTCAAACTTAAAAATAACACATGGTATCTCAGTTGACAAGGGATGTGAAATGAAGGTGGATAAGGATGAGGTCCCTCCTTTCCTAGCCAAAAAATGCAACATTGTGTAAATGAAAGGGCATATAGATGCTAGTAATGGTAAGGGCTTAGAGGAGGAAGATGTTGCCTCTCCCCTACTGATAATGTGATAAATGGTACTAGTAATAGAAAGGGGTATCCTTCAAGTGGGGGTAAAAAACCCAAAAAGAAAGAAAATGGGAAAGGTAAGTTCCCAATCCTTGTTGATTATGATAGTTCTAAAGACCATGATGTTGGACCATATCTCCCTCTAGTTCTAATGAATCCCAGTCCCTTTGTGATAAAGAGGGGAATTATCTCTCTGTCTGTATGGAATTGATTCTGTAGTACTTTGAGTCCAAGATGGAGGTTCCCTTTGGTGTTCTACAAACAAAAAGGTATAGTTGTGTGTATCATTTTAGGTAAATAAAGTGGATCTTTCATGAAATCAAAACTCTTTATGTGAAGCATTATTCCTAATCTTCTAAGTTTGAGAAGATGCAGTCTAAGGAGGGAGATATGGATTATGTTTAGATGGTCCTTGTGAGTGTTTTTGGCCCTAATAAGGCTCCAAAATATCTCTTTGTCTATTTCCTATGGACGAAGGATGAGAAAAAAGTAAAGGCGGTCTCCTTGTCCAAGAATGTGGAGGTCACTGAGAAAACTAGGGAAATATATAACAAGAAGATGGAGGATATGAAGTAGAGGGTGAAAAAGTGTAATTATACCTTTCATAATATTATGGAGCATATTCATAATATGGTTAAGTCCTCTGCTAAGAACATGAAGTATCTAGTTACTAAACTAGAAAAATTGCACTAGGAAAGGACCATTGTAGATCTGGAGAGTGAAAAATAAGTTGACACTAAGAATAACATGGGTCAAAGTAAGAGGACAAGAGATAGAAACAAAAAGAAGACCTTCAATATGTCACAAGATATCAATGAATTAATAAATATTTCTCAAAAGATGGAATAGTTGGGAGAGGAGATCGTTGAGACCCTAAACAATTTGGGTTAGTCATGTTCTGTTGGTTTTTATTGTAAGGCTTCTCTTGGTGATATTTTGCAGGATTTTTACTAAGGTAGAGCTAGGTCCATCTAGTGTTTTTTTACTCATTTTCATTCCTATTATCTTTTGTCTATCTTGTATTGTGGAACTCTATTGAAAATCTTATGTAATTTCTTTGTAAAGGTGTTTAGATCCCTTCAAAACCTATTTTCTCCTTTATCAAAAACACATGGAAGTATATACCAAAAAATTGACAATGGAAAAAAAAATTACTACTGGAGGGGTTTTCTATTAAAGCTTTGAATAGGAGTGAAAATTGGTTCCATTTTATTTAAATTTAATACAATTAAAATTTCTAATATTCTCATAGGGCTGTAATTCTTCTAGAAAATTCTTGAAAACTACATAGATAAAATCAACCATCAAAATATTTGATATAGTGAGAAATAAACTAATGAGTAGATGAAGAAATGGGAAAAAAAAGCATTTTATTTAACATATAATTATGGATTTTTTTAATATTATAGAGGTGCTACATGGTATGGTTTTCACTATCAATAGAGGTCTTTCCTTCAAGTTCCTTGTAGAGTCTATCTATAGGGCCTTTGATTCACCAAGTAAAGAAGCTTGAAATATGCAGAATCCCAAATTCAAAGCACTATACAATGTGTTTGGAAGGTATAGTCAAAATACACTTCCCAATATTCCAATCTCAAGAGTGACAAAATAATATGGGTGGGTGCATCTACAAAAAACTACAACTTTTTTTAATGCACTTAAACTATAAACTTCATAAGAAATTATATCTAAGTGCCCTATAACCATGAAATTCCTCTAACTCATGTCAATATTTATACTATATTAATCCAACCTTTTATTGTGCACAAGATGGATTTAGTAGTCACATGTTGTGCTATTTTATTATATAAAAGAATTTTAATAGACTAGAATCCCCTTACATATACTAGATTAAAAAATAAATAGTATCATGAAATGGACAAACATGTAGAAAGTTTTATTTTTTTAATCTTCTTTCTTCAACTATAAATAAGTGAAGATATGGATCTAGTAAATTCTATTTGGAGACATATTTCTATATTTTAATAGAGGATTGCTTTGCAAAACATAAATGGTATCTATGCATTGAAGTCTTATCAACTAAATTTTTGAGCCATGAGAGTATGGATCGAAGGTCTTATTCTTGCCATCCACTTTGGAAATATTTTTTAAGCATATTAATTAACATAAAGTCTAAGAGGTAAGGCATTAAATTTTATAGAAGGATACATTTTCATTTGATACCTATTATGCAGATCTATTGATGGAGGTGTATTGTCTTAAAATGGAAGCACTTCCATGTTAAGAGCATTTAGCCCTCTGAGTGAGTGGTTTGGGGTCATGTCAAGAACCTTGATCAGGTCTTTGCTTGAATCTGGCTTTCTCCCCCCATCCTGCTGCTCTCTCCACCTGATTTCACTTTATTTCTGCATTTCCTGGCATTATGGGCTGAGATCCTAAGGTTTTTGACCTCAAGGTCAAATTTGAAATTGAGGGTCAAAGTTGACCTCAACTTTGACCTAGGTCAGGGTCGACCTTGACTCTGACCTGGGGTAGATTCTATCTCATCTTTGACCTAGGGTTCAAATTTCAAGGTCCCATGATTTCAGGGTGTCAGGTTTCAGAAATATTTCTTTTCCCACCTCTGGGTCAGCCATTTCAGGTTTCAAAATAGAAAATCCTTAATTTCATTTAATATGGGCCCATTTCTAGGGGTTAAGGTTAATTGGGATTTAATTCTCCAATGTCGGCCTTCTCTAGAGGTTTGTGCCCTAGATCACTATGAAAGGAGTCCTTCCTCTCTCATTTTATTATCCATTATTCACCAAGAAATTTCATGATCAAGGAGCTCTCAAGGAGATATTCACAAGCCATCAAGTTCTCTCTCAAGAAAGATCAAGCATCCATTCAAGCATTCATGCCCTCTTCTCCATCCAAGTTCTCCATTGAAGATCAAGCATTCAAGCCTTTGACAGGATTCGGTTCAAGCATTCAAGATTCATCATTCAAAACCCTAGATCTATCCATCATGGTGGTGTGATCTTCCTTCAAGATCCATTAATTCTTCCCTCAAGGTGGATTCAAAGAATACAAGCATGGAGGTTTTGATTCACATTTGTTAGTGTTGATTCCAAGCTTTCATATTAACATACTTGATTACATTTCAAATACAATTGCATATCTATCAAATTGTATAGCTTAATTGTTAGATCTATTTCTACTACTTGCTAGCATTCTCAATTTCAATTTCAATATTAAGGTTGATTCCAAACAAGGGTTTGACCAATGCAAACCCCTTAACCAAACAACAAAAACCCTCTTTTTCTTGTAGGTACAAGTGCAAAATTATGGATCTGAGCTTGGATTTGGATACCCTTTTCAGTGAACTTCTGAGATATGCAAACAAAGTCAAAGTTGACCTTCATAATAAAAATGTAGCCTTTGACCTTTTATCAAGGTCAAAGACTACCTGCTGTCGGAAAGATAAAAGTTTTTTGGGTTTTCTTCATCTCAGCATTTCCAGTTTGAAACAGGTTGCAAAATTGCCCGAAATTGCACACAGACATCAGAAATCAGCATTTTCTAGATCTGCTCTATTTTAAGGTTTGTACTTTGTTAGAAAGTAAAGATCCCCAAGATAACTAAGAGGGGGGTGGTGAATCAGTTATTTGATAATTTAACCATTCAACTGCTTTAAACAATATAATCAATGTAGTAATCAACCATAGAAAGATAACCATACACAATTGCACAATAACACAAGATATGTTGACTAGGGAACCTCTTGAAAAGAGTAAACCCTAGTGGGAATGATACCCACAAAATGATGCACTAAAATGAAAGTTCCTTGTTAGAGGATGGACCCTATTAGGAGTCTTATGAAATACATTCAGTACATATAAATCCCTATTAGGAGATTTTGAATCCCTATTAAAAGATTCTAACCCGGTTAAGAGTTTATGGAAGACAGAAGGACCCACTGCCCAAAAAACTTCAAGGCACGATCTCTGAACCCACTGTCCAAAAGATCTTAAAATTATTCAACAGGATAATATGAAATATATTACCTCCTTCATACTGTGCCAAAACTGCACTCTCTACTACATAAGATCACAATTCCAGATCTCTGTACTCACAAGTCTTCCTTCATCACTGAATTATCTCTTTTCTTCACTTCATGCATATATTCACATCTCAACTTTCACAATTCAATCCTCTCTACTCAATTCTCTTTTTCTTACTATTCTCTTTTTCTCAATTCTTTTTTTTTCTCAATTCTTTTTTTCTCAATTCTTTTTTTTTCAATTCTTTTTTTTTCAATTCTTTTTTTTCTCAATTCTTATTACAATAAGGAAAACATTCCTTCTTATATACCAAACTTGAATAATTACAAATGATTCAGTCCTCAATTACAAAATAATAATTTCTACATGCTACACAAAATTATCGGCTTCCAGATACTGTAACTTTCTCCAAACATATCCTTGAAGTTTGTGCTATGAACCATGTCATCATTAATGAGTCTCCAACATCCCTTTAACTGCACAAAATGAGATTCCATCCCATCTAAGAGATATCCTCCAATTTTTGAAAATTGCTACACAGAAAGACTGTCTAAACACTGCTTTCACCAAAATGCTCATAACTCTCATGAATGAATGAATTTCTTTTTATGTTGTTAACCATAGTTTAATAACACACCAAAGAACATACCATCAACTGCGCAAAATCCAATCTACAATACAACATGTGTGCAAAACAAAATTGTACCTGCTTTCCTACTGATATCCAGAATATCACTGTGTTGACATCAATGACAATCCAAGTCATGAATGCAACAACAACTGCTAAAGAATGAATGCCAAAATACTTTGCATTCATTCCTAACAGTACTTTCCTTTCAATTATTTCAGATTTCAAGCACAATTCCTTTATAGGGAAATGTAAGGTTTTCTTCCTCTTTCATATTCTCCATAGATTGATTCAATTGTGCATTAACCTTTTGGTTGATCAATTTGGATCTCTCCTTTGGGAATTTGAATTTAGAATTAGATCTCATATTTCCCCCATACATTTTAGGGTGATCCCTATTTCATCGTATTCATTTTTGTGAACCCGACATACTTACCCCTTTTCTTTTTGCGGATTTAGATGGCCTATTGGGTTAGATCTCCCTTTGTATTATCTTGTGTGTTCACTTATTCATTTTGGTGAACCCGTTTGTGACAAATATTTCTTTTTGGTGTTTGATTAGCATTTTGTGTTAGATCTTACAATAAGAGTAGATTTATTTTATGCTCTTGAATTTATATTTCAAAAATATAGAAAAAAAAATTGCAAAATTTCTTCAAAAATACAAAAACATTTACATTGCTTTATGGAATTAGATGCTCTATTGTGTTTGATTTCCTTTTCATGTTTATAAATTTCATTTGAATACATTGGGATATATCTAGATCTATTTTTTATCATGTTGCACAAGTTGTTTCAAACATTTTCCAAAACTTTTGGGATTACACAACATCCTCCTCTTGCCTTACCATTGCATGGCATTACACCTAGCAAGACTTCATCTAGTGAATGTGATGTTGCTTTGTCCTCTTTTTAATTACCTTATAAGTATATATTAGGGAAAGAATATGACCTTAATCTATATCTCCATCATATTTCTCTTTGTGGAGATGAGTTGAGGATTGATGTTAATTCTTCCCCCTCTAGGGATCAAGCTTTAATGACTTATGAAACTCCTACAATGCGCTTAATGGATACAGATGATAATCCTCCTATTTGGGATGAACCTTTGGATTTGGATGTTGATTACTCTCTTCATCATGAAACCATTATGGATAATTCTAGTTTTTGGGATGAACCCTTGGAACATTGATTTATCCCCTCCTTGTGAAGAATTTTTCATACAAGAAGATGACATATTCTCTAAAACACACTTCCCTTATGTGAAAGAAGATGACATTATAAATCCTTCACCTCCATTTGGGATTCCTTCTAGTGATGAGGCATTAGTAGAGAAAGATATGAATTCCCTTAATTCTCTTCCTCTTAGTGGTGATCTTAAGGGAAATCAAGATCCTACCTTACAGCCTTCTTACCATAATATTACTTACATCTATTCAAATCCTTTTCCAACTATGGTTCCAAGAGTTCCTCTGGTTGTGTCTTCCATTCATATCACTTCCTACACTTTTACCAGTGTTCCTAATCTTCCTAATCCTAATCCTATCTTTCCTAATCTGATTCATAATTCTCCATCTGCTATTCCTAGTTTTTCCCACACTTATGTTGAGGTTAAAACTATGGTTCATGATGTAGATCTGCAAAGATTCTTCAAAGTACCTTCCCCTTATTATCTGATCCATAAAGCTAAGAGAAAAGAAACTTCCCCTTTGTGATTTCTTCATAATTTTACCCCTCACTCTGATATAACATAGATCTTTTCTCCTCTAGACTAGGGGGCAAGAGGTATATTTCTTCCTATCTTCTAGAATCCATTGTGTTCCTACCTTGAGCTTAATTGGTTATGTTTTCATGGTTTGTATTATGATTTCTTTTCATCCATTTCTCTCTTCTATTATTCAAGATATCTTTTCAAGGACATGTGTTTTGAAAAGGTATCCCTTTCCTTTCATCCTTGGGGGGCAAGGTTCTCTCTTCTCTCTCTTTTTCTAGGGAATTGCTTTCCTTAGCTTAGTGGTATTTGTTTATATTGCAATATTATTTCATTGTATTGATAGATGTTTTTGACTATGGATAACCTTCTTATATGAGAAGTTGTTGTCCTAAGTCATCACTTCTTCTCTATGTTGCAAATTATGTTCTTTATAAACTCTCACCCTTGCTTTGGTATTAGAGTTGTTTCCCTCATTCCAAAGATCCATCTTCCTCTTCTTTGCAAGGGGCTTGATGATTTAATCTTTGTTCCCACCTTTGAAAGATGATATTTTATCTAAAGCACTCCTCTATGCTGGGGGTCTTGTTGATAAGATCTCTTTCATTTGAGGATCCTTTTCCATGAGTGACATATCCTTTTCACGATTATATATACTCTTGGATGTAGGGGTCAATATCCCTTGCTAAGAATATGGTATACATTGTTGCTAAACATGATATCTCCTTGAATTGTGAAATAGGTATCCTCTTCCATCTTTGTTCCTACACTTGGGGGGCGAGGATGCCATTTCCTTCTTTTATGTCTTTCTAGGATTCACCTCTTTCATTGGTTAAGCAGTATCTATCTATTATGTGATATCCAATCATACATGAAAATTTTGGTTTGCATTGAGGATATATGTCTTTGATAACAACCTCTTTTGTTTGAAATTGGGTTTCCATGATTGCTATATCTCTCACCTTGGAAATTGAATAGTGTGCTATCCATCACAAGGGTTAATTTTTTTTCACTTCTTGCATAATATCTCTTTCCATGCATCCCTTCCATGGCCTCATAGGAGCTATGATCTTCTTGGCTTGGAATAGGTGTTGTTTGTGGATATTGTCTTGATGTTGAAGAAGGCTTTATCCTTGTTCTTTCCTTCCCTTAACATGTCAAAATAGAATGTTTTTTCCATATTAAGGAGGGGGGCATATATAGGGTCTCTCTTGTATTATAGTCTTTTATTTATTTACATTCTAAATCTTGGAAGGTAACACACATAAATTGCTAAATCTCAAAGAGACATGCATAACAAATTTCAAATATGCTAAATCTTCCTATGGTAATGCACATAAGTTGCTAACTCCCGAGGAGACATGCATTTCCAATATGCTAAATCCTGGAAGGTAACACACATAAGTTACTAAATCCTGAATGGACATGCATTTTCAATTTCAAAATATGTTAAATCTTCTGAAGGTAACACACATAAGTTGCTAAATCTTGAGGAGACATGTATTTCATATTCATAGTGAAACAAGAAGGTGGATCTATGAGTATTCTAGAAGCCGTCAGAAGATGCATTACAATGTCAAGCATAGTTTATGGGTGAACTTGTTGGGCTCTCCCTCTAGGGTGATTCATGGTAAGGTGGGCATCTTACTAGGCGAGGTAATCACTCTTTTCTATCTCTCTCTTTTCTCTTTCATGCTAGTACGACAGGATCATGAAGCTATTTTATTTATAGTGTTTCTCTTGTCTTTCTTATGTAATCATTTATGCTTTTATGATAGCTTTCCAAAAATGATATTAGTATGAGAAATATTTCTTAGCAAGGTTTCTTATGCTAATTTATTTGGGTTGTTTGTACTAACCCTTATTCTTTTGGCACCCTTGTGCATGTATGTTGAGTTAGAATCCTTATTCTAGGAGCCTATGTCCTTAGCTAAGTGTTATTTTATCTTGTTTTCAATCCACTTAGATCTCTTTTTTCTTATCCTTTACCAAGACTTTGCATTGAGTCCATACTCTTGCTAAAGTGGGGGCTTAATGTATCATCTTAAAATGGAAGCACTTCCATGTTAAGAGCATTTAGCCCTCTGAGTGAGTGATTTGGGGTCATGTCAAGTGCCTTGATTAGGTCTTTGCTCAAATCTGGCTTTCTCCCCCTAGTCTGCTTCTCTCTCCACTTGATTTCACTTTATATCTGCATTTCTTAGCATTATGGATTGAGGTCCTAAGGTTTTTGACCTCAAAAACAAAGTAGACCTTGAGGGTAAAAGTCAACCTTGACTCTAACCTAGGTCATGATCAACCTCTACCTTGACCTAGGGAAGAGTCTACCTCCTCTTTGACCCAAGGTTCAAATTTCAAGGTCCCATGATTTCCAGGTGTCAGGTTTCAGAAATATTTGTTTTCCCACCTCCGGGTCCACCATTTTAGGTTTTGAAATGGTAAATCCTTAACTACATTTAATATGGGCCCATTTATATGGGTTAAGGTTAATTGGTATTTAATTCTCCAATGTCGACCTTCTCCAGAGGTTTGTGCCCTAGATCACTATAAAAGGAGGCCTTCCTCTCTCATTTTATCATCCATTATTCACCAAGAAATTTCATGATCAAGGAGCTCTCAAGGAGATATTCAAAAGCCATCAAGTTCTCTCTCAATCAAGATCAAGCATCCATTCAAGTATTCAAGCCCTCTTCTCCATTCAAGTTCTCCATTGAAGATCAAGCATTCAAGCCTTTGAAGGGATTTGGTTCAAGCATTCAATATTCATCATTCAAAACCCTAGATCTATCCATCATGGTGGTGTGATCTTCCTTCAAGATCCTTTGTTCATCTTCAAGATTCAATCATTCTTCCCTCAAGGTGGATTCAAAGCATACAACCATGGAGGTTTTGATTCACATTTGTTAGTGTTGATTCCAAGCTTTCATAGTAACATACTTGATTACATTTCAAATACAATTGCATATCTATCGAATTGCATAACTTCATTGTTAGATCTATTTCTACTACTTGCTAGCATTCTCAATTTCAATTTCAATATTAAGGTCGATTACAAACTAGGGTTTGACCAAGGCAAACCCCTAAAAAAAACAATAAAAACCCTCTTTTTCTTGCATGTACTGGTGCGGAACTGTGGATCTGAGCTTGGATTTAGATACCCTTTTGGGTGAACTTCCGAGATCTATGAATAAAGTCAAAGTTGACCTTCAAAATAAAAATGTAGCCTTTGACCTTTTATCTTGGTCAAAGACTACCTGCTATCGGAAAGATAAAAATTTTCTAGGTTTTCTTCATCTCGGCATTTCTAGTCTGAAATTGGTTACAGAATTGCCTGAAATTGCACACAGACATTAGAAATTGGCATTTTCTAGCTCTACCCTATTTTGAGGTTAGTACTTGCCTTTCAATTATTTTAGATTTCAAGCACAATTCCTTTATAGGGAAATATAAGGTTTTCTTCCTCTTTCATATTCTTCATAGATTGATTCAATTGTGCATTAACCTTTTGGTTGATCAATTTGGATCTCTACTTTGGGAATTTGAATTTAGAATTAGATCTCATATTTCCTCCATACATTTTAGGGTGAACCCTATTTCATCATATTCGGGAGGAAATTTTGACTCTTTTATATGAGGCATTAAATTACTAGTTGTGAGGATGGAAATAAAAAGTCGATCATTTTTACAGATGTTCCAAATTGAGGAGATGATGTGGGAGACCAATCAATTGCCTATTTTTTATGAGCATCAAACATAGTCCTCACTAAAAAGATAACATATTACAAATCCTACCAACTCCTTCTCAAATATCTATAACAGATGGACTCAGAGAAGCTCCTATTTAATGATGTGCTACTTGATGTAACTTGGCCAAATAAGGCCCCAAATTAGAGAAATGGAGGTCAAAAAGGTTTCATTATTACCATATTTATAAAATCAATAGAGTAATATAAACAGGACGATAATACATCATATGTTAACTCTATAGTCTACTAATAAACACTAGACTACCCCAAAGATTCTGGATTTCTCTACATTCTAATAGGAATATAGTCCCCATACAAATCCAATGTTACACTATTATTGGAATAAGTCATAGGTAACTATTTTTTTCGATGCTGTAATATTTTGTGCTTGACTTGTATGGGGTTTCGGATCCCCCAAAACCTATTTTTTCTACAATGAAAAACTTTTTTTTTTGATAATTGGAACAATTAGAAAAGGTGACATACATCAATTTCTTATGGTTTTTTATTTCAGAAGGGGATATTGTGCAGAAAGTTATAAATTATTTTGCATTTAAACTTATAAATTTAATTCTCTTAAAGAATTAAATATTATTTTAATGTGCAAAGTAATTGAAATTTTACATATAAAATGAATTAATACTTTCAAGAATTAATTATCATTGTAAAATTCTTGTTAAAGTAAAAAAAAAATTGATAGAAAACCTAGCAAGAGGAGGCTGGCCTGTGGTACAGAAAGACTAGAAGCACATTAACAACATATTAATAGCACTAGTCGCATAGCAGTTTAACAGTAGAAAGTCAGCAGAAACAAAATTGTCTAGTCTGCCTCTATCAAAAACAAACATGTAGGTCATATATATTGTCTAGTCACAAGATAGTTATTGAAAATGAAAGTTGGGTAAAAAGAAATCATAGGTAGTTACCCAACTAGTTGGGTGTGGGTAGGCTCTTTAAAATGTGACTAGTTTATTGTAAAAAGGGATTGTCTCCTTCTTTGAGAAAAAGGAGTTTGTAAAAAAAATTCTAATATTTTATTCTAGTTGAAATATATAATTTGGTAAAACAATAGTTTTTTTTTCATGAATTTATTTCTCTAATAGTGTTTATTTTGTTTAGAGAGAGTGAGTCATGTACCCCTATTTGGAAGGGATATTGATGAACCATGTTTGTTTAAGATCTAAATTTATTCCTCTAAAATATTTGAAAGAATATTTAGGTTCTATGTGTTGTGAATATTTAGTTATATCTTTTATATTTACACTTGTATTTATTTCACTTTACTTGTTATCTATACCAAAATTATGAATACTCATTGTGCTATTAATAATAATTCATACTTTTATTTGGTTACAACTATTTATTTTGTGGAGAGAAGAAATTATTTAAATTATTAAAAAATAGATTTGATGAAGTTACTCCTCTTAGTTTGTAGAGGAGAATCATGCTTTCAATAATAATCTATCCAATGTTGCAAAAGAAAATTTTCCCATTGGGAAAAATGGTGGGAAACTATAATGACAACCATTTCTAGGTAACACTCTATGAATTGGTGAGGTATGTAGAAAAGAGTATCTAAGATAATATGCAAAGAATATTTTTTGAATTCTAATATGTAGAAAAGATTATTTGAAGTGTTTTACTATATCTGCACATGTTTTTCTAATGTATGGTAGTGATGGTAAGTCAACATGAGGTGTATATGTAGACACCCAAGTTTTATTAATGATTTTAATTAAATGAAATTTCTTGTATACATTATTAATTAAATAATTATCGATTATTTTCATCTTTATTTAATGTTGACTTACAATAGTATTCATAATACATAATAGCTTGAAACAATCTACATAGAAAAGGGAGCCTTTCATTGGATTTTTTGAGGTTTGCATTCTCTTTCATTTTTTATTTTCTCTATTTTATTGTCTTATCTTGATGTTCTATTGATTAGTGTAGTTGAATGTTTTAACTTGTTTATGGAGTCCTTTATTAACTAATACATTTTCTTGCTCACTTTTTGGAACATTTCATGGGACGCACTTTATTAGTTCAATAAACCTTTTCTCTATTTATTTATTTTTATTTCTTTATTCTAACATGTCGCAGGAGGAACAATAGGATTAAAATAGAAAGTAAAACTTGTCTTTTGTGTTGGTCAGACTTTAAATTTCTTTGGACACGTTCTAATCTCTTACAAAAATTCTTATCTAGTCGTGAGAACATGATCTCAACACATTTAGCATTTGGATTGTAGTGTTTTTACAAGTCCTATGGGATTGATAGAAAAACTTGTAGAAGTAATAGTAAGACCAATGGGATTGCACTATTTCTTATTTTGAAAACCCTAGATTTTTAACATCCGCAAGCTTGAGGGTAACTCCTGTAGGAATGCTAATCCCATCGGATTGTGGGTAACTCCTCCAAGAATAAAAATCTCATAGGATTGAGGGTAACTCCCTTGAGAACACTAACTCCTATAGGGTTGAGGGTAACTCCCTTAATAATGCTAACTCATGTAGGACTAAGGGTAACTTTCTTAGAAATGGTAACTTTTGTAGGAATACTCTGTGTTCTTATAGAAATATTATTTTTATTACTTTCTTAATTATTTTCATACTATTTTTAGCTAACCTACTAATCTTATTGTTATTCTTCTAATTTTACTAATATTTATTCAATATATGATCACCCAAGGCCCCATAATATTAATTCATTTGGGGGTAACTTTTATTTTGATTAAAATAACTTAATTAAAAAATAATGATTTATTATTTCATGTTTTATTTAAAATATTAATTTTCAATTGTGTTTAAAAGTAACAACATGATTAGAATTCTTAGTGCTCTAGCATATTCTTGCAGAGTGGACCCATCTCTAATGCCTAGTATTCTCTCCCCTTATGCTTCATGCGATCTTGGGTTGAAGAGAAAAGTGCTAGTGACACTCATTTTTATTTTTAAGAGGATCTACCTTGTGGGAAAAAGTAATCATCCAATGGAATGACCCAAGTAGTAATAGGATGAGGATAAGCTTATTTCAAACTACTATATAAAAAATATGGTCATGGTGAAAACCATAGTCAACATGTGAAGATGTGTGATACATACATTAGTCTCCCTTAGTATACATGTGATGTGTAATCCATACTCTAATGCATAAAAAAAACTTAATTAATTTTATTATTTAAGGGTTGGGAGGGCTCTTAATTAAGTGTGCAACCTCATGTATGCCCACTTGAATGAGATCCTTCTCTAAGAACCTTATTAAAGTATCAAAAAACCCATACTTCCTAGTATAGGTGGTCAGGCCTCAAAATATTCCGTATTATTATACTTTTCATAGATGAAGCATAATACTTCAATTTATTTAGAGTATGAGATCAAAAAATTATCCTTATAGTAAGGGGGATTAGTGGTACTTGACCTCTACTTGTCCACATTTGCAAAGTATTTTCAATAATATAATTAGGGAATCAGAAAGTAGTATCGACTTCCCAGCCTATCTTGTTCTTTTTTCAAGTGTTTTCAAGCCAAAATGATTATATCTTGGGCCCATTTAGTCTTCCAAAACATAATTTTTGTTCCTCAAAAATCTTGAATCAAAACATGTATGTTTATACTTGTAAATGTTAACATAGAGCAATATTTTCCAAACAAACCATGTCCAATATATTGTCAAAATATAATATATTAACAATTTGTTGATGACACCTTCCTTTTTGGGTTCTCTTCAGTGATTGAGGCTAGGCAATGGAAACAAATTCTAGAATGTTATGCCTGGGCTTCTGGTCAATGCATTAACTATCAAAAGAGTCATCTATTCTTCTTCAATACGCGTTTGGAGACCCAAAACAAGGTGCTTCAAATCTTGGGATATTTAGCTGCCTTGCTTCCTTCAACCTACTTGGGTCTCCCCCTCACTATCAAAGAAGTTTCCCAGGAATTTTGGAACTCTATTATGGAAAGGACTTAGAAAAAGCTTGCAGGTTGGAAATGGAAAATTTTAAGCAATGCTGGCAAACTTCAGTTGGTGGCAACTACTCTCCAAGGAGTCCCTGTCTATTTCCTTTCCCTCTTTAAAATCAAGAGTAACATGGCTGATAAGTTGGAACGAATCCAGAGGACCTTCCTATGGGTGGGTTTGGAGGAGGAAAAAAGGTTGTCTCTTGTGAACTGGGATACTATCTACCTTCCAAAATGCCTGGGCGGGTTGGGATTAAGAAAAATTGGTCAGATGAATAAAGCTCTAACTACTAAGGTGGCCTAGAAGCTCATTAAGGGGAAGGTAGAATGGTGCAAAATTATGGAAGCCAAGTACCTCCATGGTCTCCCCTTCAGAAGGAAGTTCCAAGATAATGACCTTCCAATTGGATCCAAGCTCTGGAAGAACATCTGCAATTGTAGAAGCATTCTTTCCAAAGGGGCGTTCTGGCAGGTTGGCAATGGTAGATCCATTGGGTTCTGGAAAGACCACTGGATTTTAAATCTCCCCAACCTGGGATGCAAATTCAAACCTCTTATGGATAATCTCGGACCTATTTTAGGAAATAGAGTCTCTAACTACATGGTTGGTAGAGAGTGGAAGGACTTACAGATATGGTTGAGAGATAAACAGGACCTGATGAAGATGGGAAAGGAGCTTATGGAGAACCTTAACATCAAAACTTCAGACCATGAAGATACTATCCTATGGGCCCCCAATCAGATGGGGAAGTTCTCTGTTAATTCTGCCTACAACCTGCTACTTAAGGAGAATGGTAACATGGAGGACTGGAAGAAGGTTTGGATTCCACAACTCACACCAAAAATTAATTTTTTCTAGTGGACCCTTATGCATGGGAAGGTTCTAACCCAAGACAACCTAGTTAAAAGGGGTTTCTCCATGGTGAATAGATGTGCCCTATGTAAGAAAGAGGAAGAAATAGTGAATCATTTGTTTATCCACTGTGAGTATGCCAGTAGCATCTGGCAGGAGATTTTTGGCAACTTGGGGGTCCCGTGGGTCATTGGTTGGGATGTGCATCAATTTAGCTACTGGCGATCTCCTTCCAATCATCCTCTACTCCAACTACTCTGGCGTACGATACCCCCCACATCTGCTGGGTGATCTGGAAGGAAAGGAACAATCGTATCTTCAGAGATGAGAGTACCCTTGCTGGAATCTATCTCGAGATAGGTACCAAACTTCTATGTGAGAATACTCAGATGACCAATTGGAAGCTCCCCTCTACTCCCCCCAATGCCTAGGAGGTTAGAATTGCTAATAAATGGAATATACTATCGAGGTTCTCTCAATTTAATGACACCAAGAAATTATCCAGAATAGCCACTAAATGGATGGCCCCTACCAAAGGATGGATCAAATTAAATTTTGATGGTGCTCTAAACACTAAGGGTCAAGGTGGTGGTGGGATCCTTTGTGACTATAAGGGAAATTGCCTGATTGCTTTCGCTGGTCCAGTTATGAATGGCACTGTTACCCAAGCCGAGGGAACGACCCTTTTATGGGGAATTCAAACTGCTATTAATTTGAACGTAAGACACCTGGCTATTGAAGGAGACTCCAAAGTGGTGATTCAGGCTGTCAAAAGCGGGACCAGTGTGGGATGGCAGACCAATCCCATCCTGCTAGAATTCAAAGCACTTCTGAACAACTTCCAGCACTGTACTATTGAACACATGTACAGAGAAGGAAATCAAGTTGCTGACTCTTTGGCTGTGATTGCCTTACATCAGCAAAAACTCACCAGCTGGAGTGGGGTGAGTGACTTGCCCTTGATGACTTAGCAAATCATAGGGGAGGAAAAGAATTTGAATCAATGTACTCCACTGTCATGATTAATTTGCAATCCTACTAGATCACGTGCTGGCATGTTAGTAAGTTTCTTGAAATTATTAAAATGTGCTCCCATTACCCCATGCAAGTTGATAAATACTTTCCTAATGTGCGATGTAAAGGCTGTCTAAATCAGGATGCCTACTTGGCGATTCTAGATAGTAAGCGTATCCTTGATCTTATTGCTAATAAATACACTTGCAAATCAGTTAGATCTGGTGGTACAGTGTGCCTTTTCTGAATATTTCCTCAAAGCCATTTCTCTATGTATAACCTAGTTTTGGGAAAGTTTTGTCAAAACAAGAGGTTTTCTAACATCTGCAATTTTACTCGGCTCTCTAGTTTTTTGGCTTCCTTGACGCTGGCGAACCAGGATTTTGAGATGGGGGGCAATACTCTTCACATTGAACCTGATAAGATTGACAAGGACTTTTTCAATGACACTCTGGTCACTCATTATTGTAAGGAGAGCGGGATTTGGGGTTTCATGGAGTGTATGAGGGGAGGACATGATGAGCGGATTTTGAAGTAGTTCATCTCCACTTGGGATAATAGGAAGGTCTCTGTGGGAGGCATTCACTTTAAAATTAATGAATAATTCATCACCAAAGCTATGAGGCTTCTTATGACAAGGAGAAAATACAAAAAAAACTAGCAGGACTCCAGACCCCACTAGCCTCAACCAGTTCTTCTAGGAGGGTGAGCAACTTGTGAAGAAACAAGGGGGCTTTAACAAAGAGGAGCTTCCCGAGTTTTGGCCTAATATCTACCTCATTATCATGAAGTAATTCACGCTGGAGGGTAAGCTCACCATCTTCTACTATTACCATCTGCCTTTTCTAAACCATATTAGAAATAAGGATTTGATGTCTATCCCTTTTTACCTTCTGCCTTCTATTAAGAGCAACATTTTGGATATCAAGGTTAACCTAGAAAAACCTATTCCCATCCTCCATTAGGGCCTCCTCCTCCATCTCTATCAATTTCACAAAGCCATCTGCCTGGCCCCCTAACCCCCTCCTATAATTCAGGAAGTTACCCAGGATGTTTCTCAAGCCGAAACTGCCAAACCTACCCAGTCCTCTTCTCACTCCCTCCAAATTGCCCAGGAGACCGATTTTGTTGTAGGTGGAGGAAAGAAATGTAAAAAACCCCACAAGGAATGGACTGGTCAGGAGGATTCCTACATCTCTGACTCTATGGACCTCAGAATTTAGTCTAAAAGCACCCCCGACACTGACTGTAAACATAAATTGAAGAAATGCATGGATAGTCAGGTCAACATTGAGGTGGACCTTAGTCGTACCGGTCACAAGCACTCAAGCAAAATTTCTAAAGAGAAATGTAAGTCCAGGCTCAGGGAAACTACTTCCCATGAGGTTTTCGAGAAAGATTCCCCTTCTACTGAATCCCTGAATGATTCTTCTGACCATCTGACTAGCCCCTCGAGGGTTGACACCCACCCCCCCTCCAGCCCCCAAAATGCTTTGAATACCCCCATTAACCCCACCCCCCCACCAAGCCCCACCCTTGGGACCCTGAACAAACAAAGAGTCCATTCCCAAAGACAACTTAGCTCCCTTTGAGGTGACTTGCTTTAGAGGCACCCTCAAAAAGAAATTTGTGGAGCTAGACAGAGACATTGAGGACATCAAGAAGAACATGCAGAGGTTGGAGGATCACTGTAGATTGACCAATAAATTTTCCCTTAAAATTATGAGAAATTTGGCTACTACTTTGTGTCTTGTGCAGGAAAAGTTGGCTGGTGGTGCTCTGGTAGAGGATGAAGATAACAAAGATCTCTTCCAGTTTCTTCAGGAGGAATGGTCCAACACTTTGCTATCCAGGTAGTTGGGGGAAAAAAATTAGTTTTTTTTATGGTGGTTTTTATTTTGGTTAATTGCAGTTCGAGTTTCCTCGGTGTTGTGTATGGGGACTTTGTTAACTTTTATTGTTTTGATACTAGCCCTGTGTGGCTCTAGATTGGTAATACTCTGAACATCAATAGCTTTAGGCTTGTTTTCATTTTTTGGTTAGTTAGCTTCATGAACTTTATTTTTGATAGAGGCAAGTGTGATTGATTTTGCTGCTTTACTGTTCTTTTTGGCTATTTCCATTAACATGTTGTTAATGTGCTTTTAGTCATTGTATGGGCCAACACCCTCTTGCTGCTTTTTCCTATCAAAAATTAGAATTTGTCCAAATTATTTAAATCAAAGATTGACCTAAGTTACAAAATTTTATCATCCCAACTCTATATTTTTCCCATAAGTTTTTTCTATAAATCTATGGGATCTCTAGTACCATTCAATTACAAACTTGTCTTAAGATTGAGGGTAATAGCCATATGATTGTTATTTTACCAAAACATTTAACCTTGACTATCTCCTATTAGCTTTATACTAGGTTTAGTAGGTTTATGCCTGTATAAACAAAGATATTTTCTCATCTAGTATCAAATTAAATTGTCATAGTCCCATTTTGAGTCATCATTATCACCCATATACAATCATCACTTTATATTAAGTTAATTTTATCAGATCTCATCCTCAAATCCCGATTGGGTACCATGATTAGTTTCACCAAAACATAATTACTATAGTCCCATTATGTTTTGTCTCACATTATTTTCACTTAATACTATTATTATGGTCAAATTGGTCTCAAAATATTTCTTGTCATCTCACATTAATTTACTCACGTAGATCGCATCTAGTGTTGTCATTACTATCTATCTTGGTCCTATATTTACATCATCATAATATTTGTCTCATGTAATTACCCTAGTCCTCACCCTTAGTGTTATCCCATACCATCATCGTCCCATGTCGGGTATGTACAAGATCATGGTATGCCAAACTAGGCCCTTAATTGGCAATAAAAATTCATAAAATTAGGGTTAGGAAAGTTGATGTACAAATTTGAATAAGTTATCAATATTATATCAAAAATATGTAAGAACAAAATCTATAGCAAATTGAATTCAGTTTGTAAGCTACTATCCCTTTTTGAAAAAAAAAAATCAATATGGTGAAAATTTCAAATTTCAATGGAGTAGTAAGTAAATTTCAAGAAAAAGATAGGAAGTAGGTGTATGTATGACCACCTTAAAAACAATCAAATGATAAGATTTTTTTTCAAGATTCTATATATAAGTAGTAGACTCATGTCCAAATGTGACACATTTTTTTTAAAAAAATTTACAACTTAATAATTAACTATTATTTTTCTGCTACAACTTTTCTAGAATATAAAAGCTCCCTTGTTTGACCACCTTAACTTAGTCTAAACTTCATAAAAGAAAATTCCTTTTAGTAGCTGAAGCATATAATGTGATGCATGTTTCATATTTTAAAAATGTTATAGCATTTAAAAGCTATAGTTAAATATATTTTAACCGATCTATCAATAGTACACAAATTTTAATAAAAAGATAAGAAGTAGGTTTATGTCTAACTACCTTAAACACAATAAAATGATAATATTTTTTACAATATTCTAGATATAAGTAGTTGACTTGTGTCCAGATGTGACACATATTCTTTTGTATTTTTTTTCCAAGTGAATAATTAATTACAATTTTTCTTCTACAAATTTTTAAAAACATAAAAAATCTCTTTCTGACTATCTTAACTTAGTCTAAATTTCATCAAATTGAATATGTTTTTTTCTTGTAGAAGGAAAATGATAGAATGTGATGCATATTTCAGATTTCAAAAATGTGATACCATTCAAAAGTTATAGCTATTTTTTAATCATTATAACAATTTTTTACTTCACCGCTTTTTGATATACCATGATCCTGCACATACCCTGTCATCATAATCATTATCCAATGTCATTTTTATCATCTCCCATAAATCCTTTCTTTTGGGTCATAGCTTAGGCTAAAAGAGTCATTTTTTTCATCCCTCATCACCTTTCCATCTTCTTTGAATTTAGTCCTTCCTCCAATCCTAAGATTAATCTGATTCCTAATAGGAGCTGTTTGTTTATCCTAATCAAATATTTTATCTATCATCTATCTTCATCCTTCATCCCTATATTCATCAACTAATCATTATGTCACAATTATATTATGATGATTTTCATAATCCTACATTTTCTTCTATGTCATCCTATTTTAATGACATGATGATGTTCTTTTTTACCATGATAAGTATATTGAAAACCTTAGCAAGCTTTCCCAAAACAACATCCAAATTCCAATCTTTTCTCCAAAATACCCAATAATAATTGTATGCATACCCACTAGTATTCCTTATCATATCTTTGACAAGGGAAATCTATTATGTCATTCATCCACATCTCCTTCCTATGTTGCACCCACATATCCACCTCATGTGAACACGCATCCATCCATCTTCTCCCATGGTCATATCCCAATCTCCATCTTAGTACAATAATATTAACCCATACTTTCTTAATTTAGATCCACCATCTCATTATCATCTAACGTATTTTCCAATGTAATCTCCTAGTCCTCCAAGCAATCCTAGAACTCTCTAATGCATCACCATAATCCCCCTACTATTGTTAAATCAAGGTCCACTCTATCATACCTACACCCTCCATCTTATCTCAATTCACAATCTTCTATTCCCTCCAATGTTAGCACAAATCCCCTTACACAATCTATCTATATCCCTCAATCCACTTCATATAGTATTCTCCAATCCATCACTCCTCCCCCATCAGTTTGTCAATCTAGTTCACAAGTTATCTACATGCTTGGTTATGGGAACTACTTATCCATGCCATCTTATAGACTTATTTATATACTATTATTCAATAAATTCAATTCACAAGACTCATGTGTGCCTTCATATGTAAACTATCTTAGCTTCCCAACTTATATATATTATAACCATCTATCTCAACCTAAAATACACAAGTATCCAAGAATATTAAGAAGGAATCTATGAGATAATTGCACTCCTAATGTTAATTAGTCATGTAATCCCAAGCCATCATGTTAATCCACTAAGTATGAGGCCCTTTCACCTCTCACACCTATCATTCCCTTTCCATCTCAAACATCAATTGATCATTACCCATCCACCTCTTACACCTATCATTTCCCTACTATCTACCACACCTATCATTCCCCTTCCATCTCCTACACATATCATTCCCCTTGCACCTATAATTCTCTTCAACCTCTCCCACCAATAATTTACCTTCCACATTCAACACTTAATTGATCCTCTTCTATCTCCTATCAAAATTAAAATCATTGTATCATTTTTTGACTATATTTAATCCCAAAACCCATATTCTCCTCCTCACATTATCTAAAATCCACCCAATGAGTCTCATAATTCCACCCTTCTTCCTATTACTATATAATAACCTCCCATCCTTCCATCCACACCATATAAAGATTATACCCACTCGTTCCCAATCAAAACATCTACACCAATATGTAATCATATCAAGATCTTATCGAAATGCATGTTCAAATATCCATAAACATAAATCAAGATCTTACCATTCCACCCACTCAATCTCAAGATCCTACCATACCACTTCCTTCATTACATGATATATTATTGTCACCCACTCCATCTTATGATCCATTTTCATCTACTTCCACAAATCAAAATCCTACCATCTCACTTCCTCCATCTAAAGATACGTTACCATCTACCCATACAAATTAATATCAAAGAATCACATCTACTTCAATTCATGATGATTTACCTTCTCCAATCCTCACACCATCACTTTATCCCCTTAGTTCACTAAAATTTATTCAAAATGGTTCACATACACTTGATAAAACATCTCATTTTCAATCCACCTAATAATAGGCTATGATCTTGTTCCCAAAACAAAAAGTATCCAATTTTATATCAAATGCAAGTAAGAAAATGAGTTATCAAGGTAGAGGCTTAGGCTTAAATGAAAAGGTACCATGGAGACCATCCATGATCATATGGTCATGGTTACACATCTCTAAGATATGTTAATCCAAAATTGTTGAGAAAACTAATACAAAAACTGAGGACACTTCCAAACCCACCATGATATCTTCCTATTGCTCCTCGAAATAATTTACCGCCATCCCCCCTCTTTTGTCATTACAACCCAAGAAAACCAACAATATTCCTCCTTTATTGTCTAAGTCCATTTGTGGTCCCTATATTTCAAAATCCACAATCTTATATCCTCTACATACTAAATCCATTTTGGGTCCTTATAGCCTATATTCCCAGCCCCCGTCTTATCCTACTTATTCCTTCATCCACTAATCTCATATTCCTATCAACCACAACAAAAATGCCACCCCTTACATTCCTGATCAGTATAAATAACTAAACATATTGATACACCCATCCACCATCCTACTCTATTACTCCATTAATATTCCTTCCACCCAATATAAAATTTCTCTTGCACCTTCTAATCTTACTTTCATAAATTCATATGCCCAATAAAAAACTCATAAAGATAAATGTCCACAAAACTCTAAAAAATCTCATGTCCACTCCAAAAGACATGCTTAAGGAAAGAAAAATCTAATAAAAAAATGAACTACATCCCAAAGCCTCAAAGGCCCACCAAAGAAAAAGGAAAAACTATATGGATCCCAAAGCAAAAAGATGCAATGCATCTAAAATAAAAATACACAATATCATCCAACCTTACTAATCTATTAGAAAATAATTCTTCCCTTCCATCTCCTATATCTATTTTTTATCCTTATGTCTCAAACTATCTATCATAACTCCTCCATAATATCCACAACTATCATTAACTTGTTATCCACTCTTTCCACACAACTGACAACATTTGCTAATTTTGGTCTTGTAAAAATCCCCCTATCATACTCACATTCCATCATTCCATCTCAAAATCTCGTACCACCATATTTCTTACCCTACATATATACCTCATCAAAAATATCTCATTCATGCATTTGCATAAGCCACT
This sequence comes from Chamaecyparis obtusa, assembly GCA_027943335.1. NCBI lineage: Eukaryota > Viridiplantae > Streptophyta > Pinopsida > Cupressales > Cupressaceae > Chamaecyparis > Chamaecyparis obtusa. The sequence goes on from BSBK01009772.1 coordinate 223,717, forward strand.
CATCCCAAATAAGTTTGTACCTACATCCAATGATCACTACAAATGAGCTCTTGTTATCTTGATATTTAACTTGATTCTTGAGTCATCCATCCATCTCCTCATTATCAATCCATACAATGTCCTCCAAAAAATAAAAATAAAACTACTTTAAAAAAAAAAAGTAAAAGAAATAAATTGTCTAATGGTGAAAACTTGGCAAAAAGGATCCTTTGACAAGTACCATGATGAAAACCTAGTAAATTAGTTTCATGTGTAATCCCTCCATCCATTTTTTCTCCACACTTGGGGCCAGCATCTTCTAGGTACCTCTTAATCCCTTCTTCCTATTATACCTATCACATTGTATCCATTTAACCTCCTCTATCCTCCTTTGGATATTCAAAAAAATAGATTCCACCATGTATGCATTCTTTTGACACCTCTTGGAATATATTTTCCCATCACAATTTTAATCCACCTAACCTCCCTTACCCATCCATCTTCCCATCTATATAATTTCTCTACCTACCTCTATCAAACTTATCCACCCATCATCCTATCTTCCATATACATCCCCAACCCACTCATTTTCCTATAAAACATCTATCTCCCTCATTCTCTCATCATTACATCTTTCGTCTAATGATACCCATCCTGATGCCTTATCCTCCATGACATATCCAAAATGGGGTCATCTTGGACATAGTCCTTGGAGACCCTATCCCATCCCAGGTGACATAGTCTGTGAAGACCCTATATCATCCAACTTTCATCTACCAATCCTCATATACTACCATCCCTTCATCCCCAATCATTTCATCTCCCAATCCTTATCTTCCTCCATCCCTTCATCCATAATCATTATATTTACAAATCCTTGTCTATTAATGCTTCCATCTACAAATCCACCAACAACTCCTCCAACTCTCAATATATCCTATTATATCTTGCCATCTCCTAGTCCATCCATAGCCATTAGTATCTATCTCTGCGATACCCCTATATAATCAAATTCCATATATTCCTATTCCAATGCTGCTCATAATTCACCATCATATACAAATCCTATATGTCTCCTCTAACTATCCAAAATTGGACACCAGCTAGACCATCCAATAAAATCCTTGGTATTCTTCACATCCTTATTGCAAGCCTTTTAATCACAATCTAATCATCATCATTGCAATGCATCCTTCCCAATTAATTTTTGTGTCAAGATGCATCATTCTAATATCAATAACACCTTATTCACCATTAATTCATCATGTCTTTTCATCTTGACTAGTAAAACATCACATTTGTCTTTGCATCATAAAAAATCTACCATCCCAAGCCCTTGAATATCTTGTAACTAGTATATTTTACATTCCTATTAGTCACATATTCACCTAGGCTTATTTGTGCATATGTATCTTTAGGACCCATCCTTTGTGTCACTCAGTCCTTGTATTATCAAGGCCTTTGTCCCTAACTATTTGGTTCTTCAACAATCATCCCTTAGTCTCTTTGAAGTTTGAGTATCTTTCTTATCTCTTTTCATAGGAATATTATATTATAAATCTAATCATGGCCTTTGTAGGATGTATCCTTCCTCATATCAAACCAATCAAACCATCAATGTACATTGTTTTCCCTATGGTAAAAGGTACAATATGCGAGATACTTGTTATTTATTTAGTGGTTTTAGATCTTTTTATAACCTTTCTTTTAAGCTCCCTTGTTTTACCTCTTCAAGGTCACCATTATACTTTATATCATGATGTGCTATAAATGGTGGAACTAAGGGAAAGATCTTCATTTTTTTGAACTCTATGTGTGTATGTGTTTATATGTATCCCTTGCATTTCCACATATGATACATGTTGTCACATGATGCACTTAGGACATGTCTCTTGCTTGTGTTTCTTCTAGCATTCTATCAATAAAATTCCCCTATATCTTTATATGATATTATATTAAGCATTTTCCTATTTCTTGTTCATTTTATGCATGTGTGATACGTAGTCACATATGTTTATCATAACCTAATGTATAAAATCATATGCTAAATAGAGATAAGCTATCACTACATGACATCTCCCATTTGGGAACTTCTAGCTCGAGCTTCTTATATCTCCATCCACTTATCATTTACTCATCATGCATACATCATCCCATCCATTTTGAAAGCATAACCTTTTTCTCTTAAACCTATCTATCATCTCGAGGAGGCATTGTCATTGTCATCTCCAATCATCTTTCCTCCTAGTCACTCTTTTGAATGATAGGGGAGTCTTTTCTAATTAAACCATTTTCTTCCTAGCTCTATGTTTTATTCTTCTTTGAAATGATGTTACTTTGTAATATCATCTCAAAGAGGGGAAAACTCTAGACACCCAAATTTGATTAATAATTTTAATTAAGCATATAACTCCTTTCTTTTTATTATTAATTAAACAACTATACATTATTTTTTTAGTTAATGTTATCCTTTTAGCCAAATTTATTTAATTAACTATCTATAGTCCAATTAATTAACTAGTCTCCCATACCCATTTAATTAATTAATTCCACTTGTTTTATTAATTTAAAAAATATCTTTGTTTATTTTAATTAATTTATCAAACTTCCTTTTCTCCCACTTGGAATTAAAAAAATCACATTTAATTCTATGTGAGTACATGACTCCTAAATTTAACCCTAACCTAATTCCTACCCAACTTATCCCACTCATCCACTCATTAAGATTAATATAATTATAGTCCCCTCCTTACTCATTTGCACATTTCTAACCTAAATGACTGGTACCCAAAGTCAAATTTTATCTTGTCAACCTTAAATCACATGCAAGAGCCCACATGGGCTTCTTACATGGTCATCCACTCTAAGGAATATTTTTTTCCTTCTTCCCACTTCTCCAAAATCCCTTCATAATTAAAAAAATGACTACATTCCCCAATCTTTCCCTCTAGGGTATGATATAAGTAATGAAAATATGGTAAATATACTTCAACCCCAAGGTCTATTCAATATCTCACATTATGACATTTGTTACAATGCTACGAGTTTGAGAAATCACACCTATGTGATTCTATTAGAGTGCATCTCAACCCTTTGTTAGATTTCAATCTCAACCATTTATTATATTCCCTTTAGCTCTATAAATTGAGAGCCCAATTCTCAATTTTTGAACCATATTTTATGAAAAAATATAATGCCAAATTGAGACAAAATCATCATCCCAAATATTGTTATAATGTTTGAAATCTCTCCAAATCCTTGAAGCTTGAGAAACTATTAAGCACACATCAAATTACTTGGGCAGATCTACACAACAAAGGGCAATTTTAATTGGGTTTGAACTAAGGTTTTATTCTCTTTCATGTTTGTACTTTTTCACTTTTGTTATCTTATCTTAATTTTGTATTTATTAGTGTAATTGAATCTTCTAACATGTTTAAATGCATTGCTTTTGTTAACTTGCACTTTTCCTTCTACATAGTATCTGAAGGATGGAAGTATTAGAAGCTGTAATATACAAGAAAGAGTATTTGAATTTATAATGGAAGAATCTTCTACATTCCTCTACATATAATTTTGGTATCTTCTAGTTTTAGTTTTGTAACACAAGGTCTATGAATGTTGCAATATCCTATTTTTAGTTCGATAAGATTTCAAAGATAGAATTGTTTTATTATTTGTTAACAATATGGTTGGTTGTTAAAAATAGTTAGGAAAGACTCAGAAAATCTATATTGGTATTTCAAGTTATGAGTTTTCTGTAAATGGATCTAATGTTTGTGCAATATTTTAGTTTAGATATCATATGTGGGTTTGATATACAGGTGGAATTATATTTCTCTTAGTGAAAAATGATTGTATGTGTTGGTGGTTGGCAAAATCAACCGATTTTGATGAAATATTTTATGATGTATTGTTCTAGATATGATTTGTAGGAATACTTAAGAGGTTGAAAGAGGTCCCCACATCATGTCTGGTTCTTCACATGGTTTCATGTGCATTATAGATTTTTGTTGGATAGATCCACTAATGTGCTATAATGTTTTTCTAAATGCTTTTTATTTTGAGTGAGATCTTAGAAGTGGTTACAATGATTGCACTTAAATAGAATCATTAATTGAAGGTGTATTATGATGTATTTGAGTCTCCCTTTTACTCCTTAGGTGGATCACATTAAATATTTATGTTTATGGTCATTGACTTTGCGCAAATGTTGTTTATTTTTATGTGGCTGAGCTTGATAAGTTTTTGATGATCAAGCTAGTATATATGTGTTTGAAAAGCATGAAAAATTGGTATGAAATGGAGGCAAAGTATGTGCAGATCAAATGTCAAGGTAGTTCATAATACAAATGTGAAAGAGTATAGGAAGAATAGTGTGAATATGATAGAGTTGTTGTAGTGTTTTATGGGGAGATCCTATGTCTACTAGAATATTATGTTTTCTTTTGTGGCTTTGTATCTTTCTCTAAGGTACCATGTCTTATCTTGCAATTCCTTCACTAGGGAGAAATGTGGATTCTTGGTTGTGGGCATAAAATAATCATTGTAAATTTTTTTTAATGTAGTGAGTAGATTATGTCCATGGTATTTCCCATATTTAGTATTCCGCATACATTTGGTGTTCATTTGTGTGTTCATTACAATATCTTTCAATTATGGTTAGTTGGATAAAGTTAATTCTTAATGGTTCACGACAAAATAAATTAAATTTTTATGCATGCTAATTTACCCCACTCTAGAATTTAGTGGTGTTCAATAATCTATAGCAAACAAAATGTGATTATTTGATAGATTTTGGCCCAATTTCATACAACCAAAATTAAAATTAATAGGTTTGAGGATCTTGAAAAATTTAATGCAATAGATGGGGATTGGTTTGAGGTGATTAATGATGAGAGGGTTTGGGATGCTACTGATGACCTCATTAAGTGACTTAAGAATTGGGATAATATTGACACCAAAATAAAGGAAATCTATGAGTTAGTGTTCTCTAAGGAAGAGAAGAAATATTTTTTTCTTGTCATTTGTATTACCAAAAGAACCCAAGATGATATAAAAATAATTTTGAAGGAGATTTTTTATTATATAAAAGATATGATGCATACAACTTCTAGCTTCCTATAGATTCTCTAAGAGGAACTAGAACATAGGCATGCTAAAAATAAAATAAAAGAGATGGCATCATCTTTTAATAAGGAGGATTTTGATGATCCTCCCTTTTCCCAAGTGAAAGTGAAAAAACCTTCTTTTTGCATCTACTAAAGGAATTACATTAAAAAAATAAGTATATTAATACATCTAGTTGAGGTTTTCTTAGGGCTAGTTGTTTTCTATTTTTCTTTTATCTTTTCTATTCTTGTTTTTGGGTCTATTTAGGTTGTTGATCTTTTGTTTGGTTTTCTCACCCCTCACAAGTCTTGTTCCCTTTTACATATTGGCTATTTTTTAATGGTTTAAGGCATCTCCCACTTTTTCTGTCAGAACTATGACTTTGCAAAATCTTTATTAAATTTTTAAATATTTCTTTGATTATTATAATATTTTTCTATTTAAAATGAAAAATATGTTGTCATTATAACAACTATAAAATTTGACCATAAGCATAAACATATGAAAAATTATTGCCAAAACAAGAGAGCAATAAATGGGCAAGATCATAAATCTAGGCATGTGTATAAAGATTACATTCAAATTGTTTATTACTATAAAATACATGATTGCAATGCAAAGAACTAGTATCTCTTCTAATAAAGTTCATAAAACATATAAACTACATTCAAGCCTTTAATTTACATGTACACATTGAATTTACTCAATTTTTCTACCAATCAAACTTCATACATTAATAATTATTTTTCATGATAATAAGTAATAGATGCTATAGTAGCTTGAAGGGCATGCCATGAGAAAATAGTGAAAATGAATGGTAGTGTTAGAAATCACAATTGAGCCCTAAGTTCCAATAGAGGAGGTGATCAAAATGGTGACCTGATAGATGGCCTTGAATGTTTGAGTGGTGATGCCATCTCCTCTGTTGCTTATATGGATGAGTATGTTGTGGGTTAACGTGCTCCTAGGCATGAGATGCCTATTTCCTACATTCTCTTTTATGTTTCTAGTGATAGCATTAGACATTGATTTTCTAATGGTTTGGCTGAGGATTTGATTCTTGTCATTGGATGTTTAGTTTTGGAGACTAGTATTCAAGTTTAAATGAAGGCTATAAAGTTTTTTTGGTAGAAGAAGATGACACACTCCTTGTTATATTGTTGAAGGTCCATGCCCTCTCCTGTATGGAGACTGAGCTTGACAATGGCATTTTGTGTGATGTTGATTGTGTAGATATATTTATTGTTCTGGAAGATTTTGAAGGAGAAGCCCCTTATTGTTCAGATGACCTTAAATGAGATTACATTGTCTTTTTCTAGGTTGACCAATTTTTCATTAGCCTCCATTATTCACAATTTGAGGATAGGCTTTCTTTTTTCCCATTTGGTCTCTATGGTGCTCTAGATTATTGGGCATGGTATTCTTGTGATAGATGGTGATTTTCTTGTGGATTAACTACATGTTGTTAGTCTGGCTTCTAGGATTAGCTATGGTAAGGGATCTTCTTTATCCCTTGTAATCAATGAGGTGGACACCCTTGTTATATCAATTGGTGAAGGGGCTTCTGAGGTGGAGGATCTAACCCTCATTTAGAATTTCTCTAAGTATTTTGAGGGTTCCTTGCCAATGACTATTGACCCCTCATTCATTATTGCTTTGGGGACTACTTTTTGCATTCCTAAGGTTACTTCTTCAAACTCTATGGAGCCTTCATTTTCTCCTTATACTATTCCTTATCCTCCTCCTAGGGTTCCTAGTGGTGGTTTGGTGCTTGAGGAAGAGATTCTCAAGTTTCTTCTTTTGGAGTCATCATCTTGGCTTGAGAATTCTCTAATTGGGAGATTTTTCAGTCACAAACCTTATATTGAAATTTGATATGAACAGAAGATGGGTTTTTTGCATCTGTAAATTGGGTGACCTAGTTAAGGTAACTGTTATGGATGATAAATGTTGAACTTCTTTTCTTTCTTTAGTTTGGAGGACCAAACTAGGATTCTCAGTGATGGTCCCTAGTTTATCAACATGAATGGCCTTTGTCTCTCTAAGCGGGTTCCTAGTTTTAATATGAAAAACTTTACGATAACTATTTAGGCTCATCTACTAGGGTTACCTTTGGAACTTTAGAACAACAAGATTGTTGTCTATGTACAATTCTTTTAGGCAATTTTGTGATATGATTCTATTACTTGTTTCATCAAATGTCTACTTTATATGATATTGTGTAGGTGAAAAATAATAAAGTGCTCCTTACTCATGTCACTTTGTGTTCCAAGTTTGGAAAATGGGTGTAGGAAATCAAAGTTTAAATTTCTTCAGATGTTTGCAATTCTTTTAATAAATTGGGTCATGTTGCTTCTGGTTTTGTGACCATGAAGGAGAACCATTTTGTTTGGAGGAGAAAAAAAAGAAAATGTATCCTAATTGTGATCAATCAAAGGAAAGGATCAAGTTGTGGATTTTGATTATATCCCTAAAGTTGTAGACATGTTTCAATATTTTGTTGGCAATTCTTCAGATTCTCGTAATCACAAGAAAAGGTGCTTGGTTGAGATGGATCAGCCTTTCCCCTATGTCATGAAAGAGTAGATTGTGAATAATCATGTTTCAATTGTTTCTCCTTGTTTTAAGAAATACATGGAGCAAAAGAATCGAGAAACTAATGTTAACAAAAAATCTTTAGATCACTTCATTAAACACCCATGATTTGGTTGGGGTTCTATTTGCAAAACGTGGGTGTTTTGTGCTATGTTGCCTTTTTCTGCTCTTGGCAGTCCTCTTTAGTTGTTCAGCTAGAAAATCATGAAACTTTTTATGAATTATATTAAAAAAAAAATGTTTTCCTATTAATCGTTTCGAATCATGCACATTTTAACGCCTACTTTATTTTTAGTAGTATCTATTATATGTTTAACTCCGTATTAAGTAACTAGACGAGTATCAAAGCTATTTTTTGTCGTTTTGACTATTTCTAGAAGAGACGACACATGTCATATGTCATAGGGGGAAAGAAACATAAATCATATTAAAAATATTTGGTATCCAAATACGACGAAAACATCTCCAAGCTAATAATGTACAATTATTTTAATAGAACTTCACTTTCAAAAGCTAGATCTTCTAGGCTGACAATCTAGAAAAAATATATTTTTATAGTCGGTTTTTTTCTCATTTTAAAGAGAGTTGTCAATAGCAGATAATGAAACACGTGGAAACGCAGTCCACTCATATGTGCTATAATTAATTAGGTCAGTGGTCCAGTTTCCACCCAAATAAAATCTTTATAAATAGATAATCGAGGCGATCTCTTAGCATGTTAAAGCGAGAGATGGCCCCTAAAGCATGCGCAGCTTGTCGATTACAGCGAAAAAAATGCTCAGATGACTGTTTGCTGGCTCCTTATTTTCCTTCAGACGACCTGCATAGGTTTTCCACCGTGCAGAGAGTGTTCGGGTTAAACAATATTATCAAAATGCTAAAAGTAATGTAACCCTACTCAATTTCTCAGGTTTCAGACATTATATGGAATCACTTTAATCGCTTCAAATTCTTTGGATTTGTATTCAAGTTTATGACACTTAATTGCCTAGTTGGATAATGAAATTCATGGTTTTATGTGGTTTTTGTAATAGGATGTTAAAGCTGAGCAAAGAGCAGATGTAGTAAACAGTCTGGCGTATGAAGCAACCGCCAGGGTGGCGGACCCTGTTTATGGGTGTGCAAGAGCAACGCAACAACTGCAGAAGCGGATTGCTGACCTGGAGTCCCAGTTGACAGACACACAAGCAGAGCTCTTAGATATGCGTTTGGCAAATCAGAAGCTTCTCTCCCTTCTCGCCGTTGGATCTCTTGATGCCCAGCTTGTCTTATCTTCTTCGCCACAACAAAATGAAAATGGCATGTATGAGGAGGTGGATCCATTTCAGCTGTGGGAACCGCTATGGCAAGTATAAATTTAAGAGAAAAGCAAATTGAAACTTATTTTATGGACGTTACAGCTCTTAGCACTGTTAAAAACTTCTTTGACTCTATCCTGAACTGGACAATTTTCTTAAATTGCTTTATAGGTCGTTTTTGCATAAGGTGGTATTATAAACAATGGTATTAAATATATAATATAATAGTTTCCTTTGGTATATACGGTGGTTATTTCTGTCTAGAATACTATTGCATTCATTGTTTTCTATGTGGCATTAAATATCTTTTGGTATATACTATAGTTTCTATTTATACTAATGAGTTCATTGTTTTCTATTTTTACAAATGTTCAATTATATATGAAGAGGTGGATCCAATTCTGTTCTGGGAAATAATATGGAAAGTATAAATTTAAGAGAAGGGAAATTCAAAATTTATTTTATGGACATTATAGATCTTAGCATTCTAAAAACATTCTTTAATTCTATATTGCATTCGACAATCTTCTTAAATTGTTTCATAGGTGAGTTTTGTACAGGGTGGTATCATAAACAACGTCATTAAATCTAAAACTTAATAGTTTCTTTTGGTATATAGCGTTGTTGTTTCTGTCTATAATATTGCATTCATTGTTTTATACGTGGTATTATAGACAACACCATTAAGTATATCACTTAATAGTTTCTTTTGGCATATATGATGGTTTTTATCTACACTGTTGAATTCATTGCTTTCTATTTTTTCAAATTTTCAACTATGTATAAAAAAGTGGATCCAATTCAGTTATGGAAAGTATAAATTTAACATAATAGTCAATTGAAATTCATCTTATGAACACTATAGCTCTTAGCATTGTTAAAATGTTATTTAACTCTATCTTGAATAGGGTAATTTCCTTAAACTTCTCCATAGTTCATTTTTGCACAAGGTGGTATCATAGAGAACGACATTAAATATATAACTTAATAGTTTCTTTTGGTATATACAGTGGTTGTTTCTATATTTACTATTTAATGCATTGTTTTCTATTTTTTAAAATTTTGAACTATGTATGAAGAGGTGGATCCAATTTTCTTGTGGGAACTAACATTATGGAAAGCATAAATTTAAGAGAAAGATAAATTCAAATTTATTTTAAGGACATTATAGATCTTAGCACAATTAAATTGTCCTTTAATTCTATCTTGAACTGGATAATTTTCTTAAATTGCTTCATAGGTTATTTTGCACGAGGTGGTATCACAAGCAACATCATTAAATATAAAACTTAAAAGTTTCTTTTGGTATATACGGTGGTTTCTTTCTATATATACTATTGCATTCATTTTTTACTATGTGGTATTATAGACAATGTTATTAAGTATATAACATAATAGTTTCTTTTGGTATATAGAGTGATTTATGTCTATACTATTGAATTCATTTCTTTCCATTTTCCCAAAGGTTCAGCTATATATGAAGAGGTGGATCCAATTCTGATGTGGGAACGGTTATGGAAAGTATAAATTTAAGAGATTAGTAAATTGAAATTTATTTTATGGACATTACAACTCTTTGCAATGTTAAAAAAATCTTCAATTTTATCTTTAAGTGGACAATTTTCTTAAATTGCTTCACGGGTCATTTTTGTGCAAGGGAGTATCATAGACAATGACATTAAATACATAACTTAATAGTTTCTTTTGTTGTATATTGTGTTTATTTTTGTTTTTACTATTCTATTAATTGATCTCTATGGCATTATAGACAATGTCATGAAATACTTCGCTTAATAGTTTTTTTTGGTATATATGATGGTTCTCTCTATATTATTGAATTCAATATTTTCTATTTTTTATTGTTCAACTAATCATTGCATAGAATTAAAAAACCTGTACAATAATTTAATAGTCTATAATTACATTTTGAATTTGGTAATTTAAAAAAATAGTTGACTTGAATACATATACAATATTATATACATCATAATAATTGTTTAGTCTACGGGGGAGCATCTTGTGGTATAATATTTATGTCATTGCATTGTTAATGGTGCAACCATAGTTCAAATCTCTACTTCGCCCAAATAAATAGTGTTAATGCAGACATTTTCACGTGACTATTTGAACATATTTTGGAGTCTATCCAAACAAACTAGTAGAAAATAAGTATTCATAAGATAGACAAAACTTCTATATTCAAATTTCTTATTGATACACATTTGTTTTACTACATCATTAACAACAATGGCCAATAAGTCATGCAAGAAATATATTTCCACTAATTTAACTACAAACCTGATAATAACTACTATAAGCAACGCTAACACTTATAATTGAAACGTGATACAATACATCTCTTATTATCTTATTATCAAATTCATTACATCAACAAATTATTTTATGTGCAAATAGATTATTTGTTTACATCTTGACTGATAATAATACATTTGTGAGCATTTTGCGATTCAGATGAGTAAGGCATTTGGAAGTTTACTTCAATAAAATAAAAAAGTTGTTCAACTGCTTCTACCACAATTTAAATATATAATAGGCAGATTTAAAATATCAGACGCTCTTTTGTGGATTAGCGATATTTATTAGATGTTCGATATAGACTTTTTAAGAACATAAAGTGGTTGGAGTTATTCAGACGATACTTGAGCAAAGATGGATACCAAGATTAATTCTAAATTCTTCCCTTAAACTTGATTTTACTTACATTCGACTTCAGACCGATGTAGCCCGACTTTACTCTGAGGTGCTTAAAATATTCTTCAAACAAGGCTTTGGTGAAAACATCAACAGACTATTCTGTTAATCTACAAATTATAACTTTTTTCACTACCAATCGATTTTTTTGAAGTGATATATTATATCAATTTTTTTCATTGTTAAAAGAGAAAACATAATTATAATCACAGTCCTTCTCACTCTTTCTTTTAACTCAAATAATTTTTTCCTTCATACAACTTAAAACATGTTGCTTGTTTGATAATAACTTATTATGCCCTAATTCCCACTAAATTAGAACCAATGATTTTCTGCAACTCCAGCAACTATAACACCTTTTATAAACACATCTTTTGTAGCGACAATGTTACACTTAATCAGACACTCAATACTATCCCTTGTTTGCAACCACATAGTTCCCAAATGAAGGATTGCCTTAAGTTCCAGTATGGCTCTTCCTCTCAGATCAAGCCCTAGTAAATTTGTTTGCGTTTAAATATCATGTCAATCAACTTGTTGAATAATTATATGCGTAGAGAGGACAAATTAAAGAGGATTGCTATACAAAAGCTGTCCTATTGTAAGTGGATTTCTTTATAAAAAGAAACAAAGAAATGAATTTCCGATTGCAATGTTTCAATGATTAAGAAAAGAAATATTTTTATATCGGCAACAAATCGTCGATGCGAGATAGAGAAATTCTGTGCGTTACTACTCGACGATAGAATATAAAATAGTTTTCAATTAGCATTAGAGCGTGCACATATGATATAATAATAAGGTGCAACAAGTTGTTAGCTACTAATATTTAAATGAAAAAGGGAGCATATCAATCTATTCATAATATTACAATAATGATTACTTGAAATAATATTTTATTTTTACAAATACTAGAACATTCATATAAAATATATAAGTTTCAACAACTTGTTAGTTATTATTATTTAGTAGAAAGGGAAATATATCAACCTATTTATAATATTGCAATAATGGATACTTGCAATAATATTAATATTCATTTCTTTTAAAACAACTCTATTTTATTATGATAATGAAAAATAGAGGGAGTAAAATGAATGTTGACTCTACTTATTATATTTATGTTGTTTGTCATTCTTAAAGAAAAGGATGCTTGTTTACGATGGATTGTAATCTTATTGTATTATAATCTTTGTTTTCTATTTTAATTATTTATTAATTTCATAAGTATATTGTTTATTATTAATTTCAAAAAAATATTATTTTAATTAATATTTGGATGATCATATATTGGAATCTTGTATTTAGTCTATTCTATTTTTATTTTTTATATGAATTTAATAATAAATGTATTTTAATTATTTGTCTTTTCATGAAATTATAAATGATAATTAGAAGTTAGTAGAATTAATTAAATTCATATTTTTCTATCGTCTTATCTTTTTAAAATAGAATATAAATAACTTAAAATTGATATAATATTTAATATATTTTTAATTTTTATTAATAATAAGATATTGATTCTTTAAATGTCATTAGAAAAGATCATTATGGGATGCGAAAATTTGATGCAAAATTTTGCAGTGCTTTAAGTGTTTTTTTGGCAGGTTTGGTCCTCTGGCGGCTCCCCGGCTTGCTGTGTCGCATGGATGGTGACACGTGGTCTGGGAACCTGGATCTGATCTGAGGGGAATTTACTCCTCCGTTACGGTTTGATCTTCCTTACCCTGTGCATTTATTTTGCTAGATCTGCATTTACTCCCATGGAAATGGACTCGGATGGCCTGGATAAAATAGGAGATTGTATGATGTCTTCTGCGTTACCCGAGGTCTCTGGCTCTCCCTTGGTGCCCCCGGCCGATATTTCTAACCCTAGTCCTTCTTCAGTGCCACTGAGGAAATCCTTCGCTGAAACTGTGGCTCCGAGCAACCATGGGTTCTCCACTGATGCATGATTTGTGCAGGTGGTTGGAGGCAAAAGATCACTCGAGGAAGTTAAGGGTGCTGCCCACATCTCGAATGAGTTTGTCATTTCACCGAATGAAGCAATGCTCAAGGAAATTGCACTGGAGAAGTCTCAGCTCTGTGACACTGCAATTTTCTTTGCTTGCGTAGATATAGAGAAGTGTCCTCCTAGGAAATTTCTTGATGATTGGTTTCATAATCTATGGAATTTAAAGCTAGGGCTTAAAATATCTTTCTGCAGGCAAATTCAAAAAGGTTTGTTTATTGTGTTTTTTAACAGTCATGAGGCCCAAGTCAAAGCCCTAAAATGACAGTATTGTACTGTCGGTAAAACCTCATTTAGGGCATTGGCCTGGTCTCAAGAAGCTATTTGTGATGAAATCATTGCTTTGTCCTCCCCCCAGTGGGTGATTCTGAAAGAGGTTCCTCCATTTTTATGGAAATTCCTTGCTCATTTATTAGCACCCTTTGGTTCTGTTATTAGAATTGATGAAACTTCTAGACTGGTTTCTAATCTTGACGCCAGGGTATTAATTTCCCTAAAACCTAGTGTTGGTATTCCTCAAAAAATTTCTTTAAAAATCCATGGCGAAACTATTAGTTGCCTAGTGGAAATTCTCGGAGGCATTAATGCTTGTTATTTGTGTAAACAAGAAGGGCATATTCGAAAGAACTACCCGATTATTAAGAGGAACTCAGAGCCTGTGAAAGGAAATAAGGATAATGGGGTACCAAAAAATAGAGAACTGGTGTTGGTACCCCCGAAGGTTTATCCTACACCAGATAAACTTTCGGGCTCACAAATTGGGAAAAGTTCTGATATTCCTAAGGGTAATGATCTAACCAATTTTCACCAAAACTCTGCTATCCTTGAACAAGATAATCTTCTAATGGATAGTGAGGGTTTTCAAATTGTTAAAAATAAAAAGCCTAGGAAAAAGAGCACTCAAAATTTGGCTTCTGACTGAAATCGTGCTACCTCGAAAACTAATCCATTTGTTGCCTTAACTTCTCCTACATTGTTGACTGAAGATGGTTTTTGTACTGATAGAGGGGTTACTTATTCATTTAACTCGAAAGGGCAAAGTCCTACTAGTGGAAGGGCTGGTGATGTTACCATGCAAGAGGTGGCTATAGATTTGGTTAGTAACAGAGTGTGCCCTAATGATGGTAATATCACCATCCCTCCCAGCTCTACCCTTAACGAGCTAGATGAATATTCCTTCATTGAAGTTATTTTTGCTAAAGATGGCCCTGACACTGAAAAATTGAGGAATTCGGTTGATAATAACTATAATAGAGCTGCTGAAATTTCTGACATTGTAGATGGATCTCATATGAGCAGGAATTTTAGTATGAATGGAGCCCAACCAAGCCCTGCTCATCTAACTTGTGATGAGGAAGAAGATGGCACCCTCATTGGATCCAATGGATCTAAGAAAAAAGGTAGACCCTTGGGATCAAAAAATAAAAAGAAAAATGGGGAGTTGATAGCCCCTCTTACTAGTTTCTCCTTACCCCCTTCATCATGAAGTTTATTTCTTGGAATATTAGAGGGATTGAATCCCCTGATAGGAAGGCTATCATTAAGAGATTTCTTATGGGACATAAAGACCTTGATTTCTTCATGATGTATTAGCTAAAGGCGGTTGACTTCCCTCCTAATTCCTCCTTAGAATTTCTGTGGCGGGATGCCCTTAAATTTGTTACTAACCACCCTAAAGGGAAAGGTGGTGCTGCTTTACTTATTAACTCTTTTTGGGAAAGATATATAGATTATGTTGGTTGCTCCCCCTGTAACCGTGTTGTTTGGGTTGTTATTAAACTTAATGGCTCCTCTTTCGGGGTATGCTCCCTATATGCTCCTAATGAGGTTAAGGATAGGATTAATTTATGGGATTGGATTTATAATCTCCTTGACATCCCGTGGATATTGGGTGGAGACTTTAATATGATTGAGCATCATGAAGATAAGCTTGGTGGTCTACCTTTTGCGTGGAAACAACAAGAGAAGACTCAGTGGGATCGCTGCAAGTATAAACATAATTTATTTGATCCTATGCAAGGATGTAAAAAAGATTTCATGGGTCCTTGGTTCACTTGGTGTAATTTTTAGATAAGAGTTAAAAGAATCTATTCTAGACTTGATAGGTTCTATGTGAATGCTGATTTTTTTTCCTTTTCTCCTAATCAACAGAATTCTCCTGTTCTTGTTTCTTCCTCTACCTTATCTGATCATCTCCCTATCATTGCCAATGTTAACATTAGGAATGCTCTTGCTCCTAGTATGCATCATAATGAAAAGTTTATTCTTAATTCATCTCTTCTAAATGATAAGGATACTATTGTTGCTGTTAAGATGATCAGAATGTTTAACCTTAATATTAATTACTCTTCTCAAATTGATAAATGGAATATGAATGTCTCCTCATGGAAAAAATTGTTTCAGACTCTAGGGTAGAGAAAGGCTAAAAATTATAGGAGAGTTGAAAATTTGTTAAATGAACATCTTCAATCTGTTGAAGTTGAGGCTCAGGCTAATCCTTTTTCCATTCCCCATGTCGAATGGGTCTCTACTGCCAGGGATTCTCTAAGGAGACATCAGCATGTTAAAACCATTGGGGCTTCTGTTAGAAGTCGCCAGCAGTGGATAAAACATGGGGATAAGGGATCTAAGTTCTTCTTTAACTATCTTAAGCAAAAGCATAATAAGGAAAAGATTGACAGGATTATTGTGGATAATCAAGAGCTCACTGATGTTAATGAGATTGCTACTACCTTTGAAAATTTTTATAAAATCTTATTCCTTTTGAAAGACAGTAGCATAGCGAAAGATCTTAGGAACCAATGTAAGGCGCTTATACCCAAGAAAATTAATGAAAGAGATGCCTCCATCCTTAGGGCTAGGATCTCAACCCAAGAAATTATTGATCCTATTAATACTCTTAAAAAAGATAAGGTCCTTGGGCCTGATGGTCTTCCTGCTGAATTTTATAAATCTAATATTGAGTGGATTGTCAAGGATTTGTTTGATTTATACTCAGAAGCTTATGATTGTGGTACCCTTGGCAATCTTATCAATACTGGGATTATTAAACTTATTCCTAAGGATGGAGATAAGTCCCTCATTAAGAACTGGCGCCCTATCACTCTGCTTAATGTTTCCTACAAAATTTTAGCTAAAGCTTTGGCTTCTCGGCTTGTTAATATTCTTCCCAACTTCATATGTCCCACCCAAACTAGTTTTGTTAAGGGTAGGTATATTCTCGAGAACCTTGTTACGAGCTGGGAGGCTATGGATTGGGCCAAGGGCTCGAACCAGAGGTCTACTATGTTTCTTTTAGATTTTGAGAAAGCCTATGACCATGTTGAATGGGACTTTATTCTTGTTATTCTTCAGGCCTTTGGCTTCCTTGATGAGTTTGTTAGATATATTCAAGTTTTACTTAAAGATTCCTCTGCTAGAATTGAAATAAATGGGCTGTTGACTAATCCTATTCCTCTGTCTCAGTCTATTAGGCAGGGATGCCCTCTTGCTCCTGCCCTCTTTGTTATTGCTTCTGATGCTTTATATTATGTTCTCAGAGATAACAGTATCTCTCCCAAAGTTAATGGGATTCTCCTCCCTGATAATTTTGATTTTCTTAACATCCAATTTGCGGATGATACTTCTCTATTCCTGGAACTTTCATGTTCTAATATTCAACATCTTAACCAAAAAATTGAGTTTTTTGAAATTATTTCTGGTGCTCGTATCTCTAAATCTAAATCTATTATGCTTGGATGGGATGAGGAACCACCTGATTGGTTTCCTCAATTCAGTTACTCATGGGGTGGACCTAACAAGATTGTCAAATACCTGGGGGTTCCTTTTTCTATCTCCCCCTCCTTCAAAGATATGTGGACTTGGGTCAAAGATAAAATTGTTAAGAAATTGTGTAACTGGGATAATAGAGTGCTTTCGCTTGCTGGCAGGGTACAGGTTTGTCAAAAAATCTTGTCATCATATAGTATATACTATTCTTCCGTGTGGATGTTTAGTAATTATCAAATTTTGGAAATCCAGAAGGCCATTAGGAGGTTCCTTTGGTCAGATGGAAAAGGAAATAAAAAGAAACATGCTGTTAGATGGAACTGGTGTCATATTGAGAAGAAATGTGGTGGTCTTGGTCTTAAAGACTTGAAAATGAAAGGTATAGCCTTGGCTACTAAATGGATCTTCCAGGCTCTTGATGGTCAGGAACCTTGGAAGATTCTTATTAGGAATAATATTTAGAATGGTTATCCTAGGCAGGCTAAGCATTGGAAAAATTTGCCATTCGCTGACCTTGTTGCTGGGTCATTCTCGGTGACTGTCCAAGGCTCCCTGGTCTTTAAATCCATTTGGAAGGCCTGGGAGCTTGTGAGGGGATATATATATAACTCTAAATGTAGTGACATCAACTCTATTCATGGGGAATGTTCCATACGGTGGAATCTGAAACATAATGGTAAACCTCTTGCTATGATCCAGGGCTGCTCTGCGAAGCATTGGAATAGCCAAGGTATTAAGTATTTTATGGATCTTCTTGAGGAAGATAGTCTCCCTAGTTGGCAGCACTTTAAGGATAAGTTCAATCTTCCTGATTCTCATATTCGTACCTATAATATGGTCTCTCATGCCTATCACAGTATCCTTAACCTTCCTTGTAGATGTGATGTGGACTCACACCAGTTTTTGTAATTTAGATGGGATGATGGATCTTTGCTGCATAAGGTTAAGGCCAAAGATATCTATAAAGTTCTTAACAAGGATAACTCTATTATTCTTCATTTAAATATTGTGTGGTATATGAATTTGAGTCCTCTTGAATGGCAAAAAATGTTTGAAATTTTTTGGAAAGCTCATATTCCTCCTAAAATCTTGCATTTTAAATGGTAGCTTCTTCTTGATAGGCTTCCTTTTAAAAATCAGATTGGTATCACTGATAATTGTTCTTTTTGCAGGGCTCCTGAGAATTTGAGGCACCTATTCTTTACGTGCCAATTTGCTAGAAATATCTGGAAATCTTTTGGTTTTTCTATACCTGATCATATCTCTGTTTTAGATACTATTTTTGGAAATATACATGGTTTTAAAAAGGATTCTAACTTTTTATGGAATATTATTTCCTCTCGTATTCTTTGGTTTATTTGGAAAAGTAAAAATGAAAGCAAATTTCAAGATGCTGATAGTACCCTTACTTTGTTTCAATTGAAACTTATACGTTTTAAGATTGTCTTGCAGATTCATTGTATCATGAAGCTCGAGAAAGAAAAACTTAAAAGATTTCTCCATGATGGGCTTGCTACGATGTTCATCTATGAAATGAAACATGGGCTGGAATGGGCCACTATCATTGATAACCAGGTAGCTTTTGAAGGTGCTTTAAAGGAACTGCTTAAAGAGATGCGCACTACTAGAGGCCCCTTCTTTGATAGATTGGAATTCTTCTCTCAGATTTTGGATCAGAAAAAAATCATATGGATGGAGGGTGAGCTTGGATGGATAGCATGGATTGATGATTAGGATGATATTCTAGATTAGTTTTTTTCGTTGGTGCACATTTTTTGTGCTATTTTTTGTATTGGACCTTTGTTGGTGGTGGTAGGCTTGCCTCCCACCTCTTTTTGATTGTATCAGCTTGTAAACTCTCGATTATTTAATTTAAAAAAAATGTCTTAGTATGTTTTGTCCAATCTATTTTACTTTTAAGGTTTCATTATTTATTATGATATGATTGATCTTAATATAATTTTGATAAACTATAATCTCTCTCTCTCTCTCTCTCTCTCTCTCTCTCTCTCTCTCTCTCTCTCTCTCTCTCTCTAAACTTGTTACCCATAAAATAAAATAAAAATATTGCAAGTAGGTATTTTAATAGTCAAGGAGATATTGATTAAGATAAAGAAAAAAAATAGTAAATCATATTAAATAAATTTAGAAAATATATGGTGCACTAGAGGAGAGAGTTGTCTTCAAGATTATATATTTCTTTTTTTTAATTGGGATAGATTTGTTATGAAAAATATGGTGAGAAATGAAAACTGTCAATTTCAGGCGAGTTGGAATTTGAATTTTTATAAAAGAGAAAATATAGGTCACAAACCAATTTTTATTTCTTCATGCACTAGCTATATATGTCATCTATAAGATATTTTGAAATTAGGGGGAAAAATATTTATTTACATATAATTTTTTGGTGGGAACTAGACCCCTAATTTTAAGCTTTTTAAAGCTTTTTAGATGTTAATTTTTAGTTTCAAAGAGGAATAAGTCACCCTTGATGTAAAGGTTCTACGACATTTGTCTCCAATACTAATTAAGATGTACTTAAGATCACACTATCATAATGTCTATAAAGTTCAAATTTTCCAAGATTGTGACTATTGATCTATGCATATGTGATGATATTAGATTCTATCTAGATTTATAAATAACTCAAAAGTTATTGGTATCATTTATTATGTATTATATTTGGGAATAAAATAAATGATTGGATGATGTGTTGAGTTAAGGTTATACAGATTAATCTAGATTTGCATCTCTTTAATCAAGGGCTTCTTCTAGTAGTATTATTATCTTTTAGTAAGTTCTATTTATTTAAGCATTGGTTAGATTGTCAACTATTTTTTATAGAGAAATTACCATGGGCATATTGGTCAAGATGATATAATCTATTAATGTAGTAAGTTAGAAAAAAATGCTGAATTTAACATAGTCCTTTAGTCAACTCTACTTACAAATGCTATTTCCCCAGTTCACAACCACTTATATGTGTGTGTTTGTATATATATGTATGTGTATATGTACACACAGAGAATTAAGGTTATACACATTAATCTAGATTGGCATCTCCTTAAGTAAGGGCTTCTTTTGGTAGTGTAATTATCTTTTAGTAAGTTCTATTTATTCAAGCATTGGTTGGATTGTTTACTATTTTTCATGGAGAAATTATTATGGGCATACTGCTCAAGCTGATATAATCAATTAATGTAGTAAGTTAGATATTGACTTTAACATAGTCCTTTATATATATATATATATATATATATATATATATATATATATATATATATATATATATATATATATATATATATATATATATATATATATATATATATATATATATATATATATATATATATATATATATATATATATATATATATATATATATATATATATATATATATATATATATATATATACATACATACATACATATATATATATACATACATACATACATATATATATATACATATATATATACATATATATATACATATATATATATACATATATATATATACATATATATATATACATATATATATATACATATATAGATATACATATATATATATATATATATATACATATACATATATATATACATATATACATATACATATATATATACATATATACATATACATATATATATACATATATACATATACATATATATATACATATATACATATACATATATATATACATATATACATATATACTTTCTAGGTCAATGTGTCAGTTAATGTGGGATTTTTTACACCATTGAGCACGTGAATTGAGTTGTCTATAGTGATTTGTTTCATATAGTTGAGATCAGTTAAGGTATCTTTATACTTTTACTCTATTTGAAGTCTAGGATTATCCCTCTTAATTTACTCTAAAGAAACAATAATTTGATAATGTAAAAGACACATTCTTCCTAGTTGGGGATAAGCTAAATTATAACTGAAATACTAAAATGACAAGATTATACTTTAAGATTGATAATTTATGTGATGCAATGCTCTTTAAACAGGTCCAAGTGTTAATGCAATAACATGACAAAGCATGACACAATCCATCATGAAATCATATTTGAAGCTAGTTTGTTGTATCATGTTGCTCCTTTTACTCAGATGTACTCTTGATTGAAAGAATTAAGAATGCTTAATCATTATAACTTGAAATGAATTACCTATGTTGGGTTTTGATAGATAAATTATTTCTTTATGTACAATTATCAATGAATTTATAAATTTAAGTTGACATTCATTAGTCAAATAAAAATATCTAAATTATATCACAAATGACAGTAACTTGTGTTGGAGTTTTCAATTAATTGCGTTTGACTTTAGTTTAGATTAATTAATAAATGTTAGTCTATAGTTAGATGGTAGTTGGTAAGTAAGATTTCTGTTGGTTATATTTTTAGCTAAAATAAAGATTTATAAGGCAATCTATAGCATTGTAATTATCATCCATTTGAAACAATTAAAATATGAGATCTCTATTATACATTTTCATATGGTATCAGAGCATGGTTTAATTCTGTGTGCCTAGAAATGTGGCTGGCACGAGTAAGAAGCCTACTTAAACTTCTCTGCGATGGTTGTTTGTGGTTCTTGTGCGTAGCCTAACATTTCTTGCGTCTGCCATCTATCTCGGAGAATGCCAGGAGGAGAATTTAGCCCGTGAGAAAACTCTGATGAGTAGTGGATATTTGCATTTACCATCATATGTATAAAGAATTCTAAAAAAATTTATTGTGTGCAAAATCACTGCATTGCATGACTGCCTGTCTAGGTAATTCAAATGGTTCGGTTCGTAACAACAAAGACTATTCAAATGATGTATTTGTATTCCTTAATTTAATGAGCCAGTTTGTCTCGAGTTTTTGGCTAAAGATCAGTGGCTGGTATGCGTTATTTTGTTAGTTTTTATTTTGTAAGCAATGTGGAAGCGATGAGATGTCATTCTGTTGGCATTGCTGAAATAAGTCTATTTCAAGCTGCGTATGGAGGCGTTGTCCCAGGTTTCCCTTTGCAAGGCCATAGGTGCAGATCTTAATTAGTGTAGAGTAAAAGGCGTTCAGAATTGTCCAGCAAATGCAATCATTGCAGAGCCCATGTTTGTCCCGACTGCTTGTCAAGGTTTTCTACAAAGATAGTTTTGTCATTGAGGTAGCTGAATTTGATTTTCAAAGTACGGTTCTAGTTTTTTGTGATGTATGATTCTATTTCCACATTTTTAAGGCATGTATAACTGAAGAAAGAGAATTTGTGCATGTTGGTTGCGTGAAAGACACTATGAGTTGAAGAAATTGCTATTTTCTTTTAGTATCTTATAAGGTATTTTTTTTTAAGATCTTAAGTTAAATGGTGGTAGTTTTGCTATGAATGTTGGCTGAAGCTATGAAAGAAGTAAAGTTGTGCTTTGGTTATTAATCATATTTCGACATTCCTACATGAGGTTTTAGCTATTAATGATACATTTCTCAAGGATTATGTATGAGTTCTTCATTCATGTATAAAAAGATAGAGAATAGTCAAACAACATATATTGAAGTTTACTTTTTAATGTAGTGGATGCATTAGAGTTGAATATGACATCTTTACTTTTATGTCAATGTATGCTAGAATCTATTGAGATATCATCATTACAATTGACAAGTTTTGCCTATGTTCATATGCAACCTCCAATGGATAGAGATAAGTAAGATTTTACAAGAGGTTAGGGGCAATGGAGGTAGGAGGTTTTCTATCATCCCAAGGTAGCTTCTCACTTAGGGATGACTCATTGTCTGAGAAGTAATTTATTTGTGTTCTTGGAAAGTTGGCGCCTAATAGTTTTGTCCATGGAGAAAGGAGAGGACTTGATATATTTGTGTCTGTGAAGAGAAGAGGGGGCTTGGAAGATTTGTTTCTGAAGAAAGGAGGAGGCTTGACATACTTGTGTCCCTGAAGAGAAAAGGAGAATTGGTATCATGATTGTCCCTTCAAGGAGAGAGTGGGGGGGGGTGGGGAGGTAGGATTTTCAAATATGATTTGTCAAGCACTTAAGGGAGCATTAAAAACACTTAGAGGAGATGCATATTTTTAGAGAAAATGTGTCTCATGTGTAGGAATAGGCGATAGACACAATTGGAGGAGATGTGGAGTTTCAGAGGAAAGACGTTTCATGTACAACACTAGAGGAGGCATTTGACACACTTGAAGTAGATGGGTGAACCCACAATAGTGGGTTATAGGATTTTTCCTAAATGATCACTGAACTCTACATTTTGAAGAAAACTTTCAGATTCAGATGCATATTGTTGTTAAACCATTTGAAATCAAAAGATGAAGTAAATTAAAGTCTTTTAAGATTTTTTGTCTAGATTCTAAATAAATTTTTATTTTTATTTTTGAATTGATTTGAATGGTTTACTCTTTCTCCCACGAAAACTAGTATGTTTTTGAAAACATCATTTTCAAATAGTTACATTGTTTTCATAGAGAATAACTTTTTTTTAAAATAGATATCAATGTGATTCTTTTGAATTTATTTATTTAACATCCATACAGAGGGAATACAATTGGTTTGATGACATTATCATAATTATTGCATATTTTATTAGCATTTGGCATTGACTAAACTGTAATTTTGACATACCTTGACTACATAGCTTATAACTTGTCATTTATTTGTCCAATTTAATTTTTATTTTTTGATAGAAAGAGAAATTCAATACCTAGGGAATAGATATTTTTTACAATTTTTTTTCTCTTATTTTTTATTTTTCCATAAGTGGCAAACATAGAGGTAGACATATGATGAAATATCTATGTTTAGTAAAGCTAAAAATACAAACTCATAATAAACATAATATATATTAACATTATAATCATTGGAAAGATTTTTCTTAGTAGTACCTTAAAAAAAAGGTAGGTTTTTCAAATGGATTCATTTGATCGACCAAAAGATAAAGTCAAAGTGATTTTTGGTCAACATTTTAATAGGTGCGAAGGAGACTCCATTGTAGGTATGAATAAGGAGTATAGATGTTATATCAATGTTTTTTTAATCTAAGAGGATTTGAGCTAACCATTTGTGATTAATTCCTTCAAATGGAACCTCTCAAGACTTAAATCATCATATTTTATTAAAAATGTGTTATTTCAACAAAAATCAGCATGCCTAAGAAAGTGTAGCCCACTATTGTGGGATCACCCAGATGTTGAATTTTGGAAGAAATGTGTCTCATTGTGTAGGGGAGGTGACAACACTCATGTTGTGCAGACAATTTCAAGTTTTGTAGTCAAGAGATCCACTGATGTGGTCAGTTAGATGTTTCTTGAATGAGTGTGGTTAGAGATACACTAGTGTAGTCAATTTGATGTTTCTTAAGCGAACAAGGAGGATTAGTGAAGACATTTCATCAAAGTCTCCAAAGGGTTGGGTTTAAAACCCTTGTAGCTTTCATTCTTTTTTGAACTAATGTAATAAGTGGGGGAATCTTGGAGTTTTACATTTATTCAGGTTATATTTTAGTTTATATTAATTAATAAATGTTATTTTGTAGTTACATGGTACTTGGGAAGTTACACTCTGATTGGTTATATTTTTAATTAAAATAAGGCTTTATAAGCCAATCTATAGCATTGTAATTATCATCCATTTGAATCAATTGAATATCAATTTTTCTATTATGTATTTTCAAACTGACACTTATACATGATTAAATTTGGGCTCTCTTTTGATACACTAGGGTATTATCTCCCTAGTCCACTCAAAAGAGCACTAGACAAAGGAGGTTGCAGAGTATCATAACTAATGAGGGAAGCACCCCGAGACTTAAAAGATATAGAAAATTGAATAAAATAACACCTTCTCTATTATCTGATTGAAGAGATTTATATTACATGAAATTAAAAACAAGAAGACAAATTTACATTTGCTATAGGTTGTAGCACTTATAGATTAAATGGGTTCTAGAAAACCACCCTTTTTCGACTATCAAACTTTTTGTACTCCAAAAACTACTCTTTACTCTAAAGATGAGTTCCCAAAATAACTTCCTTTCCAGTTTATAGCCAAAAGTGAAATTTTAATTTTCAAATTTTGTAATTGGGTAACAAAATGGGGAATTTGAAATTCAAATCTAAGCTAGATTTTAAAATGGGGAAGTTCTTGAAAAATTGTCCAAATTTTGGGAGGCATAACTTTTGATTCAAGAATATGATTGATGTGTTGTTTGAAGCACCATAAATATCTCTAAGAGAACTATGCCCTATGGATTGGCTCATCCCATCCACCCTTTTTTGGGGCCCTAAAGGACCATTTAGTGCCTCAAACCTAACATAGAATAGAATTTGATAAATTTTCAAAAAAATGAAACCTCAGTAACTTTTAAACGGTGAATGATTTTAACCTGATTCTTTCATGAGAGTGCTTAATTTTCCATTTTGAAGATTTCCATAAAAAAAATTTTCCATCTGTCTTCAAATTAAAAGTTACTAAAAATAGTAGGTTGACTTGAAAATGTAGCAGTGGAATTCTAAGAGATGGTATTTTTTATTTTCACAAATGTGTATCCGTAAATGCAAAATAATGAAAAGGAAAGTAGAAAAAAAGAAAAAAAATTGGTTGATGTAGGATTTCCCTTACACAGTTGGATTCTCTTGCATCAATGGCCCAAGACATACGATCTGGTCTCAAAATTAACAATTGATAATATTAGGATTTTATAAGGCCCAAATAGACTTGAAATGATACATGAGAGATCAGAGTAAAGAAAGTTTTGAAATAGAGTGTGAAATTGTAAGGGTATATAATTTACAACACTACAAAAAGATAAACAAACTATGCTATGTAAATATTGATATATTAAGACTATAATAAATAAATATCACAAATAAAAAGATACAATTAGTCCAAAAAAGAGACCCCTCTCGTAAACTACCATAATCAACCAAAGGTTATGCTTCCATTTCTAATAGATTAAACTTAATGAATACACTATGAAAACATAATATGTATAAGCTTAGGAATGCATTCTAAAATATTAGTATTCTTTGCAAAGATTCAAATTAAAAAGTAGCCATGTATGAATAAGTGAGAGAGTGATATTATGTTTTATTCTTCTCAAAATGAGAAGTTCTACTAAACATAGAAGGTTTAGGCATGCTTCTGATAAGAATGTAGAAGATAGGGATGTTAAAGTGACATATTTTAAGAATGGTAAGCCATCAATGATTATTTGAGTCATGCATTTTCATGAAATGTTATTGTGTTGTACAAATTTTCATGGATTTTGCTTCCTTCATTAAAAAATGGAACTCAAAAACCATGAATTCAAACACATTATATGATGCAAGAGAACCCTTGTGTAGTTTGAAATCTTGCATCACCCAAAAATATTTTCCTTTCAATTTGTTTGTTTACTATTCCTATTGAGTTGTTTTTGTGTTTTAGTTGTGGTTGATCCAATTGGCATATCATTTTATGCAGTCATTATAGTGTGTTCTAGACATCATGATGATATCATGTCTATAATCGCATTGAGATCTATTATTTCTAGATAAAGATATCCTACGATTGGTCTAGTCCTGTATTTATTTCATGTTCTTTATGGCCCAAGTAGCAAGATCTAGCCTGCGACAAAGAATCATGGTTTGTAGTTTCTCATGGCACATTGTTTGATGTTCTTAAATTCATGGCCAACCTCCTTGCATGATCACACATCATGTTACATCTATTTTTGAGGTATTCTTATGGATTTAGGTCCTGTCTTATTTGTTGTAATATATTTCCTTTATCCTAGAATATGTTCATCAAATAAGCTGACTTGTGGCTGGCAATCTTGTATATAAGTAGGGTAGTAGTTCTTGTTTAAGAAGTAGGGATAAATCATAGAGGAAGAATGAAAATGAGGTGTTAAGAAAGAAAACCAAGAAGAGCTGGCAGAGAAGGAAAGTTGTAAACAATAAATTGCAAGAAGGCTAGTTTCGGTGTTATGAGATTGTAGATGCAGAGCTTACTTGGTGATGTGGTTGTCTCTGTAAAATGTATGTAATTTTTAGGAATGATCAGCTGTGTATAGATAAGGACTTGACATTGGGAGAAACAAATTTTTCTGCTTAGTGTTGTATATTAACAATGGTGAATTTGAAAAGTTGCATGTTGCAATATAGCTGAATGTAATTCTTTTTTTAGTTGATAGTAACATTTTGTTGCTTGCTATCTACTGGTAATCTTTGTTTTAGTATTGTTATTTTTTGTTGTATAATCTCTTGCTACAAGGTTGGACATCTCCATTGGGGATTTCTCCTCCCTTGTCCACATCATTCTACTATAGAATAAATGTTTACATGTCATCATAGCATAATTACAATATAATTATTTCTCAAGCTAAGGAAGAGGATTTGTATAGTGTGAAATTGCATACATGTGCAATTTCTAACACAATAGATGTATTAATTACATTTTATTATTGTTATATAATTACATATATAGGCCTATTTGTCCACTGGCACCACATAGAGTATATAAAGATGCATGGATTCATTAGTTTCCTCTTATTAGAAGTTGTTTTAAAGCCAACCATACATTTTATGTGTACCAAAGCATACAACTTATACCAAAATATAATGTATGTATCATTTATCACTATCTATGCTTATATGTAGGCACTACATTTGGTGTTGATTCTTTATTTTTTTGTACTATATATGATGTTGATTCTTAATGTGATATGTATCATTTACATTTTATTTCTTATCATCTCTTTCTTATAATTAAAGTGCTCAAATATATGATTCATTTGTTTATTTTGATGAAAATAAAATATCTTTAGAATTTCTCTAAAATTTTAAAGACATAATATACTTTTAACACAAACTTATCAATTTGCAATCAAATTTTGATATCAATATAATGAAAACTATATTATTATTTTTTTTTTTTTTCAAAAATAAATCGCTGAATTCCAAATTTAGTACCAGTTTCATATATTTCTCCTAATAGCGCCGAGTCTAAGCATCACATAACCAAGGGTAGCGAATATGTCTCAGTCATAGACCTCATTAATAGTGGACATCACACTTGGTAGGTGTCCTAGCTGCTTAATGTCAATAAGGAGAGCTGTAATATGTAGTCGAGATTAATGCCTCATACATTAAGATAAATACCCTACATCTATGGTGTTGTAAGCTTCATTGTCTGTTGCATATGTTAAATTCATTGTTTCAATGAGTTTAATGAGCGTCGTACTGATTTTAATCTCTTATTGTTATATTTCATCTTGTGTTCAACTTCTATTTGGACAATAATATAGATGTAAACTTGTTTAAATTAATTGTTTGAGATATGTTGGTTATTTCGAATACTGATCTAAATCAGATTTGGTTGATTTACATACCTCAAGGTTGATTGAGAAATCAATGCATCTAACATCATAAGTAGATGATAGATTGGAAATTCCCTCGGATTCTTACGCATTGTTTTAACTAATCAGAAACCCTATTTCCTAGGGAAAGGGACTTCAATATTGTTTCTAGTAATTTAGCATAAAATTCTTCATATTAATAGAGTTAGAAATATTGCTATTCATGGCAATCCCTAATCTTTGTTCTTGCCACAATTTATTGCAGACAAATTCATGCACCATCAATGGACTTTAACGATGAGTATGATTTGTCAAAACACACTTACCAAGCAACATAGAGTTTTAGCGTTTTTGCAATAAAGAAAAATATTAATTATAATCTAAATACTAGTAGTTACGCACTCAGTTTATATACATGATAGCACATCTCTATGTCTAACTCAAAGAAATCTGAGCTCGCAAGCTTTCTATTGATCTATTGGCTACCTATAAGAATATAAGAATAATCTTAACATAAGCAAACTTGTCAAATTATTTTAACATAACAAAAAATTTCAATATTAATATAATAATAAATATGGATGAAAATTCAATTTACTGTTTATTAATATTATATTATTTATTTTATTTCATTTTTATATATTTTAAAATATTATTTTTGTGTTAATTTAATTTTAAACATTTGAAATAAAAATATATCAATCTATTAGAGTACAAGTTGAATAAAGTTAGTGAAGATGATTGTTGTGATATTGACTCATTTACTAATATTCGAATTTCTGATGATGTGTTTGTGTTACATTTGATTCATAACTCATTCACTATCATTCAAATTTTTAAGATGCATTTGTGTCAATTGAGTTCCCACATATTACTTTTTAACTAAAGACAACTTATAATTTAGATATATAACTATTTATAAAGACAACTTATGATTTAGATATATAACTATTTAAATTATTGTAACCTTTGTATAAAGACAGGAATATGAACATCTATGTACTCTTGCCTATTTGGAAAAGAAATCTAGTCACATAATCCCACGTAATCTTATGACATAGTTATGACGTAGCTCATCCCTGGCATGCTCTACCGTCGCTATTTTATATTGTCGATTCCGCCAATAATGCATTTCCACATTACATCGACCAAAATGGTTTCCATCCCAAAAGCCAGACTTGCACAGTTTGGAATGCATGTACACCGTCCCTTACAAACAAGAAAGAATGCGAAATTTTAGGCGATCCTTTTCTAATCGTGGTTCACAAATTAGCTTCAATTCAATATATACACGGCAGTCCTGTTCTTACTCCTTCTTCCCTATCAACAAAAACGAAGTTAGTTGTTTTGATTTAAAGAAAATAAAAATACTTGCAACTGTGCATTGCCGTGGGTAAGACTCAAAATGTAGTAGCCATTTAACATACAATCATAGAAATATTGTGCTCTAAAAAGCTATTACTGTTACTTCTGCCTTATACCTGTATAAATGATCTCCTCTTTGTCGATTCGTTGAATCATTTATTAATTTATCGCTCTCAAAAAACTATGTCATCCTATAACAGAGACAAAGTTGATATTCTTGGTTCTGCAATTTGCATGAGATGTCCTATTATAGTGGTTTGGTGCAATGTTTATGTTAACAGGGAATAAGGGATAATAATATTATGAGAAAAAAAAATAATGCATAGGAAACGATGTGAAAGGGACATTGTTTTTACATTGAGGTATAATAATAGTAGATATGATCATTCTTATAGACAAGTGGTTTCCCTTTTCAAATTATACTGTTTTATCAATGAAAATTGTAAATCAATATAGAGGAACCAAGTACTTTAGGTAGTATAACAGGGATCTTGGACATCGTCATTAAAGATGGTGGCAAATGTTAGAATAGGTTATCTTATACTTAGGAGCCAGTCTACAGACATCCTCCAGAAGAGAGAAGTATTCAACACTATATTGTATTGAAGTGAGGTGAGAATACACATACAAGAGCTCTGCTTAAATAGGCAAGAGCTAGTAGAAAGAAAGGATAGGGTTGAGACAAGTGTCTCAACCAGGAGGAGGCGGAGTTCTAATAGAACTCTGCAATATCCTCTAGGATATGATAAAGTCCAAATTGGACTCAAAGTTATCTATCTAACTCATTTATGAGTTGACCTAAGTAAACTTAAATAAGGAGTAAATAATATTACTCCAACACCCCACCTTAAGTGCAACTTAGGGAGTAAAAAAAATAATGTAGTAGAAAAGCTTTATGGGTCCCGGCAACTAGGCCATGTTAGGTACCCATGTACAACTACAATGCAATCTCTCATAACCAGAGAAAAGGAGAAAACCCAGTGGGAGAAAACTCCTCTCCAAAAGAGACAACATGAAGGTTTGAGAAGCCTTCAAAAATATGTCCTAAAATCATGAACATGAACACCGCTGAAGCATAAAGAATCTATAGACAACTATTGATGACTGTTTTAGTGCTATATCTGATGATCTCCTCTGAAGAAGATGATGATCAAGAAGACAACAATCTGTATGAGTGCTCGAACTGGCACTTCTCAAATATTGATCAAATGTCAAAAATGACAATAGCATCTATCGATTGAAGATACAGATGGCACATGAATCTACATGAGTAATCTTCACTACACAACCAATGATGTTGTTTGAGTGATACCATTATCACTTCTCAACTTTGTTGAAAATGCAAGTGCAATAGTCTTAAAAGGAATCCAAGAGTGTTATAGTACACTTCAAGTGAAACCAAGGAACTTCCATTGAAAAAAGGAATGCAAGAGTGTCTCAGCACACTTCAAGCGAAACCAAGGAAGTATTAGCATGAACACGAATAGTAGGATACCCCCCCCCATAATGCTAACTTAGGTGAGGCTTGATAGATCCACGAGAATGATGTGTCACCATGCTATCTAGAAGGGACCAAAAGGGTGTGTGCAGTTAAACTACACACTCGCATGAGGCAAGAATATCAGTGATTTTTTTGTTGTCACATAGGACCTCTCACGCTGACAAAGCTGTGATTGGCAAACAATGGCTCTACACTACCCCCCATGACACTTTATAATTCAGTGTGAGTACAAATAGTTTTATGGCACATCATGTGTGCAAAATCCCCAAAAGACATGGATGGACATTGGATCTAATGTGTCTACAATAGTACTTACATAGGATGCTCAACTCATCCAAAGGACAAATCAAGAAAAACTTGAAAAGAAATTGCACTAAGGAACTACATGAAATCACCTTTGCGACGATCCTCGCCTATTAGGGCTGAAAGGTGAAAGAAATGGCCCACCCCTCTAAATACCTAGGGGCATATGTTTGGTCCTCTATGGGACCATTAGCTCATTATGTTAGAATAGAGTGCCCCTCCTAGATGGAGATGGCCCAATAAGAGCTGAGTAGGTGGTTGGGTTTGATGGTGGCCCTGCATGTTGAACCCATAACCACCCGTACCATTGAAGGAATTATAGTCATTGACCACTTGCAATGGACAATAGAGACTGAAAAACATGCTAGATAGTTTTCCAACTATTGTTAAGGATGAGGGCACCGATAGTGTGATGATGATCTGGTGAATAGTGTGCCAAACAATATGGGCATGATGAGGCAAATAAAGGGCCATTTGAAGCACTTGTAAAGCACAAGAAAAGATCTCAGTTTCTTTATGTGTCCACAAGCTATAAAATGCACTCATAACCTTCATTGAAGGCTCAAGCATAGAAAGGCCACTGACTGTTCGCACATCATTGAAAGGGTTGACCAGTCTCATTACAAAAAGTGTGCCTCCATAAAGCAACCACAAACCACCAGCTTTAATAAAGTCACTAGCACATTCCTTTTTTTAATCAGAAACTGAAGTGCGGGCCTGACCAATCAATGGGCAGGCCAAATTTGAACTCATTGCAGTATGAAATCTGATCTCCAATAAATGTGCTGACCAAAAGAAAGATCATGGACAATCAAGTAGATAGGAACCCACTGAAAAGGTTCCAACATGAAGAAAAGGTTCCAGTAGAGCATGAGGAATTGAATGCTCAAAATTCCAAGGCAGAGGAGAAGCAGCTCCAGCAGCAACAATTCAAGAGTTCTTTTGCATTCTCCAACCTTTCCAATTTATGGCTACACAGTCTCAACTATCTTCCCAATCCCTCAACAAAAACTCCCCATTAGTCGTTGATGTGCGATCCAACCCACCATATAATCAACCTGCCAGAAGAATGGGAGGAATGTGTGGGTATAGGAATTAATAAAATTGCGGGCCCTCCAAGGTAACTATTGTGCACTCAAAGAGAATAGATAAGCCCCAAGGAACTAGTGAAGTACACTGAAGAATTGGTACACAACAAAATTCATTGAATGCACCTTTTCAAATCACCACCATTGAATGCACTTCTCAAATTGTAACTCATGTGCATGCTGACAAGACCACAAAATGGTTGTAAAGTCCAATCACCGAGCACTTTCCACAAACCAGAACATGCACGCTAATGAATGGAGTTTATTTTGTAGGAAAAAGAACTCATGTTTCAAGCTATGATAACCACAAGCATAGAAAAGTCATGAGTCCAATACTAAAGGCACAAGCCCAATAAATTGAGCCAAAGGTGACTTTATACACTAGTAATTTTTACCTTAAATTTCAATGAGAATTAGTCAAATTTTCTACAACAGTTGGTCGAATAGGCGACTAGAACTATCGTCGATCTTTCTTCGTCGAATTTTCTACATGGTAAATAATAGTCACAATTTCAACCCCATAAGTGGTCGAATTATCGACTGCAACAATCCCTTGGAACTGGAAGAATAAGACGTCCATCAATTGGTGTGATAGTCAAAATTGAGACCATTTTGTCATCAAATTATCCACCCCAATTCATCAAATGTATAGCATCTTGGTCGAATTTAGTCCATTTTGTCATCGAATTATACACCCAAATTCATCAAATGGACTGTTGAATGTATAGTGTCCTGGTCAAATTTAGTACTATGTAAAGGATGAAATTTTGACCAATACTAACTTTTGTTTAAAAAAAATTGTCACACCATTTTCAATATATTCCTACTTTTAGTTGAATGTATTGCTTGTCTATAATTAGTATGCATATATGAATCTATGAAGCTTTGATTTAGCTATTTTCTTCTATTTAGCACAATTAGATTGAACAAAGCATTTTCATTGTACTATATATTCACAGCCTCAAGAAAAATCAAACTGACTAAGAAAGCTTCATTTACCTATAGATTTGTGTGCTCGTCTGAGTTTGATACACAGATCTGCATATCAAACTCAAACAAGCACACAAATCTGTAAGTAAATGTTGATTAAATATTTTATTTTTAATAGCAATTTAAAAGACTATTTAAATGTTTTGACGGTTTGATAAGAACAAAATTGTTATTCAAATATAAATTATTGAGCTTCTCTTTGTTTCGATAATAGTTTAACATTCTCTACTTAACAGGGCCAACCACGTGAAGGTGGAAGCTCATATGGCCCCTCCTAGGAGCCCCTTATGACCCTTTACTACATTTTAAGACCTCTAAGATGTATTCTTAGAGGTCGTAAATGGTCATAAATGGTCATAAGGGGTCCTAAGACACAACAGTTGAGAAACATAAATGTAGGCATCATGGTCACAATGTTTTGGAAACATAACATAATTGAGTGGTATACCCAGATGATGCAACACAACCACTACTCCTGTAGTTCTAAGTTGACATTGCGGGATCTAACAACCAAACATAAGGAATCTATATATGGTTTTTGGATCCACAATGTCAACTTAGAACTGTAGGAGTAGTGGTTGTGTTGCATTTTCTGGGTATAGCATTCAATTATGTTGTGTCTCCAAACAATTGGGACCATGATGCCTACATTTATGTTTCTCAGCTGTTGTGATTACTACATTTATATTTTGTAGTTGTCATGTTTATTTGCATGTTATTTGTGTTTGGCTTCTCTCCCTCGTATCAAAAATAAGATTTTTCCCACTCTGAATCGATAATGCATGTGCAACACAAGCAAAATATGCACGTATAGTAGGTGGAGTTGAAAAAACACAACATGTTTACATTTTCGCGATGGTCTATAACTTAAAATACACAATTAAAGACCTGTATCAAAAATGCAACCCTATTGTGTTTTTCAACTCTGTTGGCCCATGCTTTATATTTTTGGTTGGTCCCCATTTTAAGCTTTCCTAAGTTTTTACCCCCGACGGCCTTTAATATTTCCTAAGTCTACGTGCCTGACTAAATGATTTTTCTTAAGTAATGCACCTTAAATTTTCCTAATGTTTTGGCTTAAATATTTTCCTGGGCCTAGTTCTGACACCATCCAAATCTAATGGTGAGCATAAGTTCTCATAAGATTTGTCAGAGGCTTGCGAACTTACGCTAGCCGTTGATTCCTTTTCATGACGCAAAGCTTCTCAAATGGGCGGGTCCACTGCTAGATAAGCATAGGTAGCATCTCCTCATTGGCTGAGATAAATAATGAAGTGGAATGGTTGTCAGAATGTCCTATGAATGAAGAAAAAGTGGTGTGTCCACTCGCCAGATTTTTTGACTTGGCAGTCTCTCATTCATCGAGGTATCCTATACAGCACGATGGGGTCACGTTTTGTGATATCGGCTAAGATTCCAAATCTATGATGGGTGCATAAGTGCATAGAATCTTTTAATCCCTTAAGATCATGCACCATCCATCCGATTCTCCAGGTGTTCATGGCAGAGATAAAGGTGGGTCCAAAGTGACACGCAAGCATAGTTGGTGATTTATGATTGGTCCATGAGGTCATATGTTGGTAGTTGTCAGTGGGACCTAGTTTTCAAACTTGTAAGAGGGTCCTAACACTTGTAGTGAATCAACGGCGGGCATAAGTTCTTATGAGATGTGTCAGAGGTTTGAGATTATGCATCGGCCATTGATTTCACCTTTTTCAGAAGTGATAAAATTAGGTGGGTCCACTGCTACGTGTGTGTGATATGGCAGCTTTTGATTGGTCGATGTGGATGATAAAGTAGGGTGGGGTCATTGTCAGAGAAGTTGGTGATGAGGATGGAATCAACGGTTGGCATTGTACACACTAAAATGGTGCACTTCTATGAACCATTACATGCAAGGTTGCTCAAGAATGAGGCCTCACAAAGCGGCTCATAGCTCTCTATGCATGGAGTTGCAAGGGACTATGATGTATTTGCTCTCAGCTAGAGCTACAAGCTTGTGACCTTGCTAGTCAACCACACAACGAGAGATTCAAATGAGGACAAGGGCAAGAGTGCCAATATCCTCAAGAATCACTATGAAAATGCAATGCAAGCTAGTCTATGGAAATGAAAATGCAATGCAGCTAAGCTATGAAATGAAAAGAACAAGTGTTACAAATCCCTCCTATTAAGCTATGTGAAGTTATGCTATTGCATGAAAGGAAATCTAAGCTATGAAAGCCATGAAAAATGAAACTACTTATGCAAGAATGTAAACTAAACTATGAAGCAAATGAAGAAATCTAAAGTAGGATGCAACAATGATCTCTAAAAAGCTTCAAAGTCTTCAAGGATTCCTGCAGCATAAAGTTAGCACAAAAACATGATATGCAAATGAAGGAGAGAGCTTTCCTTTTATAAGAAATGAGGTGAAATGGACCATTGAGATTAAGAGGCAAAAATTCTTAATCAGTGGTGGAGCTTGGAAGAGGAGCAATCCATGTGCACAAGTATCCTCCAATAGAAAAATAGGAGTTGACTTTATGTCCATATGAGACAAAAAGTGTTTTCTTCTTTTTATAAAATAGGAATAGTGCTTTATTTGTGCAACTTAGGATAAGATGAAAAGGTGGGGTTTTTTATTTATTAAAAGGGGAGGAAATATTCCTTTTGAATAAATAAAGACTTTAGGATAAAATGGTTAACCCATAGGATAAAAATCCAATATATGATTGAATTTAAGATTTAATCAAGAAATTGATAATGTTGAAAATATTGATTATTGATAAAATTGATTCAGGATCAATAAATCGAATAAATGGGGCCCAAAGTCTAGGCGACCATTTTTGGGTGCATACATTTGCCCTTCTTTGACTAATGTGTCATCGATTTGGGAACACATGTAGTCAAAGAATGAAGTTGAAATGTGAGATCGATCTGGGATCACAAAATAACTCAAATGTGAGGTCGATTCGGATCACATTCAAAGTAAGAGATAAGAATCTCAAATTTGAGTAAAAGCTCACAAAAGATGTCTGAATCAAGAAAATCAAGAGAATCAGGGATGAGAATCCCATAGGTACTGCCCCCTCGAAATCGAAATTGAAATCAGGTAGAGGAGAGACAGCAAATCAATAAGGCTGATCAAATCATAATAAAATCATAATTGAATGTATAGGTCAATAGGGTAACCTTTAGGTGGTGAAACATGCCCCAGTGAGGAAGTAGAAGAATAGAATAGAAGACTAGAAATAGAGTGAATGAAAGACTAGAAAATATGAGAGACATGGAAGGAAGAAATTCCACCAAAGATTGAAGAATTATGCCTCAAAAGGTCAGTCAACTACGTAGAAGAATGAGAAAATTTGGAAACGTGACTCAGATTTTAATTTCGAGTCCGAAAATGGATAGAAAATGATGTGATACGAAAGACCAGAAATGAAAGATATGATCAAGAAGAATAAAAAAATGAGCACAGTTGACCAACTAGTCCGTAGATGATAAAAAGGAGAGCTCTCTCCATATGCAAGATGCAAAAACTAAGCTATGATGAACCTAAGAATTCAAGCTACTATGAAAGTAGTTGACTTGCAAGGTCACAACACTTATAGACATCTAATTATCATCATTGAGTGTTATTGGTAGCATCGTAAGATCATACAATGCACACTAGCATAACTATGTGGATATGAATATGATCTTTATCAGATAGAAATGTGAAAATCTCACCTAGGCATCAAAGACATATAGGTCAAGATGACTATTGCAGTGAGATTACCTAAGTTTGATATGGTGAGATTATGTTTGTATCAAGACACATGAAAGTCAGGATAACTAGAAGCATGCACTCACATAAAATAGTCAAGGATAATACCTTGTCAATCCATAGTGTCAAGTAGGACTAGCATAAATTCTCATGACAGTTAGGATAAAAAAACTATACCCATAAGCAGATAAAAAAAGAAAACATGTTCTCATACCCTCAGTCTTCTAGCTATGCATCATCGAAAACTTCTCAGGGAGAGACCACTCATCAAAGAAATCCTCATAGACAACACACAAATAAAAATAAAGTCATCATATCTCAACAAGTTGATTGTTTAAGTGCGTGTGTGTTGGTCATAGAGTCAGACTCTGATCATTGCATCTGCAAATGAGAAATATCACATCAAACTTAGACTATTGGGTAAGACATCTGATAAGTGTTAAGAAACACTCGACGCAAGGGTAGTGTTGAAAAAAAATGTTTGGGGTGGTGTTGAAAAACACCTGTTGTGAAATGCCCCAAGAGACAAATGCACCTAAAGGACCTATGCTAACAGTTATGCCCCCTAGACAAAGATAAAGATCAATTCCAGACCAAGTCAAATAGGGTCAAGACATGATGGAAAGGCTCAGTGTCGAGGATGCATGCTAACAAATAGGAGTGCAAAGGCCTCAGCGCCTGTTTCCAAGTTTTCACCACTTGGATTTTTATTGCAATTTTTCTCTTTTTTCATTTTTTGATTTTTTTGTATTTTTTCAGGACTTTTTATGCTTTTTAGGATTTTTTTAGCATCATATATCAATTTTTTTGGTATTTTTTCAGGATCATAAAATATGTACAAAAGATGCCCCCAGACAGAAATGGGCATCAAGAATAGAACTTCTTGAGGTGCAAAATGTTGATGGGATCAGGGAGCTGTTCTCCATTTGGATCTGACAGTAAATATGCACCTGTACCAAAAGTAGCTGTGATGACATATGGTCCAAGCCAGTTAGGTTCCAACTTACCCTTTTGTTCTCTGTTCTATTGGTTCTTAGGGTTCTCTCGCAAAACAAGATCACCTATTTGAAACTCTCTAGGGTGAACCTTCTTGTTGAATGCCTTGGACATACGCTTCTGATACACTCTCATATGGTCAAAGGAAGCCTTACGCTTCTCATCTAAAAGTTCTAGTTCTTGTAACCTCATGGCGTGGTAATCCTCATCTGTTATCAATCCTTTGAGTGAGACTCTGAGTGATGGGATCTCTACTTCTAAAGGTAATACCACTTCAGTGCCATAGGTAAGGGAAAAAGGCGTGGCTCTTGTAGGTGTGTGAATGCTTGTTCTATAAGCCCATAGTGCTGGATTGATTTGCAAGTGCCAATCCCTACCATTCTTGTGCACTGTCCTATGAAGAATTTTAAGAATGGTTTTATTAGAGGCTTCTGCCTGTCCGTTTCCCTGTGGAAAATAGATGGAGGACCAATGTTGCTTAATTTTAAACTTCTTGCATAAATGCTTTAGGTCCTTGTTCTTGAATTGACCTCCGTTATCAGTGATAATCTTAGAAGGCACTCCAAATCGGCAAATAATATGATTCAAGATGAACAAAGAGATAGTCTTCCCTGAAGCAACAGAAAGTGGCACAGCTTCCACCCATTTTGTGAAGTAGTCAGTGGTAGTAATAATGAACTTATGTCCACCTGATGAGTTGGGATGAATCTGCCCAACTAGATCAAAGGCCCAGCACTGAAATGACCAATGAGAAATAGAAGGAATCAGCTCCCTACCTGGAGCATGAATCAAGTTTCCATGTTTCTGACATTTTTGACAAGACTTAGAAAAGGCTACTACATCTATTTGCATCGTGGGCAAATAATACCCTGCCCTAAGCAACCTTCGGGCCATGGCAAGACCACTAGAATGTCCACCACAAATGCCCTTGTGGATGTCAACTAACGCTTGGTTGGATTCCTCCTTTTCCAAGCACCTAAGGAGCATCCCATCTAAACCCCTCCTATATAAATCACCAGAGATAAGGGTGTGGTGAGAGGCATTACGGATGAGGTTTTGACATTTAGAATGGTTGAATGTGTTAGGGATGATGCCATCATGAAGATATGAATAGATAGCACCATATCAGGAAGATTCATGTGTGACGAGGGTACAAATGACATGGCTTTCAGATGAGTCAAATATGGGATGATGTAGCTCTTCCACCAGGAATTCAAATCTTGATTCATGTTGTTCCAACTGAAGGAGTGAAGCTAATGTGGCCATAGCATCTGCAGCTTTGTTCTCCATCCTAGGGATCTGTTGAAATGTCACAAATGTAAAGTAGCGTCTCAATGAGTCAACCATGTTTTTGTAGGGTATCAATTTATCATCTTTGGTTTGATACTCCTCATTGACTTGGTTGATGATTAATTGAGAATCCCCAAAGACATGCAACTCTGTTATGTTCCATTCTATAGCCATTCTCAATCCATTGGTTAAAGCTTCATATTCTGCAATATTATTCGTACATGGGAATAAAAGTTTGTAAGACTTTGGAATATTGTACCATGCGGAGAGACAAATAATACTCCAGCACCTAATCCATTTTGCATGTGGGAACCATCAAAGAACATTTTCCAAGTGCGAGTAGTCATATACAGGATGTGTTCATCTGGGAATTCCACTTGAACAGGCATACTATCCTTAATCGGGAAATCAACTAATTGATCGGCAATAGCTTGCCCCTTTATGGCCTTTCTCTCAACGTACTCTATATCAAATTCAGTCAAAACCATCATCCACTTAGCAAGTCTACCTGTGAGAGCAGCCTTACTAAGCAAGTACTTAAGAGGATCAATTTTTGCAACCAAATGTATAGTATGAGCAAGCATATAGTGTCGCAACTTTTGAGAAGCAAACACCACTGCAAGACAAGACTTCTCAATGTTATTATAATTGATCTCATAGGAGACTAGAGTATGGATGATATAGTATATGGCCCTTTCTTTCCTAGTATCATCTAATTGAGCCAACAATGCCCCCAAGGAAGACTCTGTTGCTAAAATGTATAAAATCAATGGTCTCCCAAGAATAGGCGGCATCAAAATTGGAGGATTAGCTAAATACTATTTTATTTGATCAAGGCTCTTTTGGTAATCCTCAATCCATAAACAAGAAGCACCCTTATGCAGTGTCTTATTAAAGGGTTGTGCTCTATCTACCAGCTATGAGATAAACCTCCTAATTGACTGGAGTCAGCCCTGAAGACTTCTCATCTGACTAATGTTTCTTGGAGGTGGCATATCTAAAATTGCTTGGACCTTTTCGGGATCAACCTCTATACCTTTTGCTGATATTATAAATCCTAAAAGTTTGCCTGAGGTGACACCAAATGTGCAATTCTTTGGATTCAATTTGAGTTGAAACTGTTCCATGCGATCGAGAATTACTTCCAAATCGGGAAGGTGTGCATCCCTTTTTCTTGATTTAGCCAAAGTATCATCCACATAATCTTCCATGTTCTTATGCATCCTATCATGAAAAATTATGGTCATAGCTCATTGGTATGTTGCTCCTGCATTCTTTAACCCAAATGGCATGACGTTCCAGCAATAGGTTCCCCATGCACATGTGAACACTATTTTCTCTTGGTCTTTGGGAGCTATTTTAATTTGATTATATCCTAAGAAACCATCCATTAGAGAGTATATTTCATAGCCCGCTATCATGTCCACTATCATGTCAATGTTTGGAAGTGGAAAATCATCCTTTGGGCATGCTTTGTTTAAATCTCTAAAATCTATGCATACACAAATGGACCCATCATGTTTGGAAACTGGTACTATGTTTGAGATCCATTCTGCATAATCGATGGCTCTGATGAATCCAGCTCTCAAAATTTTTTCTAATTCCGCTTTGAGAAGGAGAGCTACATGTGGATGCATTTTTATGAGTCTTTGTTTCACTGGTTTGACTCCTGGAGCTATGGATAAGTGATGCATTATAAGATTTGTGTCAAGCCCTGGCATGTTTGAATAGGTCCATGCAAAATTAATTTTCTTCTTTTGTAAGAATTGTATATATGCCTTGGTTTCTTCTTTTGATAAAGACTGAGCAAGATGAACTATTTGAGGAGCTTCTTCTGTGTTCAAATTAACTAGTTTTGTTGGCTCAATCAATACTAATGATCTATCCTGAAAATAACTCGACAAGTT
This sequence comes from Chamaecyparis obtusa, assembly GCA_027943335.1. NCBI lineage: Eukaryota > Viridiplantae > Streptophyta > Pinopsida > Cupressales > Cupressaceae > Chamaecyparis > Chamaecyparis obtusa. Next base: position 265,733 of record BSBK01009772.1, read on the forward strand.
ATTAAGTACCCCATCCCTAGGCACCTCAAAGAGGTTTTCACCCTTAGATACATCATCTCTTTTTACTATTTTTGCTTCTGATACCGCCACAAAGTATTTTTCACCATCAGACCTATTTTTCTTTCTTTCTTTTTCTTTTATTTTTAGACTGAGGTACTTAATATCAGGCTCCGTCATACTTGTTGTCAGTTCACTGGTGGAAGAAGCCACGGGTTCAAGAGCATTTAGATAGAAGGCAAGTTCATAGTCATTCTGAAAAGTGAGGAATCTAGGCTCTTGATGGCACTGAGACCAGTCAATTAGGTCATAGTGAACAAGGGGTAGGTCAATGACTAGTTCAATGTTATATATGTGAAAGGTGTTATCTCTGATGACCATACAATCGGGATTCATCAAGTCCCCTCCGAGGATACCCGAGTCGGGATTTGTCCTACCAAATGAAGCGTCAGCCACTAAGGCAATTTGAGGAGTACAATCCTCTAGTCCTACACTAAGCTCATTGGTCACATCAGGTTGGGTACTATAAGTATGGACAACATCCATGTCCAAATCAACTGTTGCATCTGAAAGTGAGTCCCATTCGTACTCATGTGAGTCTATGTCTAAATCATCATTTGGGCCTCGTGATGTAGAAGCCTCAAGGTTGGGAAAGGTTTCCCCTTCTCTAATGCTAGCATTGTTACTATCCGTCGCAGCTAGGATAGCAACATGTTCCATTGTCAATCTAGCATTCATATAGTCACTATTCGTCGCAGATGGGATAGTAGGACCATCAAGTATCAAATCTTTTGATTCTCTCCAAAGAAGATTTGTTGAAGGCTCCCAATCATCAGACATGTCTTGTTGATTAGAAAGATCAGGTGTGTAGTCTGAATCACTATCACTGTCCATCGCAGCTAGGACAGGGACACCTTTCTTCTTCTTATTTTCAAAACCTAAGCCAATTGTTGACTTATTCTTTCATCCAAAAAGGGTATGGTTAAGAGGCTCAGCTTTAGCATCCAACCTATGGCTAAGGGGACCATATCCTGGATAACCCATATTCTTAACCAATGTATACCCTCGCCCATAAGCTGTAGGTGAAGGAGAAAAGTTCTCATTGTGTTGGTATTTTTCCTCATGATAGATCCAGTCTCTTACGAAAACTTCCTCTTTCTCTTCCTGAATAGGAATTGAAGACTCAATAAATTTTCCAAATAATGTCATTGCTAATGATGAAGGTTTCATATGTGGGGATGGTTTCCCATAAGACCGAGGAGAGATTGGCATTTTTGTAAAAGAATCAATTTTATAATCTCCCATCCCAAGATTTATGGTCTTAAACTTCTGCTGGCATTGTTCAAGTGAGATACTAGAACTGTCAGCTTCCCTATTCAAAGGTACATGTGATCCAGCAGAGATATTATTAATGGACAAAGCACTATCTCCAGGTATGCAAATTTTGACACCATTATGGGGAAACTTAACACACTAGTGATACGTTGATGGGACTGCTTGCATTTCATGAATCCATGGCCTACCTAGCAAAATGTTGTAGGCTAAAGGTCCAACATCAACAATTTGAAATAAGATATCCTTTTCTACTGGACCAATGCAAATAGGCAAAATGGCCAATCCCTTAGAACTTCTTTCTGCTTCATCATATGCCTTGATTGTGATATTTTTCCTTGTTTTAATGATGTCTTCGGAATATCCTAGAGCCTTCAACAAACTCATGGTACAAATATTGAGCCCCGCACCCCCATCTATCAATACACGCCTGACATGGGTTTTATGAATCATGACTTCGATGTGTAAGGCCAAGTTATGTGGGTGACTGATGGATTTGTCATCTTCTTCTGAGAAAGTGAGGTAATGAGGGCTGGCCAAATGGTTGACCATATTCTAGAATTGATCAATATCTAAGTTGTTGGGGACACTGGCTGCTCACAAAGCATCCTCAAGGACACGCTTGTGCTTAGGGGACAATTCTAAAAGTTCAAAAATAGATATCTGCGTTGTTGTACGTTGTAATTGGTCAATAAGGTTATAATTGGAATCAGGACCAACAACAGATTTAGGAAGAACACCCTTGGACATGGGCTGCTTAGACTTGCTAGAGCTAGGACCTCTGATAATAATGGGAGCTTGAGCTTGACCCCTAGTGACAGCATTGAGAGATTGGGGCATCCTTGGTGAGTGAAGACCTCTCAGCACCACAACGGGTCCTTCATCAGACCTTGGAGTTGAATCCACATCATATCCATAAGGATCTTTCCCTCTCATCATGTTGATATTATCATCAGCCACTTCAAGCATATTAATAACATTTTCAACATTGGTGTAGGCATAGTTGATAGCAGCTTTGCCCTGCTTGTTGTTAGAATTTTCACCTTTCTCATATTTGGGCAAGGGCTCTTTAAAAGCCTTATGATCCGCATTGGTAGTTAAACCATCAACTTGTAATCGCCCACTTTCAATGAGGTCTTGGACAAGATGTTTAAGCCTAAAACAATTTTCTATATCATGTCCAATTCCATTATGGAAGACACAAAAGGCTTTCTCATCCCACCAATGAGGTTTAGGATCGGGTATGCGGTGCTTGGCAGGATCCTGAGGTTGTGCCAAATTATGAGCAATTAGTGTCTTGAAAATGTCTACATAGGAGTCCCTAAGTTTGGTGAATTGTCTCTTTTCCTTCTTAGGTTTCCCTTGATACTTGGGTTTATTCTCTTGTTGTCCTGAGGACGCTTGCAGCTTCATGGCTTGCACCGCATTGGAGAGATTAAGAACTCCTTCATTCTTAGGTTGTGGTGAGTCAACAACTCCGTCATTGACTACCTGTTTATTCTTGTTCCAATAGGAGTTCTTTTTGTCCTTATAACCATGATTGTTGTTGTTTTGGCCATTGTTGTTATTAGTTGATTTAGCCAAAATTCCTTGTTATTTAGGACATCTTCTATGTGACATGCCACGTCTACATGGTATCAAAAGAATTAAATGGTATCTTTCTTACCTCATACCTTAATTCCGGCACTAAGTTACTCACAATGATGTCGATTCTTTCCTCCTTAGGAATTGTCCTAGGATACTTCGAGCATAACCATCTCCATCTTTTCAAGAAGGTGACAAAAGGTTCTCCCTAATTTTTTTTAAGCTTGCACAAATCAAGCATTGTGACCGACCTTGATAGATTATAAGCAAAATGCTGAACAAATCTTTGGATGAGTTCTTTAAATGACTTTACTGGAGGAGTAAGGTTGGTGAACCACTCTATGGCTTGACCTTTGAGACTCCTCGAAAATAATCTCATCAAGTAGGAGTCTTCATGATGAAAAGAAAAGCTTATTATGTAAAACTGTCGAACATGGTCATGAGGGTCACCAGTGCCATCATATTTATCATAGGTTGGAAACTCAACTTTCTTAGGGAACTCAACCAACACCACACTTTTGTCAATCAGGTTGGGACATATGGAGTCCAAATTAAATGTGCTCTTAGGAGCCCTCATCCTTTCTATATCCTTCTGCATTTGCATGATCACCTCATTAGTTGAAGGATTCTATTTCTTAATCTTTTGGTGGACATCAAAATCATATGGAACTTTGGCACCTTTGTTGATAAGGCTTTCTAGGAATTGATCCTTGTTTTGTTCCACATATCGTTCTACATATGCTTGAAAGGATGGTTCTTATTGCATAGTCATAAAATCCATATGATCAAATTTGGCATAACTTCCTCCATGTTGTTAGCCATGATGTGCTCATTGGGAGGGTTGCTTTGAATGTCTATGAGGTGATCATCTCCTATGATGATCATATCTTGAAACCCTTCTTCCTCTAGGGCTCGGGGATCGTGAGGGTGTCCTTGATCTTCTTCTAGGACTTGGCAAAGGGGTAGATGGGGGTGGGTTGGTCCCACTATTGGTACCCCTCCCATTGAATCAGCTTTGGAGTTGTTGTGCATAGAGCCTATCTTCTTCTTCTTGGGTGACTCTCTTCCTTATGTCCAGTAATGCACATTCCTCTTCTTCTAGTTCTCTAAATTTCTCCTTTTTAGTAGCTTGTGCATCCAAATAGGCTTGCTTCTCCCTCTCAATGCTTTTCAATCTCATATTTGCATATCGAGAGGTATCTTTAAGTGGAGAAGATTGCCTTGAATGCCTTATTGCATTGGCTGCGTTTATGTGGTGATCACTAGATTCATTATTCTGGTCCTCACGTTGTGACCCTGAATCTGAGTGAGTTTGCTTATGATGTCTCTCAGCTCGTTGGTGAGCATCAAAATACCTCGCATTGTTGGGGGGGGGGCCGGGTAGACTAGCATGAGAAGAACCACTGTACTCTCTCCTATGCTGTTGGAAGATATCCTCAAGAGTTTGATTCATGGCTTCTCTTTGTTGTCGAGTGAAAGTGTAACTCATGTCCATGCTTGATGAAAGTGGTATAAAAGAGGTTCTCACTTCACTAGGATTAGCTTTTGGATTAAAACAAACCTCAGATTCACTCTTAGGTGATTGATCAAAAAGGGGTCCTTTTCCCTTATGCTGTCGACGAGTCTTAACTAGTGGTAACTGGCTAAAGGCAACAGGGGGTCACTTCCCTTGATTGACTTGGTACCTTGTTGTAACTGACATGAAAGAAAGATACTCTCAATGATAAGATGACCTCTCAAAGTGTCAACCCCAAACTAGGATAATCAAAGTCCTCTATTGTCCAAAGAGAAATGAAAAGATAGAAAAGGAGCTTTACCAACACTGTCAAAGAGGTGCTTCAAATCAAAGGGTGACTACCCTTGCACTTTTGAACCAGGAGCTTGGACTAGGCCAAAATATAATTGAAATTGAGATTAAATGAAAATGATTTGGACAATAAGAGCACTAAAATTTTCCAAGAATGTAGCTAACAATCCTAGAGATGAACCTGTCACCAAGAAGGACTTTCTAATTTGACAATTATTCTCAAAGTGACTTCATAAATCAGATGATGCTATCCTAGAGGACTAAAACCAGAGATTCAAAGTCAAGACAGGCCTTGAACGATAGAGCAAGAAACCTACTCAAAGACCTAACCTTACTGAAAACTGGTCAAACTGAAAGCATGACAAAAATTAACTAGGTGATATACTCCAGGCTACCAGGGTGATACACCTGTAACCGGGCGATACTTCACCTTATATCGGGCAATAGACCTCACAATAGATAGGCGATAAACACCAGGCAGGTCAAGCGATATTCTATTAGGGGTGAACTATCGCGTGATATTTCCTCTCAAAGAAGGTGATACTTTTAGGACCCGCGAAGTATCACGCGATATTTCACACCAAAGGACACGATACTGTTGCAAAATTGCTTAACTCTTTGACTAGAACTGTGTAAAATTTTCATTTTTGGGTCTGTTTGGTCAAAATTTTCAGTCTGAGGGTTGATGTTCTCGATTTCAATCACAATATCAATAGAATTTTGACAAGTTTGCAAACAGTGAGGGATCAAACATGTCTCAAACACTTGAAACAAGGGCAAAAGAAACTTTGCCAAGACAAACACTTGTGATATCAGAATTGAAAAAGCACCCTATGAATGCTACTGATTGTTTGTATGTAAGAACATTTACACTGGTATCACACAATCGAAGACAATTCAAGCAAATCTATCCTAAAAAGGTCAAGGCTCAATACTTACCAACTTAGCCCACAACTTGATGCCCCCTTACCTCACACCAAGTGGTTACCCACGAGAGATGTTGGCTTTGTCATGGAAGTGTCAAACGACACAACCAAAGGGACACATATGGTGAGTATCTTAAGGTGATCTGGGTAAACCGCTTGGATCAATCCTTGCACTAAGAAGATAAGTGGCTAAACAAGGTGGCTTCTATCTAATGGTTCTTAATAAGGGCTTCCGTTCACAACACCCCTCTTGCTCCTCATAAAGGACTAGGACCTCGCGGCCGCAAGAGTACCTTAAGCATTCTTGCTCAATGTTTTCCCCATGGTCATAATCCCACAAGCTACTCACATCAAGCGAAGACAAGTGTTATGTCTACCAAGGTTTTGTGTCCTCTATGGCCTTGAGTTATAGTGAGTTGGAATCAATCGCCACCAAGAAAAATGATGACAAGGTTGTCCCCACTTGGGTTGTTCCTCTTGATTGCTCAAGAGTAGGCCCGCTAAAGGATTTCTAAACTAAACAAAAATGAATAATTTTTGAGGTTCAAGGTTTTTGGTTCACCTCAAGGGTGAAGAGCATACTCCCCTATCTCAAAAACTTCTCCCAAACACACCAAGCAAAGAGATTCAATTACTCCCTTGCTTCCAAAACCTTAAGATGGGTCAAGATTTTCTTATTCACCTAAAGGTGAAGAGCATACTTCTCCTACCACCTTAAAATCTCTTTCACAAGGTATTAAAGTTCCTAATAAATGAAACAACTAGTTTTTGCCACACTTAAAAGGAAAGAAAATAAACAAGAAAGATTTTTTATTGTTTTTATGCATGGGCAGCCCTACAAAAACCATTAGTAGCCCTCTTTGACATGTAATTTTGACAAAATATTCAAGCAAGAGGCACCTACAACCACAACTTGTTAGCTCCACAATGGTTAGCACATCAAAAATCAGATAATCTGCAAAAATAACTGATCAAATGACAAAATCTAAAAATGAAACCATCATGGTTGGATTAGGCTTGAAAAAACCTTTCCAACGATATATAACACTTCAATTTTCAATACCATTTGTGAAATTTTTTTTTAAAAAAAATGGGTGCCCATTTTCCAAAAACAACAAGAAAACTAGCAAATCTTGAAATCTAATAGCAAAATTAAATAGAAAATACCAAGTGACATTTAACAGATCATAGGCGTCATCTGAAAACTGGTAGGCATGATCCAAATTTGCACAAGCGCGAACAAAATCTGCAAAGGCGTGATTAAAACCTGCCCAGGCGTGAGTCAAACATGCACAGGTGTGAGTGAAACATGCATAGGCAACAACAAATCTTGCAGAGGCGACAATAGAACTTGCCCAGGCGATAAGAAAATGTGCAGATGTGCAAGAAAAATGTCCAAAGGTGATAACAGAATGTGCACACGTGCAAGCGGAATGTGTAAAGGCGCAAGCAAAATGCACACAGGTGACACTAGAATTTGCACACACGCAAGAAAAATGTGCACAGGCGCAAGCAGAATATGCATAGGCGTAAGTAGAATATGCACAAGTGACAACAGAATATTCACAGGCGTGAACAAAATGCTCACAGGCCTGAACAAAATGCTTGCCTACATGAACAAAATACTCACAGGCATGAACAAAATGCCCGCAAGTGGTGTTTCACCTGTTTGTGCAAAATTAACGAAAATAAATGATGAAAATGCAGAAAATGAAGGACAAAATAAAACTATTCTGCCCCACGGTGGGCGCCAGAAATGTACACACTAAAATGGTGCACTTCTATGAACCATTACATGCAAGGTTACTCAAAAATGAGGCCTCACAAAGCGGCTCATAGCTCTCTATGCATGGAGTTGCAAGGGACTATGATGTATTTTCTCTCAGCTAGAGCTACAAGCTTGTGACCTTGCTAGTCAACCACACAATGAGAGATTCAAATGAGGACAAGGGAAAGAGTGCCAATATCCTCAAGAATCACTATGAAAATGCAATGCAAGCTAGTCTATGGAAATGAAAATGCAATGCAACTAAGCTATGAAATGGAAAGAACAAGTGTTACAAATCCCTTCTATTAAGCTATGTGAAGTTATGCTATTGCATGAAAGGAAATCTAAGCTATGAAAGCCATGAAAAATGAAACTACTTATGCAAGAATGTAAACTAAACTATGAAGCAAATGAAGAAATTTAAATTAGGATGCAACAATGATCTCTAAAAAGCTTCAAAGTCTTCAAGACTTCCTGCAGCATAAAGTTAGCACAAAAATATGATATGCAAATGAAGGAGAGAGCTTTCCTTTTATAAGAAATGAGGTGAAATGGACCATTGATATTAAGAAGCAAAAAGTCTTAATCAGCGGTGGAGCTTGAAAGAGGAGCAATCCTTGTGCACAAGTATCCTCCAATAGAAAAATAGGAGTTGACTTTATGTCCATATGAGACAAAAAGTGTTTTCTTCTTTTTATAAAATAGGAATAGTGCTTTATTTGTGCAACTTAGGATAAGATGAAAAGGTGGGGCTTTTTATTTATTAAAAGGGGAGGAAATATTCCTTTTGAATAAATAAAGACTTTAGGATAAAATGGTTAGCCCATAGGATAAAAATCCAATATATGATCAAATTTAAGATTTAATCAAGAAATTGATAATGGTGAAAATATTGATTATTAATAAAATTGATTCAGGATCAATAAATCGAATAAATGGGGCCCAAAGTCTAGGCGACCATTTTTGGGTGCATACAGGTGTATGATCTCATGGGTTGTGTCAAAGCCATGAGATCTTGCGCCTGCCGTCTGATTTAAAGGCTTACTGAATGTGGGTCCTGTATCAGAGATGACCAAGCATGAGTAGCGAATGGTATAGCAACAAGTGGCATAAAGTGGGCCCAGCTAGGGGTCTAAGGTTTGGCGGTCTTGATAAATTTGTTTACTGGCCCGATAGATTTCAATGGTCTTCGCTCATTCATGCAATAAAGTGGTGAGGTTCTAAAGGCTTTAGCGATTCAGTGAACAAGCATTTGCATTGTCGCTAAACAAAATGGTGGAGAGATAAAGTATTCCACGAACTAGAAAAGGTCTTTAGTTTCCAATTCGCTAAATGTGACTGGGGTCTTTTTAAAAGATAACTCATAAAGCCCACAAAAAGGAAAGATCTGACAGTTGCGATGTAAAGTTGACCTAAGTTTAAATATTGACCGTCGATTCATTACTGGCACTTTGATACTAGCTGTTTAAATTCAAATTCAAATTTGCAGAGGGTTTCCAGCGATAGAAAGGACCAAAATTGAATGCTTTTACAGCCGAATCTGGTAGAATTGGTTTTGCCGACTGTTGCAGTGTGGTCAAAGGTGTTAAGTGATTATTTGTAGAGTGTTTGTACTGTGATTTTCTACTTATGGCATGTTGCGAGTGGCCAAAAAGGTTGACAAATTGGGCATTTTTATGGTTCTTAGTACTTTCTCAAGGATTTTGTCATGATTGAGGATCACTCTGGGATCTGTCTTCTCTTGATTGCCTAGGTTTCTTCCCCTGTAATAAATTTTTGATTGTTTCTAATTGTTCTGGAGGGTGAAACCCTAACCCTAGCTATGTGAATCTTGTTGCATCCTAAATTCTTTTGGGATTCCAAGATGGCTTGTGGTATAAATAGTTGGATTTTTGGGTTTTGTAGGTGTTGGATGATCATGTATTCTACCTTGTAAATATATGTTTTTCTTTGCATATAGAGTTCCCTCTTTCCTCTCTAGTTTTGGAGAATAGAATACATATTGTAATAGATGTCTTATGTATGAGATTCAATACATTTATGTTGTTATCAGATTGTCTACAATTGGATTCTAGACTTATTGATTGAAGCATCAAGCATGTTTCAGCCTTTCTACTTACATTTCCTATGTGTTTGCAATAGAGTTGTTTTCGCAAAAATAGCTAGGTCTAGGACCAGTTTTCAGGTGTGTATGAGTTGAGGTATCAAGGGTGTCTCATGCTTGTCTTCCGGTGGATGCTGGTTAATGTATTACTTGTTTATAGGTCTCTTCTAAGGAGAGGGTTAAAATCCTTTGAATGGGTGATAACACATTTGGGAACACAAGTGGTTTGATAATATATGGTATGATCAATGGTGTATGGTTGATGTAAGGTATCACCATATTTGAATGTAATGTCTTCTTGTTTCATAGCTTTCTGTTGCAGTGAGGTATTTGACTCTATTGCCCATTAGATAAGGCACTGGTCTATGAGAGACTAAGGGTATTTCAGGGGTCCATTCAACCCAACATCAATCATTCAAATCAAATATCTTTCCCTTTCATGTTGGTAGTAGTAGTAGTAGGAGGTCCATTCTAGTCTTCAGATTCATTCTATGCAAATAGGGCTATTGCATAAGAATTTGTTTCATTGAGGTATAGGATACCGAAAAGGGTTTGAAGATTATTTCACAATAATGTATCTGCAGGCCTATTGTTTATTATGAGGTGTTTTGAGTGTGCAGATAAGCCAATACTCACCTGAGTGATGTGGAGCTCAAAGAAGGAGGATTCCTTCAATCCTCATCAATTGGACTATTTTCTTGTCAAACTTGAGTGCCTACCTTGAGAATCAAGCCCATCTATTGATTCAAGTTTGGTCCTACAAGGAAGAGCTAAGGTGAAGAGAGCGACTTTGTACTTGATGGAACCTGATGTGTGAAAACTTGTTTCAGATTTTAGTCATATGTGAAGAGAGCAACAACAATCAACAAAGGCTTCGAGGTATTTCCCATTCAATATTTTTTGTATTTTCATGGTCCTTATCAAATGGTTTTGTCATTAAAGAAAGAACATATAAGTGTGGAGTATGTAGGATGGGTTTAGTAAAAAAATAAGATTAGCTTCAAGTATAGATTTCCTGTCATTAGTCTTGAAGATTTTCAAGTGGATGTGCAAAAGCTGTAGCTAGTGATGGATGTTCACCGGGTTTCTTTTGTCAAAGGATATGTGCCATTTTGTTTTGATGGCATACCTGGTTTCCCTAATAAGATCCCTAACAAAATCAGGGGATATTTACCAAAGTATGATAGGGACCAGTATCAGTCAGCAAGGAAACATGTTCAATGCTTTGCTGATGTGATGTGTGATTTTGATATTTGCCATGAAGACCTATGGATGAAATTGTTTGTTCAAACTCTAGAAGGTGATGCTAGAGACTGGTTCTATTTTCTACCAGCATGTTCAATTTCATCTTGGAGTGAGATGCATTCAGCTTTCATGGAGCAATTTGGAGAAAGGGTAATCATATCTGATTCTTATGATAAGTTTTTAAAGATTCATATTGAGAGTGATGAACTTGTCTCTCAATTCAATATCAGATTTGCAAGAGTATTGAATGAAATCCCTGAGAGTTATAGACCCAATGATCAAGTGTGTGTGAATGTCTACTTCAATGCATTTGAAAAGAAAATGAATTACTTACTAAGGGACAAAGAACCTAAGTCATTATATCAGGCATTTATAACTGTGATGAACATTGAAAACAATTTGAAATATAGATTGACCAGAGGTTAGTTTGCCATGAATGTATGCCGGTATAATGAATATGAAAGAAAAAAAGAATGTAGTGTTGATACCACAATTCCAAATCAGTGTATCAACACTTCTGCTATAGTTTGTAATCAAGTTGAAATGTCAAATCAAAATATGTGTATAAATGTTGTTGAGTCTTTTGCTAGTGACGAGGCATGTGTTCAGGATGCTACAATAGTAAGATATATTCCAGACCTTGGTAGAATTGAGCAGTGTGATGGTGTTTTGAGTCATGAATTAGCCACCACAGTCAATTCTTTTAATTTTGATTATGAGCATGTTTTTGCTAATGTTCCTAGGCATGAGGTTGTTGCTTCTATATCTCAGTGTTATACAAATGAAGAGGCTAAAAGTTGTGTCTCTACTGGTGAGTTTGAAGTTGCTGTACAAGATGAGGAATATTATTCATAGGCATATTAGTAATGGTCTAAGGAACATAGTGCTGAAAGTGGTTACTCAAGTGAGAGTGATGAATGCAGTGATGTTGAGGTGTCTTCATATGAGTTATATGCAACATGGGAGGAAGAAAGTAATGATGGAAGTGAACACTCCTTTATCAGTGAAAGTATGATTTCATTTTCTAAATTCGAAAATGAAAGTGCATCTCAGTTTGTACATTATACAAATCATTTTGAATATGAAGATGTTGAGAGTGATTTGTCCTCAAAGTATGAAGATAAGGAAATGGTAATTCAATGCAATATCAGTGAGGATGAACATGAAGATTTGAGTAAAAGGTTATCTAATGGTCCTACATTGGATAATGAGGTTGCAACATATAGTAGAGAGTTTAGGAGTGAACCATGGTTTACTATGATGGTTTTCCTAAATAGGATAATGAAGAAGATGTAATTATGGATACTATATGCTTGGGAGGTGATATTGACTGTGAATCTTCATATAGTTATGATTTTTCTTTATGTGCTGAGAATCTCCATGGAGATGAAATGGGTAATGAGTTTAAAGTGTTTTCTAGTACTTTATATGATGAGGACTATGATGATGATCAACCCATTTTTTGTCATAATGTGCAACAAGGAGTATTACATGGAATTATCAATCCATTATTTGAAGAACACATGGAGATCTCAAATATAGAAGAATTTGATGATGATGACATGTGTAAGTATAAATCTGATTATTCATTTGAACTCAAACCAGCTACACCTGAGGATATGCAAAGTCAAGGCAGGAATGAAGATTTTTATCAAATAAACTATGTGTCTTTTGCATTTCAGATTGATGGCACAGATGAATCAGTAGATAAAGATTAGTTTCAGTTTGATGACTATGTTCATGAGCATGCTGAGTCTTACTTTCATAGTGAGCAAGATGATGAAAGTGCTTCAGCTTTTTACATACACTATGAGAATGAAGACAAAAATTTTGTTTTTCCTGACGGATTGATTGAAAGTGTTGATATGCTTGGTGAAATAAATGGGAATAAAATATTTAGCTTACATCAAGAAGAAAGAAATCAGGTATATGACAGAGGTAAGAAGTTTTGAAAGTTTCTAGTGGTTCAGGGCCATGGTTTGTACATAATAGAAGTAGTTTTCTTGCTTTCAATAAAGTTGTTCGAGAAGGTTTTGTGAGTGGTTTGCTTCTCCTAGAGATTTGAATTCTTGCCATGCCTACATGAGGCATGCATCCCCAGAAAGAGCCACTGTTGGCCCATTTTCATGTCATAGCCAAATTCCTTAGAAAATGGTCTATCTCTGCAAAAAATTTCATGGCATTATTCATTGTCCTTTGGTCTCTGCAATTATTTTTATGTCTCTAGCGTTGAAACCCTTGCAAAATTTCAAAATCTAGCCGTTGTATGGAAAATACCCTAAGTCTACCCAAGCCCCATTCTAATTTTAAGCTACCTTTTTGGGCCACTTAAAAATCCTAAAATGCACGTGCTTTATATTTCTAGTTGGTCCCCATTTTAATATTTCCTAAGTTTTTACCTCCGATGGCTTTTAATATTTCCTAAGTCTATGTGCCAGACTAAATGATTTTTCCTAAGTCATGCGCTTTAAATTTTCCTAATGTTTTGGCTTAAATATTTTCCTGGGCGCATTTTTGACACCATCCAAATCTAACGGTGGGCGTAAGTTCTTGTAAGATTTGTCAAAGGCTTGCGAACTTACACTAGCTATTGATTCCTTTTCATGACGCAAAGCTTCTCAAACGGGCGGGTCCACTGCCACATAAGCACAGGTGGCATCTCCTCATTGGCCGAGATAAACAATGAAGTGGCATGTTTGTTAGAATGTCCTATGAACAAAGAAAAAGTGGTGTGTCCGCTTGTCAGATTTTGTGATGTGGTGGTCTCTCATTCATCGAGGTATCCTATGCAGCACAGTGGGGTCAAGTTTTGTGACATTAGCTAAGATTCCAAATCTACAGTCGGGGCATAAGTGCATAGAATCTTTTAAGCCGTTGAGATCATGCGCCATCTGTCTGATCCTCCAGGTGTTCATGTCAGAGATAAAGGTGGGTCCAAAGAGACACGCAAGCACAGTTGGTGATTTATGATTTGTCCAAGAGGTCATACGATGGTAGTTGTCAGTGGGACATGGTTTTCAAACTTGTTAGAGGTCCTGACACTTGCAGTGAATCAACGGTGGGCATAAGTTCTTATGAGATGTGTCAGAGGTTTGAGATTATGCATCGGCTGTTGATTTCACCTTTTTCAGAAGTGATAAAATTAGGTGGGTCCACTACTATGTGTGCGTGATATGGCAGCATTTGATTGGTCAACATGGATGATAAAGCAAGGTGGGGTCATTCTCAAAAAAGTTGGTCTCGAGGATAAAATTAACGGTCGGGGTATGATCTCATGGGTTGTGTCAAAGCCATGAGATCTTGCACCCACCGTCTGATTTAAAGGCTTACTAAATGTGGGTCCTATGTTAGAGATGACCAAGCATGAGCAGTGAATGGTATAGCGACAAGTGGCATAAAGCGGGCCCAGGCCGGGGTCTAAGGTTTGGTTGTCCTAATAAATAGATTTCAATGGTCTTTGCTCATTCGCACAATAAAGTGGTGAGGTTCTGAAGGGTTTAGCGATTTAGCGAACAAGTGTTCGTATTGTCACTCAACAAAATGTAGGAGAGATAAAGTATTCCACGAATTGGAAAATGTCTTTTGTCGCCAGCTCGGTAAATGTGACTAGGGTCTTTTTAAAAGATAAGTCATAAAGCCCGCAAAAATGAAAGATCTGATGGTTGTGATGTAAAGTTGACCTAAGTTTAAATATTGACCACCAATTCATTGCTGGTGCTTTGATACTAGCCATTTAAATTCAAATTCAAATTTGTAGAGGGTTTCCAGCGACAGAAAGGACCAAAATTGAATGCTTTTACAGTCGGATCTGGTAGAATTAGTTTTGCTAACTATTGCAGTGTGGTCCAGGGTGTTATGTGATCATTTGCAGACTGTCTGTACTATGATTTTGTGCTTGTGCCATGTTGTGGGTTGCCAAAGAGGTTGAAAAATTGGGCATTTTTATGGTTCTCAGTACCTTCTCAAGGATTTTGTCATGACTGAGGATCATTCTAGGATCTATCTTCTCCTGATTGCTTGGGTTTCTTCCCCTGTAATAAATTTGTGACTGTTTCTAATTATTTTGGTGGGTGAAACCCTAACCCTAGTTATCTGAAGCTTGTTGCATCCTGAATTCTTTTGGGATTCCAAGATGGCTAGTGGTATAAATAGTTGGATTTTTGGATTTTGTAGGGGTTGGATGGTCAAGTATTCTACCTTGTAAATATTTCTTTTTCTCTGCATATAGAGTTCCCTCTTTCCTCTCTAGTTTTGGAGAATAGAATACATATTGTAACAGATGTCTTATGTATGAGATTCAATACATTTATGTTGTTATCAGATGTCTCCAATTGGGTTCTAGACTTATTGATTAAAGCATCAAGCATGTTTCAACCTTTTTGTTTGCATTTCCTATGTGTCTGCAATAGATTTGTTTTTACAGAAGAAGCTAGTTCTAGGACCGGTTTTCAAGTGTGTATGAGTTGAGGTATCAAGGGTGTCTCATGCTTGTCTTCTAGTGGATGTTGGTTAATGTATTCTTTATTTATAGGTCTCTTCTAAGGAGAGGGTTAAAATCCTTTGAATGGGTGATAACACATTTGGGTACACAAGTTGTTTCATAATATATGTCCTGATCAATGGTTTATGGTTAATGTAAGGCATCACCATATTTGAATGTACTATCTTCTTGTTTCATAGCTTTCTGTTGCAGTGAGGTATTCAACTCTGTTGCCCATTGGATAAGGCACTAGTCTATGGAAGACTAAGGGTATTTCAAGGGTCCATTCAACCCAACATCAATCACTCAAATCAAATACCTTTCCCTTTCATGTTGGTAGTAGTAGTAGTAGTAGTAGTAGTAGGAGGTCCATTCTAGTCTTCAGATTCATTCTATGCAAATAGGGCTATTACATAAGAATTTTTTTCATTGGGGTACAGGATACTGAAAAGGGTTTGAAGATTATTCTGCAGTAATGTATCTGTAGGCCTATTGTTTATTATGAAGTGTTTTGAGTGTGCAGATAAGGCAATACCCGCCTGAGTGATGTGGAGCTCAAAGGAGGATTCCTTCAATCCTCATCAATTGGACTATTTTCTTGTCAAACTTGAGTGCCTACCCTAAGAATCAAGGCCATCTATTCATTCAAGTTTGGTCCTGTAAGGAAGAGATCCAACAAACTAGCGACTCTCCTGGGGATTGAAATGAGTTGACTATTAAGAGTATCCCAGAGTCTTTCCATATTCATTTTGCAGAAGAGTCTCATAAATGTCATAATTTGAAAGTTGTTTTCAGATCTGCAAATGTATTACCTAGATTTGTTGTTGTAAACTTTTGAAGTTATTATATGTGACTTTTCTGTGAGGAATGCCTAGAATCTATTGGTGCTTCAAAGGAGATCAGTGAAGTTTTTATCCTTTGAAAAGGGGTGGTGACTCTGTACTTGAATGAACCTAAGGTGTGTAACCTTGTTTTAGATTTCAGTCAAATGTAAAGAGAGAAACAACAATCAGCGAAGGCTTCTAGGTATTCCCCATTCAATATTTTGTGTATTTGCATTGTCCTTATCAAATGGTTTTGTAATTAAAGAAAGGACATATAAGTGTGGAGTATGGAGGATGGGTTCAGTAACAAAAGGAGATTAGTTTCAACTATAGATTTCCTATCATTAGTCTTGAAGATTTCCAAGTGGATGTGCAAAAGTTGCAACTAGTGATGGATGTTCACTGGTTTTCTTTTGTCAAAGGATATGTGCCATTTTGTTATGATGGCATACCTGGTTTCCCTAATAAGATCCCTAACGAAACCAGGGAATATTTACCAAAGTATTATAGGGACCAGTATCAGTCAACAAGGAAACATGTTCAATGCTTCACTGATGTGATGTATGATTTTGATGTTTTGCATGAAGACCTATTGATGAAATTGTTTGTTCAAACTCTAGAAGGTGATGCTAGAGATTGGTTCTCTTTTCTACCAGCATGTTCAATTTCATCTTCGAGTGAGATGCATTCGGCTTTCATGGAGCAATTTGGAGAAAGGGTAAGCATATCTGATTCTTATGATCAATTTTTAAAGATTCATATTGAGAGTGATGAACTTGTCCCTCAATTCAATATCAGATTTGCAAGAGTATTGAATGAAATCCCTGAGAGTTATAGACCCAATGATCAAGTGTGTGTGAATGTCTACTTCAATGAATTTGATAAGAAAATGAATTACTTACTGAGGGACAAAGAACCTAAGTCATTATATTAGGCATTTATAACTGTGATGGACATTGAAAACAATTTGAAATATGGATTGACCAGAGGTCATTTTTCCATGAATGTATGCCAGTATAATGAATATGAAAGAAAAGAAGAATGTAGTGTTGATACCACAATTCCAAATCAATGTATCAACACTTCTGTTGTAGTTTCTAATCTAGTTGAAATGTCAAATTAGAATATTTGTATAAATGTTGTTGAGTCTTTTGCTAGTGATGAGGCATGTGTTTAGGATGCTACAGCAGTAAAATATATTCCAGACCTTGGTAGAATTAAGTAGTGTGATGGTGTTTTGAGTCATGAATTAGCCACTATAGTCAATTCTTGTAATTTTGATTATGAGCATTGTTTTGCTAATGTTCCTAGGCATGAGGTTGATGCTTCTATATCTCAGTGTTATACAAATGAAGAGGCTGAAAGTTGTGTCTCTACTGGTGAGTTTGAAGTTGTTGTACAAGATGATGAATTTGATTCATAGGCATATCAATCATGGTCTGAGGAACATAGTGCTGAAAGTGGTTACTCAAGTGAGAGTGATGAAGGCAGTGATGTTGAGGAGTCTTCATATGAGTAAGATGCAGCATGGGAGGAAGAAAGTAATGATGGAAGTGAACACTCCTTTATCAGTGAAAGTATGATTTCATTTTTTGAATCTAAAAATGAAAGTGCATCTCAGTTTGTACATTATACAAATCATTTTGAATATGAAGATGTTGCGAGTGAGTTGTCCTCAAAGTATGAAGATAAGGAAATGGTAATTCAATGCGATATCAGTGAGGATGAACATGAAGATTTGAGTAAAAGGTTATCTAATGGTCCTGCATTGGATAATGAGGTTGCAGCATATAGTAGAGAGTTTAGGAGTGAACCATGGTTTTTCTATGATGGTTTTCCTAAACAGGATAATGAAGAAGATGTAATTATGGATACTATATGCTTGGGAGGTGATATTGACTGTGAATCTTCATATAGTTATGATTTTTCTTTATGTGCTGAGAATCTCCATGGAGATGAAATGGGTAGTGAGTTTAAAGTGTTTTCTAGTACTTTATATGATGAGGACTATGATGATGATCAGCCCATTTTTTGTCATAATGTGCAACAAGGAGTATTACATGGAATTATCAATCCATTGTTTGAAGAACACATGGAGATCTCAAATGTAGTAGAATTTGATGATGATGACATGTGTAAGTATAAATCTGATTATTCATTTGAACTCAAACCAGCTACACCTGAGGATATGCAAAGTCAAGGTATGAATGAAGATTTTTATCAAATAAACTATGTGACTTTTGCATTTCAGATTGATGGCATAGATGAATCAGTAGATAAAGATCAGTTTCAGTTTGATGACTGTGTTCATGAGCTTGCTGAGTCTTACTTTCATAGTGAGCAAGATGATGAAAGTGCTCCAGGTTGTTACATACACTATGACAATGAAGACAAAAAATTTGTTTTGCCTAATGGATTGATTGAAAGTGTTGATATGCTTGGTGAAACAAATGGGAATAAAATATTTAGCTTACCTCAAGAAGAAAGAAATGAAAATCAGGTATATGATAGAGGTAAGAATTTTTGAAAGTTTCCAGTGGTTCAGGTCCATGGTTTGTACATAATAAAAGTAGTTTTCTTGCTTTCAATAAAGTTGTTCGAGAAGGTTTTGTGAGTGGTCTACTTCTCCTAGAGATCTAAATTCTTGCCATGCCTGTAGGAGGCATGCATACCTAGAAAGAGCCATTGTTGGCCCATTTTCATGTCATAGCTAAATTTCTTAGAAAATGGTCTATCTCTGCAAAAACTTTCATGACCTTATTCATTGTCCTTTGGTCTTTGCAATTATTTTTATGTCTCTGGCCTTGAAACCCTTGCAAAATTTCAAAATCTAGCCATTGTGTGGAAAATACCCTAAGTCTACCCAGGCCTCATTCTAATTTTAAGTTACCTTTTTGGGCCACTTAAAAATCCTAAAATGCACATGCTTTATATTTCTGGTTGGTCCCTATTTTAATCTTTCCTAAGTTTTTACCCCCGGCGGCCTTTAATATTTCCTAAGTCTATGTGCCCGACTAAATGATTTTTCCTAAGTCATGCACCTTAAATTTTCCTAATGTTTTGTCTTAAATATTTTCCTGGGCCTGGTTCTGACACCATCCAAATCTAATGACAGGTGTAAGTTTTCATAATATTTGTCAGAGACTTGCGAACTTACGCCAGCCGTTGATTCCTTTTCATGAGGCAAAGCTTCTCAAATGGGTGGGTCCACTACCACATAAGCACAGGTGGCATCTCCTCATTGGCTGAGATAAATAATGAAGTGGCATGGTTGTCAAAATGTCCTGTGAATGAAGAAAAAGTGGTATGTCGACTTGCCAGATTTTTTGATGTGGTGGTCTCTCATTCGTTGAGGTATCCTATGTAGCACAGTGGGTTCACGTTCTATGATATCAGCTAAGATTTGAAATCTATAGTGGGCGCATAAGTGCATAGAATCTTTTAAGCCCTTGAGATCATGCGCCATCTGTCCGATCCTCCAAGTGTTCATGTTAGAGATAAAGGTGGGTCCAAAGTGACATGCAAGCACAATTGGTGATTTATGATTGGTCCACGAGGTCATACATTGGTAGTTGTCAGTGGGACCTAGTTTTCAAACTTGTCAGAAGGTCTTGACACTTGCAGTGAATCAACGACAGGTGTAACTTCTTATGAGATGTGTCAGAGGTTTGAGATTATGCACCGGCCATTGATTTCACCTTTTTTAGAAGTGACAAAATTAGGTAGGTCCACTGCTATGTGTGCATGATATGGAAGCTTTTTATTGGTCGATGTGGACGATAAAGCAGGGTGGGGTCATTGTCAGAAAAGTTGGTGACGAGGATGGAATCAATGGTTGGTGTATGATCTCATGGGTTGTGTCAGAGCCATGAGATCTTGTGCCCACCGTCCGATTTAAAGGCTTACTGAATGTGGGTCCTATGCTAGAGATGACCAAGCATGAGTAGCAAATGGTATAGTGACAAGTGGAATAAAGTAGGCCTAGGTGGTGGTCTAAGGTTTGGCATTCCTGATAAATTTGTTTAGCGGCCCGATAGATTTCAATGGTCTTCGCTCATTCATGCAATAAAGTGGTGAGGTTGTAAAGGGTTTAGTGATTTAGTGAACAAGCATTCACATTCTTGCTAAACAAAATGGTGGAGAGATAAAGTATTTCATGAACAGGAAAAGGTCTTTAGTCGCCAGTTCGCTAAATGTGATTGGGGTCTTTTTAAAAGATAAGTCATAAAGCCCGCAAAAAGGAAAGATCTGATGGTCGCGATGTAAAGTTTACCTAAGTTTAAATATTGACTTCTGATTCATTGCTAGCACTTTGATACTAGCTATTTAAATTCAAATTCAAATTTGCAGAGGGTTTCCAGTGATAGAAAGGACCAAAATTGAATGCTTTTATAGCTGGATCTGGTAGAATTGGTTTTGCCAACTCTTGCAGTGTGGTCCAGGGTGTTAACTGATCATTTGCAGAGTGTCTGTACTATGATTTTGTGCTTGTGGTGTGTTGCAAGTGGCCAAATAGGTTGACAAATTGGGCATTTTTATGGTTCTCAGTAGTTTCTCAGGGTTTTTGTCATGATTGAGGATCACTCCGGGATCTGTCTTCTCCTGATTGCTTGGGTTTCTTCCCCTGTAATAAATTTGTGACTATTTCTAATTGTTTTGGTGGGTGAAACACTAACCCTAGCTATTTGAAGCTTGTTGCATCCTGAATTCTTTTGGGATTACAAGATGGCTAGTGGTATAAATAGTTGGATTTTTGGATTTTGTAGGGGTTGGATGGTCAAGTATTCTACCTTGTAAATATTTCTTTTTCTCTGCATATAGAGTTCCCTCTTTCCTCTCTAGTTTTGGAGAATAGAATACATATTGTAACAGATGTCTTATGTATGAGATTCAATACATTTATCCTATTATCAGATTGTCTCCAATTGGGTTCTAGACTTATTGACTAAAGCATCAAGCATGTTTCAGCCTTTCTGTTTGCATTTCCTATGTGTCTACAATAGAGTTGTTTTCACATAACCAACTAGGTCTAGGACCAGTTTTTAGGTGTGTATGAGTTGAGGTATCGAGGGTGTCTCATGCTTGTCTTCCAGTGGATGTTGGTTAATGTATTGCTTGTTTATAGGTCTCTTCTAAGGGGAGGGTTAAAATCCTTTGAATGGGTGATAACACATTTGGTTACACAAGTGGTTTGATAATATATGGTATGATCAATGGTGTATGGTTGATGTAAGGCATCACCATATTTGAATGTACTATCTTCTTGTTTCATAGCTTTCTATTGCAGTGAGGTATTCGACTCTATTGCCCATTAGATAAGGCACTAGTCTATGAGAGACTAAGGGTATTTCAAGGGTCCATTCAACCCAACATCAATCACTCAAATAAAATACCTTTCCCTTTCATGTTGGTTGTAGTACTAGTAGGAGGTCCATTCTAGTCTCCAGATTCACTCTATGCAAATAGGGCTATTGCATAAGAATTTGTTTCATTGGGGTACATGATACCGAAAATGGTTTGAAGATTATTCCACAATAATGTATTTGCAAGCCTATTGTTTATTATTAGGTGTTTTGAGTATGCAGATAAGGCAATACCTACCTAAGTGATGTGGAGCTCAAAGAAGAAGGAGGATTCCTTTAATCCTCATCAATTGGACTGTTTTCTTGTCAAAATTGAGTGCCTACCTTGAGAATCAAGGCCATCTATTGATTCAAGTTTGGTCCTGCAAGGAAGAGCTCCAACAAACTCCACCTAATATCCTATGTATATGAATTGAGATTTCATATTGAACTAGGCTTCTCTTTCTACATTGCCTGAAACCAAGAGACTGTCACAGTTAACATCTAAATGGTGCGTCTCATCATCACAACTAATCTACCTTAAACAATTGAAAATTTTTTCTTGTATTAAATATTCATTAATCAAAATTCAAATAGAAAATGTATACCTTGAGTACTACAATTCACATTAGAATCAATGCCTCCATCGTGCTCGGCCGGTGCAGTATCAATATCCATAGGCTACATTCCAATGTAAATAATAGATTTAGATGACAATATCGTAGAAATGCCTAATTCATAGTCCACCATTTGTTCTCTGAAACACTAAATTAGGGATTTCTACGATATCCTCATCTGTATCTACAACTACTGCCTCTATTGTTGCAGGTGCTTTTCCCCTATTTGATATTTATCTTTAGGTGTCCACACTCATTTTGTTGGTTGTTGCTAGCTTCTCTTTGTTTCAAGAATAGTTTGCCTCCATAAAGCAACCATGAAGCACCAGCTTTAATAAAGTCACCAGCACGTTCCTTTTTTTAATTAGAAACTGTAGTGTGGGCATGACTAATCAATGGGCAGGCCCAATTTGATCTCATTGCAGTATGAAATCTGATCTCCAATAAATGTGCTGACTAGAAGAAAGATCGTGGACAATCAAGTAGATAGGCACCCACTAAAAAGGTGCTAACATGAAGAAAAGGTTCCAGCAGAGCATGAGGAATTGAATGCTCAAAATTCCAAGGCAGAGGAGAAGCAGTTCCAACAACAACAATTCAAGAGTTCTTTTGCATTCTCCAACCTTTCCAATTTATGGCTACACAGTCTCAACTATCTTCCCAATCCCTCAACAAAAACTCCCCATTAGTCGCTGATGTGCAATCCAACCCACCATGTAATCAGGCTATCGAAAGAATGGGAGGAGTGTGAGGGTACGGGAATTAATGTAATTGTGGTCCCTCTAAGGCAACTGATGTGGACTTAGAGAGAATAGATAAGCCCCAAGGAACTAGTGAAGTGCGTTGAAGAATTGGTACACAATAAACTTCATTGAATGTGCCTTTTCAAATTGCCACCATTAAATGCACTTCTCAAATTGTAACTCATGCACATGCTGACAAGACCACAATATGGTCACAAAGTCCAATCACCGAGTACTTTCCACAAACTAGAACATGCACGCTAATGAATGGAGTTTATTTTGTAGGAAAAAGAACTCGTGTTTCAAGCTATGATAAGCACGAGCATAGCAAAGTCATGAGTCCAATACTAAAGGCACGAGCCCAACAAATTGAGCCAAAGGTTACTTTATACACTAGTAAATTTTACCTTAAATTTGGACAAGAATTAGTCAAAATTTCTACAACAATTGGTCGAATAGGTGACTAGAACTGTCGTCGATCTTTTTTCGTTGAATTTTCTACATGGTAAATAATAGTAGCAATTTCGACCCCATAAGTGATCGAATTATCAACTACAACAATCCCTTGGAACTAGATGAATAAGGCGTCGATCAATTGGTGTGATGGTCGAAATTGAGACCATTTTGTCATCGAATTGTCCACCCCAATTCATCGAATGTATAGCATCTTGGTCGAATTTTGTCCATTTTGTCATTGAATTATCCACCCAAATTCATCGAATGGACTGTAAAATGTATAGCTTCCTGGTCAAATTTAGTACTGTGTAAAGGATGAAATTTTGACCAATACTAACTTTTGTTTAAAAAAAAATGTGACACCATTTTCAATATATTCCTACTTTTAGTTGAATATATTGCTTGTCTATAATTAGTATGCATATATGAATCTATGAAGCTTTGATTTAGCTATTTTATTCTATTTAGCACAATTAGATTGAACAAAGCATTTTCATTGTACTATATATTTAGAGCCTCAAGAAAAATCAAACTGACTAAGAAAGCTTCGTTTACCTATAGATTTGTGTGCTTGTCTGAGTTTGATACACAAATTTGTGTATCAAACTCAGAAAAGCACACAATCTGTAAGTAAATGTTGATTAAATATTTTATTTTTAATAGCAATTTAAAAGACTATTTAAATGTTTTGACGGTTTGATAAGAACAAAATTGGTATTCAGATATAAATTATTGAGCTTCTCTTTGTTTCGATAATAGTTTAACATTTTCTACTTAACAGGGGCAACCACGTGAAGGTGGAAGCTCATCTGGCCCCTCCTAGGAGCCTCTTATGACCCTTTACGATAGTTTAAGACCTCTAAGATGTATTCTTAGAGGTCGTAAATGGTCGTAAAGGGTCATAAGGGGTCCTAGGACACAATAGTTGAGAAACATAAATGTAGGCATCATGGTCACAATGTTTTGGAAACACAACATAATTGAGTGGTATACCCAGATGATGCAACACAACCACTACTCCTGTAGTTCTAAGTTGACACTGTGGGATCCAAAAACCAAAGATAAGGAATCTATATATGGTTTTTGGATCCACAGTGTCAACTTAGAACTGCAAGAGTAGTGGTTGTGTTACATTTTCTGGGTATAGCATTCAATTATGTCATGTCTCCAAACAATTGGGACCATGATGCCTACATTTATGTTTCTCAGCTATTGTGATACCTACATTTATGTTTTGTAGCTATCATGTTTATTTGCATGTTATTTGTGTTTGGCTTCTCTCCCTCACATCAAAAATAAGATATTTCCCACTCTGAATCGATAATGCGCGTGCAACACAAGTAGAATATGCATGGATAGTAGGTGGAGTTGAAAAAATAGAACACGTTTACATTTTTGCAATGGTCTATAACTTAAAATACAAAATTAAAGACCAATATAAAAAATGCAACCCTGTTGTATTTTTCAACTCCACCTGATATCATATGTATATGAATTGAGATTGCATATTGAACTAGGCTTCTCTTTCTACATTTCTTGAAACCAAGAGATTGTCACAGTTAGCATCTAAATGGTGTGTCTCATCATCACAACTAATCCACCTTAAACAATTGAATATGTTTTCTTGTATTAAATATTCATTAATCAAAATTTGAATAGAAAATGTATACCTTGAGTACTACAATTCACATTAGAATCGATGCCTCCATCGTGCTCGGTCGATGTAGTATCAATATCTGCAGGCTGCATTCCAATGTAAATAATAGATTTAGATGATGATATCGCAAAAATGCCTAATTCACAGTCCATCGTTTGTTCTCTGAAACACTAAATTAGGGATTTCTGCAATATCCTCATTTGTATCTATAGCTATTACCTCTGTTGTTGTAGGTGCTTTCCCCTATTTGATATTTATCTTCAGGTGTCCACACTTGTTCTGTTGGTTGTTGCCAGCTTTTCTTTGTTTCGAGAATAGTTTAACATTCTCTGACAAACATAATTGTAGGCATCATGGTCACATTTTTTTTGGAGACAATGTAGTTGAGTGGTATACCCAGATGATGGAGAGCAACTTCTGCATCTCAGGATCCAAGTTGTTATCCAGCCCACAATGTCAATTTGGAATCAGAGGTACAGAAATTGCTCTCCATGTAGGTATACAACTCAATTATGTTATCTCCAAAATAATGCGACCATGATGCCTACAATTATGTTTTGAGAATAGTTTAATTAACATTCTCTACTTAACAGGGCCAACCACGTGAAGGTGGAAGCTCATCTAGCCCCTCCTAGGAGCCTCTTATGACCCTTTACGACATTTTAAGACCTCCAAGATGTATTCTTAGAGGTTGTAAAGGGTCGTAAGGGGTCTTAGGACACAACAGCTAAGAAACATAAATGTAGACATCATGATCACAATGTTTTGGAAACACAACATAATTGAGTGGTATACCTAGACGATGCAACACAACCACTAATCCTATAGTTCTAAGTTGACACTGCGGGATCCAAAAACCAAAGATAAGGAATCTATATATGGTTTTTGGATCCACAGTGTCAACTTAGAACTATAGGAGTAGTGGTTGTGTTGCATTTTCTAGGTATAGCATTCAATTATGTTGTGTCTCCAAACAATTGGGACCATGATGCCTACATTTATGTTTCTCAGCTGTTGTGATACCTACATTTATGTTTTGTTTCTGTCATGTTTATTTGCATTTTCTTTGTGTTTGGCTTCTCTCCCTCGCATTGAAAATAAGATTTTTCCCACTCTGAATTGAGAATGCGCATGCAACACCAGCAAAATATGTACGGATAGAAGGTGGAGTTGAAAAAACACAACACGTTTACATTTTTATGATGGTCTATAACTTAAAATATGAAATTAAAGACCTCTATCAAAAATGCAACCCTGTTGTGTTTTTCAACTCCACCTGATATCCGTGCATATTCTGTGAGATTGCATATTGAACTAGGCTTCTCCTTCTACATTGTCTGAAACCAAGAGACTATCACAGTTAACATCTAAATGGCGCATCTCATCATCACAACCAATCCACCTTAAATAATTGAATATGTTTTCTTGTATTAAATATTCATTAATCAAAATTCAAATAGAAAATGTATAGCTTGAGTACTACAATTCACATTAGAATCGATGCCTCCATCGTGCTCGGCCGGTGCAGTATCAATATCCATAGGCTACATTCCAATGTAAATAATAGATTTAGATGACAATATCATAGAAATGCCTAATTCACAGTCCATCATTTGTTCTCTGAAACACTAAATTAGGGATTTCTATGATATCCTCATCTGTATCTACAGCTATTGCCTTTGTTGTTGTAGGTTCTTTTCCCTTATTTTATATTTATCTTCAGGTGTCCACACTCCTTCTATTGGTTGTTGCCAGCTTCTCTTTGTTTCGAGAATAGTTTAACATTCACTGAGAAACATAATTGTAGGCATCATGGTCACATATTTTTGGAGACAATGTAATTGAGTGGTATACCCAGACGATGGGGAGCAACTTTTGCACCTTTGGTTCCAAGTTGTTCTCCATCCCATAGTGTCAACTTGGAATAGTTTCATCCTGGATGTGACCATGATGCCTACAATTGTGTTTCAAGAATAGTTTAATTAACATTCTCTACTTAACAGGGCCAACCACGTGAAGGTGGAAGCTCATCTGGCCCTTCCTAAGAGCCTCTTATGACCCTTTACAACATTTTAAGATCTCTAAGATGTATTCTTAGAGGTAATAAATGGTCATAAAGGGTCATAAGGGGTCCTGAGACACAACAACTGAGAAATATAATTGTAGGCATCATAATCACATTTTTTTGGAGACAACATAATTGAGTGGTATACCTAGATGATGAAGATCAACTTCTGCTCCTTCGGTTCCAAGTTGACAATGTGGGATCCCAAGACCATAGATAAGGAATAAATTGAGAGAGCAGAGGAGGGCCATAATGACCAAAATAATATAGGATGAACCTCAAGTTAAATGAGGCAACTGTAAACATTTTAATAAAATTTAACTGCAAAATTTAATTGCAAACATTTTAATAGAATTTTATTAAAATGTTTACAGTTGCCTCATTTAACTTGAGGTTCATCCTATATTATTTTGGTCATTATGGCCCTCCTCTTCTCTCTAAATTTATTCCTTATCTATGGTTTTTGGATCCCGCAGTGTCAACTTGGAATCAGAGGAGCAGAAGTTGCTCTCCATCGTCTGGATATACAACTCAATTATGTTGTCTCCAAAAAATTGTGACCATGATGCCTACAATTATGTTTCTCAACTAT
Organism: Chamaecyparis obtusa; assembly: GCA_027943335.1. Taxonomy (NCBI): domain Eukaryota; kingdom Viridiplantae; phylum Streptophyta; class Pinopsida; order Cupressales; family Cupressaceae; genus Chamaecyparis; species Chamaecyparis obtusa. The sequence goes on from BSBK01009772.1 coordinate 293,272, forward strand.
TGTGAAATCTACATTTATTTTTCTAAGTTGTTGTGTTTATGTGTATGTTTTTTATGTGTTTGGGAAGACATCTTTCTAGCCTAAGCCTAGATCCTTCGGCAATTAGCTTATAAATAATGTAGATGATAGATGAGCAATTAGCTATCCAAGAAAAAGCCCATAAATGAACTATATGTACCCCAATTAATGTGCCCTCTGTGTGTACCCAAATGATATATTTGAAACAACAAGGGTAATGCTAAATTTACCCTTGTTGTTTCAAATATATCATTTAGGTATGCGCAGAAGGCACAGGAATTGGGGTAGACACAATTCATTTACAAGATTTTTCTTGGGAAGCTAATTTCTCATCTCTCATTTGCTTCATTTATTATCAAGCTAATTGTCAAAGGATCCAAGCCCAGGCTAGAAAGACATCTTCCTGTTTTGTTTAAGCCACATTCCTTGTTCTTGTCAAACTTCCTTGGTATGGTAGGCCTACTCTCTACAGTACTCTTCTTTAGCAAGACTTCATACCACACTACACTCAAACTTCAGTGAGACTTCATACCATGCAACATCTGTAGATTACATTCAATGCATTATTTACGCTTGTATTCATGGGAAAACTCTTGAAAACACGCAAAAGAGATTGCATTCAACCATGCTGTTTACATGACACATGTAGTTTACCTATAGCCTAAATCAATGTTAAATCATGTGATTGATAGCAGATTGGGGCTCACTTGAGCCATAAACATGAATAATTATTCTAAAAAAAGATGTAAACCATATATATGCGCACTTGAGGAAAAGAGATGTTATGTCATATCAATATTAAAATATTAGTTACAATATGGAAATACTAAACTAACTAATTCCTGAGTTCATCTTTGCATATGGTCACAACAAATTAGATATGCGATTACAATACAAAGAAGGCATCGTAAAAATATAATTTCAGAATTTGCCTTAGCCTGACACGTTTTGTACTCAAATCCTTCATCGCGGATAAGTGGAGATGGATAGATAGATGCAGATGAGTTTTCATCGACCCAACTAAAGTATCCATAGCCATTATTTCCCTGTGATACCCAGTATACATTAGTTCTTATATTATAATCAATAGTATTTACATTAGAAACTTTAAATATATACACATTAGCAACCTATTTTCGATTAGGGCAGCACCAAAATTATCATCCATGGTCGTTCAATGTCCGTGAAGTCTTCAACACACACTTCCCACCACCACATTGACAGTTTGGCACATTGACAAGAGTCATCGAACCTATATCAATAATGCACTGCACCATCCTTACTACATTTATTATTTTTATATGATTATTTTTACAGTCCAAATACACCAATGAGTACCATCAGAAATATTAACCATTTACAATAAAGAAAAGTAAACCTAAATCAAATAGCTCATTTTTTTATCAGCATGTGTATTCTGTGTGTATATGAAAAATGAAAGAAATATGAAGCTGAAATAAAATAGTGAACAAAATAGTATTCCACATAGAGTGAATGAAATATACCATCAAAAGAAGGTGAAAAAATCTTGTCACGAAGCACAGACATAGGAAATCAAGGAGGGACAAAAGACAAGAAATAAGAAAAATCATTTATACTATAATAAAAAAAAGAAACACTCTTTGTCAACAATTTCCAAAATCATTAGGACTATAAATGGATGGTTTTGATATTGCTTTTCCATTACAACAGTTGAGCATTCATCATTTGGTACTTCTTGGTGTATTCCATTTAGGTTTTTTAGTTGTCGTGTTTATGTGCATGTTCTTTATGTGTTTGGCTTCTCTCCCTCGCAAGGGATACATTGATAGGTAATTGATTTGAAAGCATAATGATTTGACAGTCTTTTTTGAGGATAGGTATAATCATCCCGCCAACCTTAATTAGCAACATTGGTGTCCTATCATTGCACAATTGCAAGACGGTAAGGGTCTATTCAAGGAGGGATGAAAAAAAGGTCATTTTAACCTTGCAAGGCAAGAGGAGAGACAATCCAAATAATTCTATGGTGACTATCCCAAACAACAAACAAATGATGGAAATCCTAACATGTTTTCTTTTCATGTTTCTAACAAGTTTGTTGTGATTAGGCTAGTGTGGTCACAATTGAAATTGTGAGTTTCTCTTGGAATTGAATAGAAAACTTTATCTATTGTGCAAAAAAACATATGTAGGATTATTATGGTCACAAAGTAATTGTCTTAGCATCAACATTTCACTTCTAATATAACATGAAACTCAAGGACGTTGACCTATATGAAAATGATAGGTGTTGAAAAAGTTAAGCTTATTGATTCATAATGGTAGGGATTTCTAGTTGGGACAGTCAATCCCTTTATTAAAACATTTATATCTTCTCTTGAGGGAAGTGAAAGGACTGCAAAAGGTGGTCATACTTAAAAGACCTATTTTCACTTTGGACCATACATTGTAATTGGTCACTGTCATATATCTTATTGATCATGGTTTGATTATTCATAGCCCCACTCTTTTGATAGTGCTTAAATTAGTGTACTTTTGACCAAGAAATGAATGTCATTGTGCTTACAAGACTGCTCTACAACCATTGCATTACATGACACTTTGGCTTCTCTATTCATATCTATATTGATTGAATAAATACTCCACTCCATACCTGGACTTGTTGTTATTTGAATGAACTATAGTTTGTTCATTCATTCATTATTCTTTTTACCATAGACAACCCCCTTTCTTTGCATATTGCTTCTCTCTTATGGATGACTGATTCACTAAGAATATCTCTTTCACTGAGCCTCAGTCACACTACTTGTCCTCCACATATCACTGATTATATAATGGACATCCTGACCATCTTATACTCATATTGATTATGCATTCTTTACCTCTAATGAATACATTTTTGGACCTTGTAATAGAAGTGATTATTGTGATAGAATTCATGATTTTGCTTCATCTTTGTATGAACCTCTCCTCTATTCCATGTTTAAGCATTTCCATTACACCAACAATATAGTAAAACAACTCGCAATACAGTCAAAGAAAGACCTGAACTAGTAACCTACCTTCTAATGGATGCTTAGGACTACTATTATCATGACTCTCTTTGAAAACACTCTTATGACTATACCCTATCTTTGATTGTTCATCTTATTCATCATGATTTTGTTTTTTTTTGTGACTTCTCCAGATTATGATTGTTTTACCATTCATAGACATGCCTTGACCACTATTTAGACATTCATGCTATCTGAAATTGGACATTACTGTCACCACTCTGCAATGGCACTGGCATAGCATGGCATATCACTACATTTGAGGTATTTAACAATCATTTCTAATCTTTATCCTTAATCATTTTTTGGTACTTTAATGACTATTATTTGGTGCTTTTTCTACTGCCTTTGCTTTCTAATGACTATTATTTGGTGCTTTTTCTACTGTCTAGCAATATTTACTCCCTATTATCATGTCAGTCAATCATCATTCCCTCATGTATCACTATCTTGATCTTATCATTGTGCTTTGATATTTTTATAATATATCTATTACTCTTGTTATTTGTCAATGATTAATGTTCATTATATATACCCTTTTCACCTATGTGTGTTACCTTGTAGAATCTAGATATTATAAATAACTAATCAAAACTAGAAGTACAATGAGGGACATCAAAACTTCATTGATGAATATGAGAATCTCCTAAAAGTCAACACTACACCAGTCTATTGAAACACTACATGTAGACCGAACAACATCCCTCTCTTTCCCAACCATCCTAGGTCTTTCCACATTAAATTTTGATGTTTTGTAGGTCTTTTTCTGACCCGTATTAACTGATTCTACTCTCACCTAGACTGCCAAAAATCACTCCTGGTCACACTCTTATGTTATAATGTACTCTTGATAACTTTCTTAACATAGTTCAATCTATGTTTGTAACTTTGAAGGTGATTATTAATCTCTTTAGTAAAATTGTAATACTAATTATTAAACATGGTTCATTCCTGTAGCTTTCTTAGCACCCAATCCATTAAGTGTATAATTGGAAGATATGTGGTATACCTTATATGCATGCTTGTTGGTAGGAATTGTCATTCAAGAATTGATATTTCACCTTGGATTAGAGGGGAAATTTGTAGGTATTAATGTTTTGAAGTATTTATTACATCTCAACTAGTTAATCTTTTATCATCATAAGAATGGTTGAAATTGACATTCTTGTTCATTTTGTCACTTTACATTGTGCAAAATTTCATTTCTTTCCACACTTCTATAACGATACAGTACACCATGTTGCATGAAATTTGAAATTTGACCATATTTCTATATTAAAATTATCTATTTTTTATTCAAGTTTATACTACGATTAAGTATATATCCTTATATAATTAAGATCATGACTAAGTAAAGTTACATAGCATATCCCCACTCTTATATAAACACTTAGCATATATAGAGACAATGAAATATCAACATACATATTGCAAGTAATGTAATGAATAATAGGACTCTCTTCAAATATCTATAAGGAACTTTCCATGACTTTCTGATAGACTTAAATATAATAGAAACTTCATTAAATGTAAGGGTGACTTTTAATCTTCACTATTGATCTATATTATTCTTTAAGTACTACCCTTAACTAAATGTAAGAATGCCTTTTGTCTTCACCATTGATCTCTATTTTGAGTATTCTTCACTAAGTTATATGATTTAGTTACCAAGTTATGAGTTTGGAGATCTTTATCTCTGCAATGTAGAAGCCGAGAATAGGGGGTACGAGAGTGGAGAATCAGTGAAGAGAGAGATCAATGGGAATGAGATGATCAATATAATATGTATGATGAATGAAAATAATAGTCTAGTTTTACATTTGATTCTTCTCTGTGATTGTTTAGTGTTTCCTGAATGTTTCATTTTTATTATTTACAACTCATTTTGTTTGGTTTGCTCTTTCAGTTCGACAGTCTAACACCCATATTGTTGTCACAATCAAGCATGTCTTTATTATGAATATGCTGTGATGGAATTCAATAATAGAGAACAAATATTTATTTTAAATGTTTTATGTTGCATTTGGATGTAACTCAAGTCTTAGTATTGAGTTTATTGAAGAAGTTTATCAACTTGTGGAAACCGTTTCTATGCAACAGAGAATGCAATTTAAATCTGGTCATTAATTGAGTCAAGAAAGGCTTCCAATAATCATTGCACAATTATTACGTTGGTTTGGAGTAATTTTATTTCATTTTAAATAAGTTATGGCAGTTTTATTTTGTTGGTTTGGAGTCTTATTCCTTTTGGTTTGGAGTAATTTTGAATCCAATCTTGATCTTGATGATCCAATCTTCATTTAATCATTCAAATAATTTAATAAAACTTCCATAACTTACTTTAAAAAAAAAAAAATTACTCCAAACCAAAAAGAATAAGGGTGGTGGTATTCAAAACACAATGAGAATTGGTAATTTCAGAGATCTAGGCACTCTAGCCTATCAACAACCTCAAATGTTTAAAAGATCTAACTTGTCAAGGCCTCCACAATACTACAAAATGATGGATTAGGTTTCCTAGGCTTCAAACCACTTAGACTCAAGGAATTCTAAGACTCTATTTTAATTCCCATGCTTCCAATTCACAAAGTTCTTTCAAACTGTTCCAAAGGCTTAATAGGCTGCCAATAACCCTGCAGTAGACTTAGGATGGTAATAACTTTGTCTTCCCTCAAAACACTTGACAAGATGAAAACATTTCTAGACACCCTTTTCAGAGTTCTATAACACACCAAAAGCCTTGATAGGGTTACTTTGGAGCAACACGCATAACCATGACTGAACCCTTGTTTTCAATGCATGAAAATGAGCAAATTTTCAAAGCAACTACTCTCCTCACATTCCCTTGTCCCACCAAACCTTCAGAAGATTATAAAATGACTTAAAATGGTTAAATCCATAAGCAATTAGACTCACGGGCTGTGCAACACCAAAACCCCCAAATCTTGACTCCAAACCTTGGTTTGCTAGGGCTTCCCCAATCTCCTGTTACAACTCACTCCTGCATCCAATTAGTGATCGAATCACCATTCATTCAACGTGACAAAATGTTTTCAAACATAAAAACCCTTCCTTATTCGGACATATCATCCACTGCTACACATTGCATCCAATTTCATTGTATTTTCTCACTATTCTTTAACTGAGATCACCTTTACTCCACACAACTCTGCATATGCATGGTTAATGATCTAATAATATAGGTTAGAATTAACATTCCATGATTAGAATTAGCAGTCCTCAAGCATGAGTTGGAGAGGACTACATCAAAACCAAAAACATTAATCAGTTGATTATTATATAATCTCCTCAAGTATGAGTTGGATGATGTGGACTATGTAGATATAAGAACAAATGTATCCACATCATCCAAATCATGCTTGAGGAGATTATATTATTTACTATCTCATAATAGTAAGATTGGTACCTATCCTAGTAAGTCATTATGAGATAGTAAATACGATCTACATCCAATCTTGGTCCACAAGCATGAGTTGGATGATGTGGATTATGTAGATATAAGAACTAATGTATCCACATCATCCAACTCATTCTTGAGGAGCTTATATTATTTACTATCTCTGAACATTTATGTCTATTGGGAAATTCTTCTAACTGGCAATTTCCTTCAATGGGATTTGTAAGTTTTCAAAATGTCACTATTGTTTTACTTTACAAGTAACAACAGTTTGCTAATTTCTCACTTCTGTCTAGTTTTACAACCTTGTTCTATTCTTTGGCTATGATTTTGTAAACTAACAATAAACTTCCACTGTCAATCATACAGCACTCTTGAGACTTATAGTCTTTTGGTTTAGTCTACCACAACACCAATACTCTTAGGAAGAAGCTTCAACCAAGACCACCAGGTTATTACAATCAATTGTTTGACTAGACTTCCCTACTACCCAAACACTCAACAAATATCAAAATACTACTAATCCCCTATAACTACATTCCATCATTCAATCAGTATTGGGTTTGAGTATAGAATCTATTGTCTCCAAAGATCATACACTAAAACTTCTGATGACTTTCACCACTTGTTTCCAGCGATGTTGACTATCACAGAGATGTTTTAACCTAGGTGATCAAGCTAGATTAATGTCAATCTGGAATGGTCAAACATTGGGTGCTCACAGTAGTTGCAATCACAAGGAGTCTTCCATGAATCCGAGGTACACAACTAAACCTATGATTCAGTCCCAAACCTTTGGTTATTGACTTCACTTTGCTATTTAAACAAGTATCGTGCCCTAGCTAGGGCATCGACCTTGAAGCAACTTAACAGCCTTTGCATTTCTGAGCATTGGTTGCGTAAATAAACTTTCCCCTAATTTTCCCTTTCATCCAATGGCATAGGAATTGCGTGGTGAAGTTTCAAATCGGGGTCACGAACTCATGACAACACCGACCCAATGGAACTGAGTTCATTCTAACAAGAGATCGTGTGGCTTTTGAAAATTTAAAATATGATACAAAAAATTACATAGCAGAGTTCTTTACAATGGTGCATAGCATTCACTTTACATTGTGCAAAATTTCATTTCTTTCCACACTTCTATAACAGTATAGTACACCATGTTGCATGAAATTTGAATTTCTTCTAAATGGTTAATTTTTCTGTGCTGAACAGTTAACTTGTCTATTCGGTCTATACATAGATTCCTAAACCCTAGTCGCAGCCTTCATAATTCTCAATCATAGCATTTACAAACCCTATTCAAACTGTAGTCACCACTAAATATACTCATTGATTCAATCACCTACCAGCTTATTACAAATAGAGATGACTAGAAGAAAATGACAATCCACATAATGAACAATAGGAAACATGGAAGATACCTCAAACTCCACAAAAGATAAATGATAAAATGTGTTATTAACCTTAGGTGTAGGGTCTGCACGATTTGGAATAAGCTTCGTTCCTGCTAGCTTAGAAGATGGAAATCATAATTCACGCGCTACAACCGTAAAAATGAAATGAGATTTGAAATTTTTTTTTAAGTTATATGCCCATGTTGGTTGAAATTTCAACCAACATGGTATTGGTCGAAATTGAGACCAACACAGGCATGGATTTTAAAAAAATTAAATATTTCCTTCTATAACCCGACCAACCTAAACCTTTTTAATTAATGGTCAATAATTTTCATAGAAAAATGATGTCAAATGTACTAGTGATAGGGGTACCTCAGCTTCCCCTTCTCTTTGTACACAAATGAAGTCACCAAATCAAAGGTCTACGCTATGGCATGGATGAAAGGTGATCCTCGGCCTATGAAGAAAAGAACAGTCATGGTCAAAGAGAACTGTACAAACCTGTCTTGGAACAAGCCCATGACCTTCATGGTAGATGAGGCGGTGCTTCAGCAGGATCGAAAAAATTGATGGTCGCGTATCTGATGATCAATGGCTACTCTGGCAATAGGGAGACACCAGAGATAAATTTTGCAAGCCATACAATGAACTCCTAGGTCTTTCGAATGGTTCACTCTGCAAGATAATAAAGGCCCACACCAAAAAAAGAAGTCACCAACTCATCAACCGCTAGCCAAAAAGCTGAGCACGGTGGTGGCATACATGCAGACTGCGATGCCCATCTACACCATCATTCTTGATGGCTTTTTTAAGGCAGTAGATGAGATGGGCATCTCCCGCGTGAAGTCTACAGTGTTGTCAGGCAACTAGCAAGATTGAATAATGGAAAACTTTCTCTCACAATGGGAATGGAACTCATACAGCTTTGACCGCTATGGGTTCTCCTTTCATGGTGGCACTCTGAGTGCAGTCTTAGATGGAGTGAGACCGTCAATCACTCCGGGGCATAGTGGATAGGTTGTGAAGAAACCCGCGTCTGGACCAAATGAAGCATATGTAGATAGAACACCTATTGCCACCTTAGAAGACCCTAGATGACTTCTTGCGTATAAGTTTCATGCTAGGGCTGGCCCATGACTACCATGTGCCTTTGAGGTCCCACCATGAATGGAAATGCCAACCAAGAAACTAGCTTACAATGTAGGACATCACAAGACATCATTGTGTATGCTTATAAAGAGTAGAAAACCAATGAGCTTCCATACCTTGACTTGTTGCGAGCTCATAAACATCAAGTCAAAAATAGAGAGACACACAGGATCTCTCTGCTATGCCTCCCATATGCATGCCATAGCCAACCAAGGTGACACCATGGTCTGACTAAGTCCCATAGGTACTTGTGTACACATCAGATGTATCAAACTGGAATCCCCTCTCACTGGCTTTGATGGCCATGCTAATAGGCTGGTTGGCAGCGCAGGCACATCTTCATAGCTATCAATAGTAACCGCATGGGCAATTAGAACTCTAATACGTTATCTGCAGTCACAAACACATTCACATTAGGACTAATCATAGCATGGCTATAAGCATAAATTTGTTCTAAACAACCCAAGAAAAGTAGATTAGCAGACTATCCACACAAATAGACCATGGACAGATTATCATCCATAAACTAGCAATGGCTTTCTAGCTACCATGCATGATGGCATCTTAGATATACAAATACACTAGTTTTCTTCTAAGAGAAACTAGGGACCTCATGAAAAACTCCAAACTGAAAAAACTCTCTAAACTAGAAAGAGTTGTAAGACTTAGGCTCTGATACCATGTTAGAATAGGTTATCCTATACCCTAGAGCCAGTCTACAGACATCCTTTAGAAGAGACAAGTATTCAACACTCTATTGTATTGAAGTGAGGTGAGAATACACATACAAGAGCTCTGCTTAAATAAGCAAGAGCTGGCAGAAAGAAAGGATAGGGTTGTGACAAGTGTCTCAACCAGGAGGAGGCAAAGTTCTTATAGAACTTTGCAATATCCTCTAGGATATGATAGAGTCCAAATTGGACTCGAAGTTATCTATCTAACTCATTTATGAGTTGACCTAAGTAAACTTAAATAAGGAATAAATAATATTACTCAAACAACAAATAGTTAGTGTAAGTTTTCCCTTTTTCTTTTTTAACCCCTCTAGTGCTTAGGATATTGTGTTTTTGTTTGTTCCTATAGACACAAATGAGCTAAAAGTGTTTTTAGATATTTGGTTTTTCAAAGTTGTAATTATATTTGCCTTTCCTAATATCTAATGATTGTATACTTGAATATTTTTTCCTTCCTATTTTCTTAATATCTTATTATTTTGTTAGTCAATCTTACTATTATATATTATTTAGTATTTAAAATTTTTAATGTCTATAAATTATATTATACTTTGTGTAAAAATCATTTCTAGAAAAGTATTAATGAAAAGTGTATTTAACTCATTTGTTTTGAAGGCAATGTTGTCATTGATAAATATTTTCAAATTGGGTACTACATCTTTACAATCTTTGAATTTGATGTGCACAATTAAAGTCTATTTGCAAATTGGGCGTGTCATCTTCACAAATTTAAAATATCTTGAAATAATTAAATTTTTAATGTCACGAGTGTGATTTTATGTACATTGAATATGATATTTATTGATATTGTGTGGACAAAACCATTTGTGTGTTTTTAGTTGATGGTGCTTCTTATATTTATAGAAATGTATTTAAAGATTAGTTATTTAAATTATTTCATTTCAAAACATACAAAATAGAAACATGTAAACAAAAATCTTTTGTATTTTAAAGAAAAATAAATATTAGAATACAAATTATAGATCTCTTCCTATTCTATTTTATAGGGAATCTTGCAGTGAGATAGTGAAAAATTCAACATAACTCACATGAAAAATCAATCAAATAAACACTTAGAATCATAATGCAATATAAGAGGACAACATACCCATCAAAGATAACACAAGATATGCCCTAGAAAAATCATCATAAGGGAAAAACTTAGCATCAAAAAATATCCATCATCCATGCATTATTCAAGAGTACAACATTATAATATATCCACGAAAGCCTTAGGAGTATCATTCTTCAACAAGTACTCCATGTGAATAAGCATGCAACCACAAATCCCATGCCATGCTTGAAACCTCCACAAATGCTTATGATGTAGGGACATTCAAGGGTCACAACTTTTGACTTGGATGTTTGTTTTTGCTAAAATTTTACAAGTTGCTTCATTGTGAGGAGTTATTTAGATTCCAATGAATCTTAGCTTGTTCAGTGGCCATTTTGGCATCTTTTTAAGAGCTGGAAATTTTATTTGGGCCTCAGAATTAGATTTTAGTGTTTTTTTTTTTAGTTTTTAGAAATTTGTGTTTTTATAATAACATTGAAATCATGTTTCCAATTTTTAATATTCATTGACAATTCATCTCACCTTAGTTTTAGGGAAAAAAATCTTGGTTCATATGATTCATTTGTAAAACTACCAATAATGGCAAAAATATAATTTTGGGGAAAAGTTTCCAAAAGGGTGATTTTTAAATTTTTATTAAATTTGTGTTCTTTTCTCTTTATAATGTAAGAGTAGTTTGGATAATAATGAAGAATACTTGAGATTCTAAAAATATACTATGTTTTTTTTTTTCTGTAATATTTTGCATCAATTCTTAAAGGAATTTGGTTACATTAGCTAACTTAGCTAGCCCTGATAACTACCCTTGTGGTATCTTTCATAGAAAAAAGCTCTCATAAAACTACTCGTTAGTATTATGTAAACTATTTGGTAGCTAACCCCTTGACTAAAGATTTAATAGTGGGTACTTAATTTTCCCAATGCTACTTGTAATTGTACAACATTATAATATAATATCAAGTATGCCTAAGAATATTCTAAAGGAGTCTATACATGTTGTGAATCCATGTAGGTTTTGTTAGGTTAAATGTACATAATAAACAAAATATTATAATTATAAACATAATTATGCAAGGCGTACAATACTTATTTTCACAATATTATCTCACTTGTTATATATATTACATAAGGGATAATATATAACCACTAAGATAAACAAGAGATAAATCTCTCTAGCCATGTATACCATCATGAAATAAAGTTCTCCATGTGCTCCATCACGATACTTGGAACAATAAACAAAGTGGTCAATATCTCATACATGAATTATCTCAACCTTCATCATGCCACTACCATTATAAATACATAAGTGATCATCCAAAATGAAATCCATACAATCTATTAAAAAATGAAAATTACTCTTGTAATTGATATCCTAAGCACACAAAACTAATCTAAATTTATCAATATACATTAGTAGTTGTCAAGGACCAATATACATAGTTTTAATAGAACTCACAAAAAATGTTAACACATTCAACTATACATGCCTCCAAGATATACAAAAATATATCAAGTGAATATCATCTCATGAACATATACAACATATAACATGAAAATAAAAGCTCCAAATCCAATTCCTACCACATATACACATGGAAACTCATACTACATAGGTTATATCAAACTTGAAAATAATTAATCCATCCCAAAGACCCACTAATAACACAATGTAGAAGGTGTAGCAATAACTATGTGTTATGAAGAACAAATGCGTCTTGAAATTGAGAAACATCTATGATGGGAGAGCACTCAAGCGAGAAATATTTTTCAAATTCCTGATCCTCTTCCAGGTCATGGTGGTCTGTGTGGAGATTTTGTGGCTGGGTCTGGTCTGGATTTCAGGTTGAATGTGAAGAGGTTTTGTGTGCATCCTTTTCATTGGCCTCAAAGTCAAATGGGGCTTAGTTTGGCTTGCAAGTGTCAGAATATCCTCCAGGTGGTACTTGGAATCCCTAGGATCATCTTATTCTTCTGGCGGGGAGTTTTGAAGGACCCATCTTCCCTACCTTGTGCTTTGATTAATGGTCCTATGTCTGGGTTTGAGGTTACCTCAGGTGTTATGGTTTCTCCTATGCATGTGGAAAAGTCAGAGGAAAATATTCTTTCTAGGGACCCACTTGGTGGGGTAGGATTCAATGGTGTGACCACAAATGGTAAGGAAGGTGGTTTATCTAATTTTGTGAAGTAGTCTGACCTTGTGGGGAAGAAATCTTTTGGATTGTCTTCTTTTCCTGATGTTGAGGTGACTGGGGATTTCCAGAATCGTGTCTTCTCTATCTTTGTTCTTGATTCTCTTGTGAATTTCTTGATTTCATCCATGGATCTTTCATTGGTGGGTAAATTTTTGGGTTCTTGAACAAATATTTAAGTTGTGGGGTCCTTTGTGTGTAGGAAATAGGTGCTTAAATGTCAGGTCGATATTGCTGCTTTGTCCATAGGCTTTTTCTCCTTCGTTTTCAACAATAAGGTTGATCTAGACTTTGTTCTATGTGGGGGCCCTTGGATGTTCAATAGAAAAGATTTGGTGTTTAGGAAGTGGAGCCCTAAGTGGGCTTATAGTGACATTTTCTTCATTGAAGCCCCTATTTGGGTTAGATTCCCTGGTTTACCCCTAGAATAATGGAATGAGGACATCCTTAAGGGGTTGGCTTCTTCCTTCAATGGTGAAATGTTTTCCCTTGACCCCTCAACAATGGAAAAAACTAGGTTGTTTTTGGCTAGGGTTTGTGTGAATATTTATTAGTCTGATCATCTTCCATTTCTATTAACTCTAAGTTGGGGAAGTGGGAGAAGGAGGTGGATTTTGAGTCCCTCCTATTTTCCTACTTTAACTCTAAGAAGATGGGTTACTAGGCCAAAACTTATCCTCTTAAGGTTAATAAGGTCCCTAAGGTCATTATTTCTCAAGATGAGACTCTTAAAAAGGAGGCTAAATAGATCGGGAAGGAAAAACCTGCTCCCATAGAGGTATTGGTTGCAGGTAGAAGTGAACCTTGTGATTCCTTCTCTTTGGGGAAGGGCTAGGTTGTCTTAGGGCTTGTTGAAAGAAAGGAATCCCTAGAGGAAGGATAAATTGATGGATTAGCTGGTTCTGGTAAGTCCAAATCTTAAGTTAAGGCTGCGAAGTCACTAGTTTTTGTTGATAGCCAGGATTTTCCCTAGGGGGATGGTGGTTCTCCCATAATTTCTCAGTCCTCATCGCCACCTATTCCCTTGGAGATCATTTTTCCCATCCACAAGAGTAATTTAGACTTAGACCTTATCTTGGGTGATGAAGCTAGTTCACAAGAAGCTCATCATTCTCTTGCATTATTGGGGGATTCTTTCACCACTAAGAATTTTGTTAAAACTGATGGTGAGGATGGTTCCTTTGCTCCAAATACTCTATCTAGCAGTGGTGAGGAAGACTCCTTAGATAGAGTTGGCTTTGACTTTCTCAATGATATGAATGAGGCTTCTCAGATACAACAGGTTGGAAGAAAAAGTAAGAAAAAGAAGCATTTGAATGAGGTTTCAACACTAGGTTTAAAGGGTGTGACAACTTGAAGCATGGTGGCTGATATGGGATATCTACAAAAGTCCAGAGGTAGAAGTTCCAACAAATAAATTAGAGAAAGGGAAAGCAAGAAGGATATTGTGGATGGGACACAACTCACCATCCATGATGTGTGTACTCCTATTTTTAAATGAAAATAATATCTTTGAACATTAGGGACCTAAATGGTCCTCACAAGAAGGATATTTTGAGAAACCAAGCCAAAGATCACAAACGTAATATTATTCTCATCTAGGAGTCTAAAATGGTAAAATAGAAAGTGGAAAAAATTAAGTCTTCAAAAATTGTGGGGTGGTTGGTTGTAGCTCAGAAGGAGTGTCTAGTGGCCTTGTGATTTTTTGGAACCTCTACATTGTTAAAGGTGAGATCTTGTGTGTGGATAAGAATATCCTTAGTATTAAGTTTGTTTACATTAGAAATGGTTTTGAATGGGTTATTAGTAATATTTATACTCCTAACTCTAAGGTGGGTAGGAATAAATTATGGAAGATTATTGAGAATCATAGAATCTCCTTTCAGGGTTCTCTCTAGTTGTTGATGGGTGATTTCAGTTCCCTACTTAAAGTCATTGAAAAATTTGGTGGAGTGGATTCTCAAAGCCAGATGGAAGGAATGCAGGATCTTATGGACCTAATTAATAGACAGGGGTTATTTGATGTTAATCTTCAAGGTTTGAATTATAATTGGTCGAATAGGAGGATTGGTAAGGATCTTATTCAATTCAGGTTGGATAGAACCCTTATTTATGGTGACTGGTTTGATATCTTATATTTTTCTTTATCCTCTTTTACTAAAGTAGGGTCTAATCATTTTCCCATCTCCTTTGTGGCAGATCCTTTGACTATCACCAGAAGGGTTCCCTTTCATTTCGAGAATCTATCTAGTTGGACCATTTAGATATTGAGATTAGGATTAAAGATTGGTGGGATGTCCAAATCTAGGGTTCTGCTATGTTTAGAGTGGCCAAAAAACTCAATCGCATTAAGGTGAACATCAAATATTTGAGTAAATAGGTTTTTGGGGACATCTTCAAGTCTAGGTACTCTCTTAAGGATGAGCTGCATTCCATGCAAGATTCTATTCAACAAAATGGTCTCTCCCAAGTTTTTAGGGATAAAGAAGAGAATCTTTTGGCCAAACTTCATAATATCATCTCTAAGGAGGAAGTTTACTAGAGACAAACATCTAGATCTTTGTTGTTGAAAGATGGTGATAAGAATACCTTTTTCTTTCATATGTTTTCTTCTAAGCATAGGGCCTCAACTAAAATGTCCAACATTCATCTTTCTTTAGGTATTGTGAACAATGATAAGGTTATTTCTAATGCCATGGTTGACTTTATCACTTCTCTTCTAAATAGAGACTATTCTTTATCTCTTGTCGATCAAGATCTCCTTTTGGAATATATTCCCTCCCTATTGGATGAGAGAGCTAATAAGTCTTTGATTTCCATCCCTTCATTAGAAGTGATTAAAAGACATGTTCTTTCTTTTGAAAGTGAGAAATATCCAGGTTCGGATGGTTTTTCTCTTCTTCTTCTTTTTTAGAATTTTGGGGTATTGTTGGCTTGGATATTGGTAATATGGTCAAGGAGTTCTTTGGTTCTAGATCCCTTCTAGAGGAATTAAATGCAACGATCATTGTTCTCATTCCTAAAAAATTGGTCTAGATATTGTGGATGCTTTCAGATCAACCGGTCTCTACAATTCAATCAATAAGATCTTCTCTAAGGTGCTAACACTAATATTACTCTCTCTTTTTCCTAATATCATCTCTCCTCAATAGAACGGTTTTGTCTCAGGTCAAAATATTTTGGATTCTATCATCAAATTTCATAAAGTAATTCATTCTTCTTTCACTTCTCAAAATTCTTGTTTCATTTTGAAATTAGATCTTTCTACATGGCCTATGATAGGGTCAATTGGTCTCTATTATTTAAATTTCTCAAGGCTTTTGGTTTTTGTGATAAATTCATCCAGCTAGTCAACCAGCTCATTAGTACTGCTACTATGACTGTGATTGTTAATGGGGTCTTCTTCTTGATTTTTCAAACCTTCCAGAGGGCTGTGTCAAGGCGATCTGTTATCTCCTATCATCTTTTCTATTATGGTTGAGTATCTTGGTTGTTTCTTTCAGAGTTTGGTTAGGAAAGGCTTGATTAAAGGCATTAATCCTTCTTTGACTATGAATACTTGTTTCTATGAGCATTTTGTTGATGATACGGTGATTATGGGATCTTCTTCAATCTCTGAAGCTCAAATTGTAAAGAAATCCCTCTCCCTTTACTCTTCTACCACAGGGAAATCTATCAACTGGGAGAAGAGTTCTTTGTTCTTTATTAACATGCCTATGGATAGACAACAACATATAGTCAGCTTGATTGGTTATTCCATTGGGGAATTTCCTGCTATTTACCTTGGTCTCGCTATGGGTTTTAAGTCATTTGTTTCTTTTTGGTTAAATATTATCGAGAGGTTAAAAAAAAAACTAGCTGGTTGGAAAGGTGCTCTCTTGAGTGAAGCTAGTAAACTTCTACTCCTAAAAGCCTCTTTGTAAAGTCTTCCTATCTATGCTTTGATTCTTTTCAAAGTTTCTTCTAAATTTTTTGATATAATTGAGAAAATATAGAGGAACTTCCTTTGGTCTGGAGTTGAGGATAGAAAAAGACTAGATTTTGTGGCCTGGGACAAAGTTTGTAAACCCAAAAAATGAGGATGTTTGGTGTTATGAGCTTGTAGTTGCAGATCTTACTTGGTGTTGCAGTTGTCTTTATGGAATATATGTAATTTTGAGGAATGATCAACTACAGATAAGGGCTTGACTTTGAGAGCAATGAATTTGAATTCTTACTATTGTATATTAACAATGGTGAATTTGAAAAGTTGCTTGTTTCTAGCTAGCTGAATGTAATTCTTCTTCCAGTTGATAATAACTTATTATTTATTGCTATTTGTTGGTAATCTTTGTTTTAGTGTTGTTATTTTCCGTTGTGTAATCTCTTGCCACAAGTTTGGACATCTCCATTGGGGATTTCACATCCCTTGTCTACATCATTCTACTATAGAATAAATGTTTCCATGTCATCAAAATATAATTACAATATAATAATTTTTCAAGCTAAGGAAGAGGTTTTGTTTAGTGTGAAATTACATGCATGTGCAATTTCTAACATAATAGATGTATTAATCAAATGTATTAATTATATTTTATTATTGTTATATGATTATATATATAGGCCCATTTGTCCACTGACACCACATAGAGTATATAAAGATGCATGCATTAGTTTCCTTTTATTAGAAGTTGTTTTAAAGCCAACCATATGTTTTTTTTGTGTATCAAAGCATACAACTTATACCAAAATATAGAACGTATGTATCATTTATCACTATCTATGCTTATATGTAGGCACTACATCTAGTGCCGATTATTTATTTATTTTTCATTGTATATAGTATTGATTTGTAATATGATATGTATCATTTACATTTTATTTCTAATCTCTGCATTATAATTAAAGTGCTCAAATAAATAATTCATTTGTTTATTTTGATGAAAACAAAATATCATTAGAATTTCTCTAAAACTTTAAAGACATAATATACTTTTAACACAAACTTCTCAATCTATTTGTAATCACATTTTGCTATCAATATAATAAAAACTTTATAAATTTCCATGTTTTGTTTTTCTCAAAAACAAACTGCTAAATTCCAAATTTGGTAGCAGTTTATATATATTTCTCCTAATAGCACCGAGTCTAAGCATCACATAACCTAGGGTAGCGAATAGGTCTCAATCATAGACCTCATTAGTAGTGGACATCACACTTGGCAGGTGTCCTAGCTTAATGTCAATAAGGGGAGCTGGAATGTGAAGTCGAGATTAATGCATCATACATTAAGATAAATCACCCATATCTATGGTGTTGTAAGCTTCGTTATCTATTTTAGATGTTAAATTCATTGTTTCAATGAGTTTAATGAGCATCGTACTCAATTTAATCTCTTATTGTTATGTTTCATCTTGTGTTCAACTTCTATTTGGACAATAACATACATGTAAACTTTTTAAAATTAATTGTTTGAGATATGTTGGTTATTTCGAATACTGATCCCAAGGTTAATTGGGAAATCAATGCATCTAGCATCATCAGTAGATGATAGATTGGAAATTGCCTCGGGTTCTTACGCATGGTTTTAACTAATCAGAAACCATAGTTCCTAGGGAAAGGGACTTCACGTTATCATTTATTTTAGCCACGCTACAAGTCAGTCAAATAATGTTTCTAGTAATTTAGCATAATATTCTTCATATTAATAGAGTTAGAAATATTATTATTCACAACAATCCGTAATCTTTGTTCTTGCCACAATTTATTGCTGACAAATTCATACACCATGAATGGACTTTAACGATGAGTATGATTTGTCAAAACATATTTACCAAACAGAGTTTTAGGGTTTTTGCAACAAAAGAAAAATATTAACTATAATCTAAAGACTAGTAGCTACGCACTCGGTCTATATACATGATAGCACATCTTTATGTCTAACTCAAAGGAATCTGAGTTCGCAAGCTTCCTATTGATCTATTGGCTACCTGTACGAATATAACAATAATCTTAACATAAGCAAACTTGTCAAATTATTTTAACATAACAAAATTTCTCAATATTAATATAATAACAAATATTGAAGAAAATTCAATTTTACTGTTTGTTAATATAACAAATTTACTGTTTGTTAATATTACATATTGTATTATTTATTTCACTTCATTTTTATATATTTTAAAATATTGGTTGTGTTAATTTAATTTTAAACATTTTAAACAAAAATATATCAACCAGTTATAGTTCAAGTTGAATATAATTAGTGAAGATGATTGTTGTGATATTGACTCATTTACTAATATTTGAATTTCTGATGATGTGTTTGTGTTAGGTTTGATTCATAACTCATTCACTACCATTCAAATTTTTAAGATGCCTTTGTGTAAAGTTTGTGTCAATTGAGTCCCCACATTACTTTTTAACTAAAGACAACTTATGATTTAGATATATAACTATTTAAATTGTTGTAATCTTCTATATAAGGACACCAATATGCACATCTATGTACTCTTGCCCATTTGGAAAAGAAATCTAGTCACATAATCCCACGCAATCTTATGACATGGTTGATGACGTAGCTTATTCCTATCATGCTGTACGGTCGCTATTTTATACTGTTGATTTGAAGGCCTTGTCGATTCCGCCAATAATGCATTGCCACATTACAGTGACCAAAATGGTTTCGATCTAAAAAGCCAGACTGGCACAGTTTGGAGTGCATGTACACCATCCCTTACAAAAAAGAAAGAATGCGAAATTTTTGGGCGATCCTTTTCTAATCGTGGTTCACAAATTAGCTTCAATTCAATATATACACGGCAGTCCTGTTCTTACTCCTTCCCTATCAACAAAAACCAAGTTAGTTGTTTTGATGTAAAGAAAATAAAAATACTTGCAACTGTGCATTGCCGTGGGTAAGACTCAAAATGTAGTAGCCATTTAACATACAACCATACAAATATTGTGCTCTAAAAAGCTATTACCGTTACCTGTACCTTATACCTGTATAAATGATCTCCTCTTTGTCGATTCGTTGAATCATTTATTAATTTATCTATCGTTGAATCATTTATTAATTTATCTATCTCAAAAAAATATGTCATCCTATAACAGAGACAAAGTTGATATTCTTGGTTCTGCAATTTGCATGAGATGTCCCATTATACTGGTTTGGTGCAATGTTTATGTTAACAGGGAATAAAGGATAATAATATTATGAGAAAAAAAAATAATGCATAGGAAACGATGTGAAAGGGACATTGTTTTTACATTGAGATATAATAATAGTAGCTACGATCATTCTTATACACAAGTGGTTTCCCTTTTTAAATTATACTGTTTTATCAATGAAAATTGTAAATCAACACAGAGGAAACAATTACTTTAGGTAGTATAGCAGGGATCTTGGACATCGTCATTAAAGATGGTGGCAACTAGTTAGTGTAAGTTTTTTCTTTTTCTTTTTTAAGCCCTCTAGTGCTTAGGATATTGTGTTTTTGTTTGTTCCTATAGACACAAATGAGGTAAACGTGTTTTTAGATATTTGGTTTTTCAACGTTGTAATTATATTTTCCTTTCCTAATATCTAATGATTGTATAGTTCAATTTTTTTTTCCCATTTTCTTAATATCTTATTATTTTGTTAGTCAATCATACTATTATATATTATTTACCATTTAAAATTTTTAATGTCTACAAATTATATTATACTTTGTGTTAAAATCATTGGTAGAAAAGTATTAATGAAAAGTGTATTTAATTCATTTGTTTTGAGGCAATGTTGTCATTGGTACATATTTTCAAATTGAGTACTACATCTTTACAATCTTTAAATTTGATGTGCACAATTAAAGCCTATTTTCAAATTGGGTGTGTCATCTTCGCAAATTTAAAAAATTTCGAAATAATTAAATTTTAAATGTCATGAGTGTGATTTTATGTACATTGAATGTGTTATTTATTGATATTGTGTAGACAAAACCATTTGTGTGTTTTTAGTTGATGGTACTTTTGATATTAATAGAAATAAATTTAAAGATTAGTTATTTAAATTATTTCATTTCATAACATACAAAATAGAAACATCTAAACAAAAATCTTTTATATTTTAAAGGAAACTAAATATTAGAATACAAATTATAGATCTCTTCCTATTCTATTTTATAGGGAATCTTGCAGCCATATAGTGAAAAATTCAACATAACTCACATGACAAATCAATCAAATAAACACTTAGAATCATGATGCAATATAAGAGGACAACATACCCATCAAAGATGACACAATATATGCCCTAGAAAAATCATGATAAGGAAAATACCTAACATCAAAAAGTATCCATCATCCATGCATTATTCAAGAGTACAACATTATAATATATCCACGAAAGCATTAGAAGTATCATCCATCAACAAGTACTCCATGTGAATAAGCATGCAACCACACATACCATGCCATGCTTGAAAGCTCCACAAATGCTTATGATCTAGGGACATTCGAGGGTCACAACTTTTGACTTGGAGGTTTATTTTTGCTAAAATTTTACAAGTGGCTTCATTATGGGGAGTTATTTGGATTTCCAATGGATCTCAGCTTGGTCAATGGCCATTTTGGCATCTTTTTGAGAGTTGGAAATTTTATTTGGGCCTCCAGAATTAGATTTTAGTGTTTTTTTTTTAGTTTTTAGAAAGTTGTGTTTTTATAATAACATTGAAATCATGTTTCCAATTTTGAATATTCATTGACAATTCATCTCACCTTAGTTTTAGGGGAAAAAATCTTGGTTCATAGGATTCATTTGGAAAATTACCAAAAATGGCAAAAATGTAATTTTTGTAAAAAGTTTCCAAAAGGGTGATTTTTAGATTTTTATTAAATTTGTGTTCTTTTCTCTTTATAATATAAGAGTAGTTTGTATAATAATGAAGAATACTTGAGATTCTAAAAATATACTATGTTTTGCTTTCAATAATATTTTACGTCAATTCTTAAAGGAATCTGGTTACATCAGCTAACTTAGCTAACCCTGACAACTACCCTTGTGGTATCTTTCATAGAAAAAAGCTCTCATAAAACTAATCAGTAGTATTATGTAAACCATTTGGTAGCTAACCCCTTGACTAAAGATTTAATAGTGGGTACTTTATTAATTTACTTTTCCCAATGCTAATTATAATTGTACAACATTATAATACAATATCAAGTTTGCCTAAGAATATTCTGAAGGAATATCTACATGTTGTGCATCCATGTAGGTTCTCTTAGGTTAAATGTACATAACAAACAAAATATTATAATTATAAACATAATTATGCAAGGTGTACAATACTTATTTTCACAATATTATCTCCCTTGTTGTATACATTACATAAGGGGTAATACGTAACCACTAAGATAAACAAGAGATAAATCTCTCTAGCCATGTATACTATCATGAAACAAAGTTCTCCATGTGCTTTGTCAGGATACTTGGAACAATAAACAAAGTGGTTGACATGTCACACATGAATTATCTCAACCTTAATCATGCCACTACCATTATAAATATATAAGTGGCCATCCAAAATGAAATCCATACAATATATTAAAAAATAAAAATTACTCTTGTAATTGATATCCTAAGCACAAATAACTAATCTAAATTTATTAATATGCATTAGTAGTTGTCAAGGACCAATATACATAGTTTTAATAGATTTCACAATAAATGTTAAAACATTCAACTATACATGCCTCCAAGATATACAAAAATATATCAAGTGAATATCATCTTATGAATATATACAACTTATAACATGAAAATAAAATCTCCAAGTGAAATTCCTACCACATATACACATGGAAACTCCTACTACATAGGATATATCAAACCCAAAAATAATTAATGTATCCCAAAGATCCACTAATAACATAATGTAGAAAGTGTAACAATAACTATGTGCTATGAAGAACAATTGAGTCTTGAAATTGAGAAACATCTATGATGGGAGAGCACTCAAATGGGAAATATTTTTCAAATTCCTACTCTTCTCTTCCAGGTCATGGCGGTATGTGTGGAGATTTTGTAGCTGGGTCTGGTCTGAATTTTGGTTTGAATGTGAAGAGATTTCCAATACCTCCTTTTTTGCTCACCTCAAAGTTAAATGGGGCTCTAGTTGGCTTACAAGTGTAAGAATCTCCTCTGGGTGGTACTGGGAATCCCTAGGATCATCTTGTTCTTTTGGCGGGGAGTTGTGAAGGACCCATTTTCCCTGCCTTGTGCTTCAATTAATGGTCCTATGTCCATGTCTAAGGTTGCCTCAGGTGTTGCGGTTTCTCCTATGCAAGTCGCGAAGTCAGAGGAAAATATTCTTTTTGGGGACCTACTTGGTGGGGTAGGATTCAATGGTGTGACCACAAATGGTAAGGAAGGTGGTTTATCTAATTATATGAAGTGGTATGACCTTGTGGGGAAGAAATCTTCTAGATTGTCTTATTTTCCTGATGTTGAGGTGACTGGGAATTTCCAGAATCGTGTCTTCTCTATATTTGTTCTCGATTCTTTTGTGGATTTCTCAGTTTCATCAATCGATCTTACATTGGTGGGTAAATTTTTGGGTCCCAAACTAAATATTAATGTTGTGGGGTCCTTTGTGCATAGAAAATAGGTGCTTAAAGGTTAGGTTGATATTGTGACTCTTCCCAGAGGATTTCTCTACTTAGTTTTCAACAATAAGGTTGATCTGGAATTTGTTCTGCATGGGGGCCCTTCGATGTTTAGTAGAATAGATTTGGCATTTAGGAAGTGGAGCCCTAACTAGGATTATAGTGACAATTTCATCATGGAAGCCTCTGTTTGGGTTAGATTCCCTCGTTTACCCCTAGAATATTGTAATGAGGATATCCTTAAGGGGCTGGCTTCTTCCTTTGGTGGTGAACTATTGTCCCTTGACACCTTGACCATGGAAAAAACTAGGTTGCTTTTGGCTAGGGTTTGTATGAATATTTGTTAGTTTGATCATCTTCTAGTGTCCATTTCTATTAACTCTAATTTGGGGAAGTGGAAGTAGGAGGTGGATTTTGAGTACCTCCCATTCGCCTGCTTTTATTGTAAGAAGATGGGTCATTGGGAGAAAAACTATCCTCTTAAGGTTAAGAAGGTCCTTAAGGCCATTGTTTCTCAAGATGAGACTTTTAAAAAGGGGGCTAAATAGATCTGGAAGGAAAAACCTGCTCCCACAAAGGCATTGGTTATAGGTAGTAGTGATCCTTGTGATGCCTTCTCTTTGGGGAAGGGCCAGGTGGTCTTAGGGCTTGTTGAAGGAAAGGAAGACCTCGAGGAAGGAGAAATTGATGGCTCAACTGGCTCTAGTGAGTCAAGATCTCAAGTTAAGGTTGTAGAGCCACTAGTTTTTATTGATAGTCAGGCTTTTCCCTAGGGGGATGGTGGTTCTCCTATCATTCCTTAGTCCTCATCGCCACCTATTACCTTAGAGATTATTTTTCCCATCCAGAAGAGTAATTTAGACTTAGACCTTATCTTGGGGGGTGAAGCTAGTTCACAAGAAGATCATCCTTCTCTTGCATTACTAGGGGATTCTTTCAACACTAATAATCTTGTTAAAAGTGATGGTGAGGATGGTTCTCCTACTCCAGATACTCTATTTGGCAGTAGGGAGGAAGACTCCTTAGATAGAGTTGGCTTTGAGTTTCTTAATGATCTAAATAAGGCTCCTTGGATACAACAGGTTGGAAGAAAAAATAGGTAAAAGAAGCATCTGAATGAGGTTTCAACACTAGGTTCAAAGGGTGTGACAACTTGAAACTTGGTGGCTTATCTGGGATCTCTCCCAAAGTCCAGAGCTATAAGATCCAACAAGTAAATTAGAGAAAGGGAAAGAAAGAAGGATATTGCAGATGGGACACAACTCACCATCCATGATGCATGTACTCCTATTTTAAAATGAAAATAATATCTTGGAACATTAGGGGCCTGAATGGTCCTCACAAGCATGATATTTTGAGAAAACTAGCCAGAGATCACAAGCCCAATATTATTCTTATCTAGGAGTCTAAAATGGTGAAATAAAAAGTGGAAAAAATTAGAGTCTTCAAAAAATGTGGGGTAGTCGGATGTATCTCTAAAGGAGTGTCTAGTGGTCTTGCAATTGTTTGGAACCTCTACAATGTTAAAGGTAAGATTTTGTGTGAGAATAAGAATATCCTTAGTATTAAGTTTGTTCACATTAGAAGTAGGACATTTTGAGAAACCTAGACAGAGATCACAAACCCGATATTATTCTCATCTAGGAGTCTAAAATGGTGAAATAAAAAGTGGAAAAAATTAGAGTCTTCAAAAACTGTGGGGTAGTTGGTTGTAGCTCTAAAGGAGTATCTAGTGGTCTTCCAATTTTTTGGAACCTCTACAATGTTAAAGGTGATTTTTTGTGCGAGTATAAGAATATCCTTAGTATTAAGTTTGTTCACATTAGAACTGGTTTTGAATGGGTTATCAGTAATATTTATGCTCCTAACTCTAAGGTGCATAGGAATAATTTTTGGAAGATTATTGAGAATCATAGAATCTCCTTTCTGGGCTCTCTCTAGCTGTTGATGGGTGATTTCAATTCCCTACTTAAAGTCATTGAAAAAGTTGGTGAAGTGGATTCTCAAAGCTAGATGGAAGGGAGCCAGGATCTTATGGAACTGATTAATAGACAAGGGGTTATTTGATGTTGATCTTTAAGGTTTGAATTAAATACTTGGTTGAATAGGAGGATTGGTAAGGATCTGATCCAGATTAGGTTGGATAAGCCCTTATTTTTAGTGACTGGTTTGATAGCTTTTGTTTTTCTTTATCCACCTTTACTAAATTGGGGTCTGGTCATTTTCCCATATACTTTGTGGTGGATCCTTTAACTTTCGCTAGAAGGGTTCCCTTTCATTTTGAGAAGATCAAGTTGGACCATCTAGATATTGAGATCAGGATTAAAGATTGGTGGGATGTCCAAATATAGGGTTCTCCTATGTTTAGAGTGGCCAAAAAACTCAATCACATTAACATGAACATCAAATATTGGAGTAAATAGGTTTTTAGGGAGATCTTCAACTCTAAGTACTCTCTCAAGGTTGAGCTGGATTCCATTCAAGATTCTATTCAATAGAATGGTCTCTCCCAAGTTTTTAAGGATAAAGAAGAGAATCTTTTGGCCAAACATCTCTAAGGAGGAAGTTTACTGGAGACAAAGATCTAGATATTTTTGGTTGAAAGATGGAGATAAGAATACTCATTTCTTTCGTATGTATGCTTCTAAGCATAGGGCCTCTAGTAAAATCTCCAACATTCATCTATCTTTAGGTATTGTGAATAATGATAAGGATGTTTCTAATGCCATGGTTGACTTTATCTCTTCTCTTCTGACTAGAGACTATTTTTTATCTCTTGTCAATCAAGATCTCCTTTTGGAATCTATTCCCTCTCTCTTGGATAAGAGAACTAATAAGTCTTTGGTTGCCATCCCTTCGTTGGAAGAGATTAAAAGATCTGTTTTCTCTTTTGAAAGTGAGAAATATCTAGGCGTGGATGGTTTTCCTCTTTTTTTTTTCTTTTAGAAGTTTTGGGGTATTGTTGGGTTGGATATTGGTAACATAGTCAAGGATTTCTTTGGTTCTAGATCCCTTCTGAAGGAATTAAATGCAATGTTCATTATTCTCATTCCTAGAAAAACTGGTGCGGATACTATGGATTCTTTTAGACCGATCAGTCTCTACAATTTGATCTATAAGATCTTATCTAAGGTGCTAACATTGAGATTACTCTCTCCTTTTCCTAATATCATCTCTCCTCAATAGAGCAGTTTTGCCTCAGGTCACACTAGTATAATTGGCACCTATTTGTGATGAAAAAATGGTCGAATATTCTACCAATATTGGTTGAATAATCTACAAATGGTGTGGTCGCTCTTTTTCGAGTCAAAATTTTGACATATAATTGTTAAGGTAGAATGTTCTATGCCAATCTTAGTCAAAATTCACATCTGTGATTGGGAAGCTATTAGATCAAAATTTTGACCAAAGTAGGTCAAAATGTTTGGCTCATCTAACCTGGATGCCAAACCCACAATGCTAAATTTCAACACAAAATGGTTGATATTTAGACCAATCTTTATGAGGGTTTCGACCAAGGTTAATCAAAATTTTGACCAATTATGGAATGTTAAAAAAAACACATGAAGATAAATATCCAGAGTAATCACCAACAACATCCTCTCAATGATTAGTCTAGATATTTATCTTCAGGCGTTACTTTTCATTAGTATATATTGTTGTGTATTTTGTTATGTTACTTTACTATTAGCATAATGGTTTATTATGAACTTATTTGACATTGGTTACTAGCTATTAAATGAGGCAACTACAAATCAATTTGTCCAAGTATGAGTGGTAACATTATTAAAAACCAAAAAAATAGGATTGTTAAATGATTTAGCATTCAAAACATTATGGCTTAAAATCCTTCTGATGTCTTATCCATTCTCTTCGAGTCTATTGTTAAAGGCCCTTTTATTATCTTCCAAGCAAATGCATTCACAATATTCTGAAAATAGACTAACCAAACTTTAAAGTTGTAGTTCACAAACCTTTGAAAGTGAATGGTAGAAGTTGGAATATTATTCATTAGTGACCTCCTTCGGATTCCGATGCCAAAATGCCTTGACATCCCTACACTATGAGGACACTGATAAATATTTAAGCATCTCCTCCCATGGCCTACACTATTCAAGCCAGGAGAGGAGATGCTTCTTTATGGCTGTACTCGTAGTCTATAAGTGCGGGAAGTAGATAAATTCCTACTCTACGAGGACACTGATAAAGAGTTAAGCATCTTATCTTTAGCCCTAGCTACTAGTTAAGGCCTGGAAGACTTATACCTATCGATCATTGAGAATAATCACCATTGCCTTGCCTTTATGTACACTGCATAGTATCCAATATAAGAGAAGGCAAAAAATTTGAATGGATAAAAGAAATGAAAGATACAATAATATTATCTTGTTGTTTAACTTCTCATAATTGATCTGTCTCGCAAAAGTCATTTTATATAATTATTAGCACATTTCATTCATGGATGAGAAATAATATCCAAAGTTTCTAGATTCCAAGAAGAGGTATGAGTGTAGGCCAAAGAAGGGATATTTGTGAAGGTTTTATAGATGTATGTTAGTGAATCATCATCTCTACACAGGTACTCAATCTAGAAACCCTCATATGTATATAGCCACTCTAGAAAATATGAATGGATAAAAGAAATGAAATATACAATAATATTATCTTGTTGTTTACCTTCTCATAATTGATCCATTTCACAAAAGTAATTTTATATGATTACTAGCACATTTTGTGCATGGATGAGAAACAATATCCAAAGTTTCTAGATTTTGAGAAGAGGTATGCATGGAGGCCAAAATAGGGATATTTGTGAAGGTTTTATAGATGTAGGTTAGTGAATCATCATCTCTACACTGGTACTCAATCTGGAAACCCTCGTATGTATATAGCCACTCTAGAAAATCTCCACAAAAGTCCCTTCTAGCCTCCACTGCATATACATCTTCTCAGAATCTAAAAACTCTCCATCATTGATTCTCATCAATGTACGAATAAAATTGTGAGAAAATTCTTAATCCCTAATTCAATCTTTGACAAATAAAATTATGACAAAAAACTTAAAGAATATGGAAAGCTCACAATGTTTAGAGACACACTTGACTCCAAGTGCCATGTAGAACAAAAATAATTTGTCCAATTTGGACAGTAAGTCTAATTTATTTTTTTCATGGACTGAGACCTTAAATTATTGAGCTTCTCTTTGTTTTGAGAATATTTTAACATTCTCTACTTAACAAGGCCTACCACGTGAAGGTGGAAGCTCATCTGGCCCCTCCTAGGAGCCTCTTATGACCCTTTACGACAATTTAAGACCTCTAAGATGTATTCTTAGGTTTTGTAAAGGGTTGTAAAGGGTCATAAAGGGTCCTGGGATACAAGAATTGAGAAACATAAATGTAGGCATCATGGTCACAATTTTTTGGAGACAGCATAATTGAGTGGTATACCTAGATGATGCAAAGAAACCACTACTCCTCTGGTTCCAAGTCGACACTACGGGATCCAAAAACCATAGATAAGGAATAAATTTATAGAGAGGAGGGTCATAATGACCATAATAATATAGGTGTAATACCCAAAAATTGGCATATTGTGATCCTAACCAATTTTGGTGCATTTAGTCTCATTTCTTCAAATTTCTACATCATCGAAGTCCGTCTCCTAATTGACTTTGCTCGACCTAGTGTCAAATGTAGAAAACCTTAAATTTTCATTAATCACATGCCATATTTAATTCCTGAATATCGACATTTATTAGCTAAATAAACCCTATGATTAATTAATTTAATTACAAAGTCCTAGACCTCTAATTAAATTAATTCCACCCCTTTTAGATAATACACATCAAGAGGAATTAAATAATATTTAGTTCTTTAAATAAAATATCCTCATTTGAATTTAATTATTCAAGTAATTGGAAAAGTCACCCATGTGGCCATATTTCATTTATTTAATTAAATAATCTCTTCAAATTGTTTCACCTCCCACCAAGGAGACGAAGGGTCGACCATTTCTTTGCAAAAAACTCTTCAATCTCCACTCAGGCTTCTTTATATTGAAACCCTCTCATTCCTCATTTGGGGAGGCAATTTTTAAAGTATCAAATCACTGTCGAATTATTATCTCAATTTTTACATTCAAAAGCTATAATCATTTTGCATATTAGAGTAATTTCCATTCTTAGATTAATGATGCATTTCATTCTTAATTTAGTTTTCTTACAATATTTTTAGATTAATGCTCAGTTTCTTACAAGATTTTTAGAATAATATTTCACTATCATTCTAGCTTAATTTCAATTTAAATCATTTCCTAGCATTAAATCCTCCATTTTAGAGCTTGGTCTATGGTTGTTGGACTCTCAATTTTGAGAGTTACTCAGAACCCCACTTAATAGGAGGCAATAGGTCAATTCATATAGGTGTGCAAAATGAGTAATCTGATATTCATTTTCATATGTGGCTAATGAGTAATGACTATGTTGAAGTCTATGATTGAATAAGAGGTCCACATTTAGTTATAAACATTTTGGCGCCCACCGTGGGGTAGAAAATTCATTCGGGCCTCATTCACGAATATTTTTTTGTCAAAATTTAATGATCTATCTGTACAGCCGTACAACTATGTGCAGAATCTCATGCAAGGTTTGCCACTATATGGCATGAAGTTGTGCATTCACTAGCACTTTCTCATGCAAAAAAAGTTCTTTCTCACGCGGAGCCAGACATTTTCTCGCGTGAAACCTAACATCAAAGTTTTAAAAATTTTAGTTTTTGTGCTTTCTTGTTGCTATTTTCTGACATTTAATATTTGTTGTGGTTTTTATTATCCTTGTTTTTCTGATAACATCATGACAATGGGCTACAGGACGTTTGATGAAGACCTCAAAACATGCATA
This sequence comes from Chamaecyparis obtusa, assembly GCA_027943335.1. NCBI lineage: Eukaryota > Viridiplantae > Streptophyta > Pinopsida > Cupressales > Cupressaceae > Chamaecyparis > Chamaecyparis obtusa. The sequence goes on from BSBK01009772.1 coordinate 323,823, forward strand.
CTTACTGATGGTTTGCTTGCAGGACGTTTGATGAAGCTATTTTAAAAACATTCTATCTATTTAATGCTTTATTCACATAGTTTAATTAGGGCCTTGTAAAGATTCCTTAAGGGTCTTGATAGCAGGATAGGGTAATAGGCTCTTCATTACATGGAAGTGATGCCCATGGATGAATCTGAGACCTAGATTTTTCTAGCATGATAGATACCTAGGGAAGCAAGGAGAGGTAACAGATCTTTAGCACGTCCATTTGTTAGTAGATTATGCTCTTCTCTCTTTGAGAGCATCAGAAACCCAAAATCTTGTGGATTGGTTGAAGAGGAGTTAGCTCAGTGATAGACATGTCTGGTGTGTTTGGGTAAGGTGAAAAGGTAGAGGATTATGCTCTTCTCTCTTTGAGAGAATTAGAAACTTCAACCCTTGAATCCAAGCCAAGTCTGTGTCACCTTTAGAGGGCCTGCTAGAAGTAGAACCTCTGAGAATGACCCAAGTGAATACACACCTTTTTTCGGTGATTCCACCTCACTATAATAAGGTAGTTTTGTTGAGTCTAAAGACTCCAAAGCCATGTTAACTTCTTTCTCTTGATCTATGACTATCATCTTGAGAAAGATTTGTCTGTTGTACTGAGCGGTGCCTCTCCTAGCCCTACTTGCGGGGGTGTACAACTTTTAGGTGTCAGTGTGGCTAAGAGGCCCTAGCCCTGTATCAGGGGCATATAAGCTTAGTGTAAATAGAAGCCTATTAAACACTCTCTTAGTTAGTTTCCTACCCGGTTCACCTCTGTAAGGAGACATAATCTTTGCCCAGGGAGGGGGAAGGATCTCTTCCCTAGATTCTCACCATAGGCATGCACCTAGATGTTTGAAGGTGGTATATGACACTAGCCCCTACTTCATGGGTAACCTTTCAACATATATTATTGAGTCCTTGGAAATACCAAAAACACAGGTGCCCTCTAGGGGGTGACACGGCTGTGTGAGGTGAACGCATGCACATAAGTTGTGAGGCATAGATTTTGTCTTCTCTACCATTTTCTTTGTAGGGATAACTGAGTGTTTGTTTTGAGTCTTAAACTATCCAACATGATCAAACTTTTCAAAGACTCCCATGATTCTTCTGAGTTGCTTTGTCCTCGGTGGAACTATTTTTGACTACTGATTGCTTCACTATTGCTTGTTAAGTCCAAACTCTATACTTTTAAATGAATTATTTCAAGCATTCAAACTAAGATTTGTTGATTCAAACTATCCTAAGTCAGTCCTAAAACTAGAAATTCTGCCAGACAATAGTTCACACTATGTCTCACAATTTGATTCTATCTCGAAAACTATGTCAAACTATCAAACTTTGGTCTTTTCCTACACGAGATTTTAGTTTCCTGTGTATTTCCTCACGTGAGACAACACATCCTCACATGAAGTTTAGCATTTCCTTGCATGAGAAAAAACTTTTTCGCACAGGACTATCTCTTGATTTTCAAAACAATGAGCTTATTCCTGTCAGTTGATCAATTTTTTGTCTGATTTGGTTCTTGTCTGGGGTCTGTCTACTTGTTCTCTTGTTATCCACTACCTAGAACTAGGTGTCTCATGTTGAGAACTGAATTACTACTACTTAAACACACATTGTCTCTCAATTTTCTATCCTTTCCTATTGTGCTCTTATATCTTGCGACGTGATAGTCACATCTTGGCTATTCTAGCCTTACTCTCGATGATTTGTGCCGGGTGCATCTCACTTTTATCATGTTTTTTGCTATCCCAGACATAGAGTTCTGAGCATAATCTTAAGTCCTCTCTCATTACTTAATCTTTTTCTATGACTGTTACAACTAGAAGTGGCAACACATTCCCCTTATGTGGTACTAGACAAGGTAGAGGTAGATCTCACAATCAAGGAAGAGGTCATTCCAAACCCATCACACAATTTGAGTGTTGTGAGGGATCCTCACATTCCACCTCACTGGTTACCTCAAAAGAGAGCCCATCTTGATCCTCATCTCCTATTAGTCAACATAGCTTCAAACGTTCATTCTATATAGACATCAGTCCGAATCAGAATCCAATGTTCCAAGAGTGTTATAATTCATTGTTTCAAAAACAACCTAACTTATTGTTTCAAGAACAACATAACCCATTGTTCTAAGACATTCAAAAATCCAAAAGGTCACCATCTAAACTTGACCCTATTGACCCTATCAACCCTATTGCCATGACTTCTCAGCATACTACACACTCTACTAAGTATGTGCACGTTGCACACTTACACACTGACAAGATGGAAGAACAATACCAATACCAAGAGGGTGAATTCAAAAAAAGTCATGATCAATCTTGAAATGACCAGTGTCATGATCAATTTCAAAATGACCAGCATCATGATCAATCTCAAAATGACTAGCATCTATATCAATCCCCAAGCATTTTTGAAATTCTTGGTAATGACGATGAGGAGATAACTGAAAATGACATAGATGTTTCAAAAGCCAATAAAAGTATTCTCAAGATGATGGAAATTCTCCTTGTAGAAGAGAAGGAGAAATACTTTCTATAACTAGCCAAACAAGGGGCCAAGTTACCGCCAAACTACAAAGTAGAGACACTTTTGGTCAAAGAAGAAGAGACCAAGACCACTAAATTGCAAAAGTTGGTTCGAGACATGCAAGACCAAATCAATCAACTTGTGAAGGATAAGGATAAACCAGCACAATAGTTCACACTAGAAAACCTCCATCATTTCCCCTTCGATAAAATTCTTCACATGCCTACCTTTCCCAAGGGATTAGAGGTTCCCAAATATGACAAATATCTGGGTACTTCTGATCCCCAAGATCACTTAAGAGAGTGGTGCTCTATCTATGGAGTTTATACATAACTAGACTTACCTCATGCATCTCTTTCCATGTAGCTTTGGTGGATTAGCTATGGAGTGGTTCTCTCGACTACCCACTGGCATCAAGTCTTTTGATGAGATTGCCAATTTGTTCCTCCAACACTATTCACACAATATCCAGAATCCAGCCAATATCCAAGACCTTTGCAATCTAAAACAAGGACAAGGGGAACCTTTCCTTGCATTTCTCTAGAGATGGAGACAACTCTATACAAAATATCCTCACAAACTACCTGAGTCTGAAAAGCTTGATATCTTTTTAGACAATTTTGTCCCTAATTTTGGGTATCAAGTACAACTGCAAGGCCCCCTAACTTTTGATAATATGATTAAACAAGCTATGATAATAGAAGCATTCATGGTTAAGAAGGGAGGGTTGACTTTGCACAAGGATAACAAACAGGGATCTTCCTCCTCAAACAAGGACAAAGATAATTTTGTCAACAAAAACCAGGATGTTGTGAATGATGGAGTCGTTGAAAATGTGACCCCAAAACCTTCAAAGGTTGTTTTCAGCCTTACGTCTAGTATGTCGGTAGCCAAAGCTACTGAAAAGGCTACGACAGATACTCAGCAACCTTTCAAGTTTTCTAGAAATAAACCTTGGGCCCCTCAACCCAAATGTGAGTTCACTTCCCTAGGAGAACCCCTTGACATGGTTTACAAGACTCTCATGCAAAACCAAATACTCACTCCTCTGGAAAATTTACATCCTTATGATCTGCAACTGTGACTTGCATGGTGGAATAAAACCGCATATTGTGATTACCATCAAAACAAGGGTCATAAAACTTCTAGTTGCATTCAACTTTGACATAAGATCCAAGATTTTATTGACAATGGTGATATTTTTGTGACCGGTCATAACATGAACTCAGATCATCAAGCATTTAAGCACCCCTTTCCTCCTCATGAGAAGGGTGAATCTTCTAAGACCAAGAATGCCAACACTAAGGTTAACTACACATATATTACCAATGATAATTTTATTAATATGGTTGAACCTGTTAAGGTTGAATATTTTGATGTGATCACCATCAAAGGGAGCGAAGATGCTCCTAAGCCTAAGACTTTGTTTGTCATGTAAGGCCCTATGTCTCACTCTTCCAAACCAAAACAATCTTAGGCTTGTGTGAATCTTGTTACCTGATCCTGTGCAGATATCATTCTTAAGGGTCCCAAGCCTTCCACATCCACACTGAAACAACCTATGGACAAAGCTATTGTTGGCTCTGCCAACAAGAACTTGAAATTGGTCCCCATGCCTAGCACTACTAATTACAACATCCTAGACCAGGTGCAATGTACCAATGCTCAGATCACTATCTTTGAGTTATTGATGATCTCTCTTGCTCATAAGAAGATTCTTGATAAAGCCCTCGCTAAGGCAAATGTCCTAAAAGATCTAGATCTTGACCATGAGTTTCAATCCATGGTGGGTCACTTGACCTCACCCCATTATCTATCTTTCTCTAAGGAAGATGACCATTGGCTGAGCCATCCACACAATGCCCATCTGCATATAGAAGTCATGATAGGCCCAAAGCATGTCCATCACATCCTCATTGATAATGGTGCTGGCCTTAATATTTTCTCTGCTAAGTTGCTCACCCAGTTAGGCTATGATGAAGATTTCATAGATGCCCGCAAGAAAATCACCATCAAGGCATATGATGAAGAGGAACAAAAATCCAAAGGTCTGGTTTTGCTACCAATCCAAGTTGGACCTATTGAGAGGGATGTCATTTGTCAAGTTCTAGATATTCCCTGTGCATACAATATCTTGCTAGGAAGTCCATGGATTCAAGAAATGTAGGTAGTTCCATCCACATATCATCAATGTATCTATTGCCCTAATTTTCCTTCCATTCAAATTTGGCCTTGGTTTTTTATGTCAGACCTTCATCTCCTCAGTCTTGCGAGGAACTCCAAAAAAATTTTATGACTTTTTCTACTTCCCTCTAGTCTCTGCAACTATTTCTAGGTCCTTGGCTAGGTGAAAAGTCCTTAAAAAAATCATAAAACTAGCCATTATAGGCCAAACCCTCAAAAAAACCTAAGCCCTGTTATAATTCTTTGTTACTTTATCAGTCACTTAGATCCCCAAAATGCATGTGTGTTTTAATTCCTTTAGTCACCAAATCTCTGATTCTCAGCAGTCAAAGCCCTAACACTTAGCGATCTGGTGAGTAGTTACATTTTGAGTTGGTGGTCTATGCTTAGCGGCTAAAGTCAAGATTCTACATCTGACAATTGTCACATGATCTCATGGCCTCAGAAGATTCCATGAGATCTTGCGATGACCATCGATCTTCCTATCTATAGAGTTCTATTGTCAGTGGATCCGGCCACATTGTCTGAGCTGTACATCTTTGATTGGTTAAAGACATGTGATTTGGCACCATGTCAGCATGAGCCCGGTAGTTGTTAGTCGACGATGATCTAACGGCTGGTGCATGATCTGAAGGAGCTTTTTTAACACATGAGATCATGCACCCATCGTTGATCTTACTTTATCTCTAGGCTTTGTCAGGTGGGTCCTTGATTTTTGACATGCTTGTTCATCATTGGTTGGCTAGATGACAGCTTGGATGTGTCAGTGGGACCATGTCAGAAGGTCTGTGGATGTGTCAGAAAGGTAAAGATCTACGGTGGTCATATGATCTCATAGAATCTTCTAACCACATAAGATAATGCAACAACCATCCGATGAGAATCTCAATGGGTCATGGGTCCGATGTGCTACTTGGTGCTGACATGATTGCATTTGATTGGCTGTAGTGTGATGATAGGGATTTGTTAGAAGATCTGATGTGTCATGAGGTCCCAGTCTAATAAGGATCTATGGCCAGCGCATGTTCTGAAGGAATATTCAAAGGGTATGAGATCATGCACCTGCCATTAGATTGGAATCTAGTTCAAGTGGGTCTAATGTCAGAGAAGTGCCGAGGTGTATGCCTACAAAGTGGTCAGAGTGAATAAAAGAGTGACAAGTGGCAAGTCTAAGCCCAGGGTTTAAAGAGTTCTTCGTGACTTAAGAAGACAAAAGTCAAGTGGGTCCAAGATGGTAAATATGCCAACGTGCTAAAGTTTCATTAGTCCTCATATTGTTGATATGGACTTGGACTTTTCAAAGGGTTTTATAACTATTGTCATGTATCATGGTTGTCCATCTGCCGGGAAGGATTATGCATCGACGGTTTTGTTTTAATTTCTAACCTACTAGCCATTAACGTTTAAATTCAAATTTCCTGTGAAGTTTTTGTGAGGGTTTCACTCTTTTCGGCCATGCACGACGTCGGTTAGCTTAGGAATTAAATTTTCAGGATGGTTATGGTTGTGAGGATGATAGAAGTGACTGTTGGCCAGCATCTTCAGGGTCCTTTGTCACATTTTCATGACAAGAGGTGCTAGAAAGAGTTGGTGCCACCTTTTGAATGGTACTATTACCCAGGGAAATAAGATCAGATTGTGAGCCTTCATGGCTTAGTGGAGTTGCAGGTGGGTAGATGAGTTGAGGTTGTTATGTCTGTAGGTGAGTTTAGTATAGTAGGATCAACATGCAAAGAAGGATATGCTCTGATCAACTAGACATTCTCAAAATTTGATGATGGGTCATCAGTACAGCTAGGGTTTGATTATTGTATTGTAAAATCTTGTAACCCTAGTTAGGGTTTTGACTCCTGCCTGCGTGCAGTTGAGTTGGTATATATTATTTTTTAAGAGCTTTTGAGCCCAAAGGGAGTTCACATTTTGTAAAGGATAGAGTCCACTTTTGAAAGAAAGTCATCCTTTCCCAGAAGACTATCTGTGGTATCTTCCCTACCCTCTGGTCTTCTACTCTTTTTAATCTTTGATTGATTATTCAGGAAACTTTAAGGTATTTGTGGCATCCTCTCTACCCCTATCCTTTCATTTTTTGGATCATCTCTTAATGAATTGAAGTCTATGCATGTTTTCAATGACAACTTAGGGTTATTGATCCCTCTTACTTTCTGTAATTGTGTGTTATTGTGTTTGATTTGATTTAGATGTTTTTGTGGGTATACCTCAGGCCCCTAACAATCTTGTCTCAATCCTACACCGAGTTGTAGAAGTGAATGTTTGCTTCTAGGTCATAGGTTGTGTCTTATGTTCAGGCCCTCCTCTGAAACACTTATGCAAGCCTATTCAGTAAGTTGTGACCTAATAGACCTAAGCCTTTCATTGATTCTATCCCTCTATGCTGCAATTCATACCCTAATTTTGGTGTATCACCTAGCAGGTAGATTGCTTTCAGTCATTTCCCTTTCCAAGCATTCCTTCTATCCCTTTCCCTCAAAAGTTTTACTTTCATGTCTAGAAGCAAATTAAGGTGATTATCCAAGAGGAACTAGCCTAGAACTTGGAGGTCTCATCTCAGTTAGCATAGGTCCCACAACCTAGAGATGATTCCCATGTTATACTAGGTTATCAAGACTATGAGAGCTTGAAACAAGGGTGCAAACTTACTGTATAATAGTATCAAGTTCCCATTTCATGAAGCAGAAGTAATAGTACCGGCCAATATGTGATATTCTTGCAATACCCTCACACAATATGCTAACAACTTTGTCCCAACCAACAGAGAGTCTACTGAATTCTTCAATGCCAAACTCAAAAAAATGGAACAGACTCTAAAACTCAAAGATATAGGCATTGGGGGATATCAGATTGAACCTATGTTGTCATTAGAAGGTCTACCTCTATCTCCACGATCCTATGGGAGACCTTCTATGGAAGACCTTCTAAGACTACGATAGCTTGAAACAAGGGTTCAAACTTAGTGTATAACAATTCTGGCATGCCTGGTGGGAAAAAATATCAGATTGAAGTCCAAAGGTGCTCCTTTTGGTTCATCTACAAAAGGATTAAAGAAGTTCAATAAATAGGGACTATCAATATAGACTCAAGCTCAAGGATACCCCACCTTGGTGCTAGTGTATAACATTTCTGGCATGCTCGGTGGGACCACAAAAAGAAGTTCATTGTTTGAAGATTATGTTATCTCTGATATACATATTGCATAATACAAACTTTTAGGAGTGTTCTATCAAGTATATCTAGCAAATCCACTAATTTCAAGGATCAGGGCTACCTTGTTCAAAGTTTATGAGAAAGATTGAGACTAGAAGCTCAAAACCTACTGAATTTTTAGATTTTCCCTCAAAAAGAAGTTACAAAGGTAGGTCAACTCAAAGAACATCCCCTACAAGGAGAGTTCATTCTACACCTCCTTATACTTCAGAAAGGAGACCTTTGTCCTTTCATTCTAGAAGAAGAGGAAGATCTCTAACTAGAGATCTAGAAGAAGATTCAAATCCAGCATTAAAAATAGCTCATATAGTTGTTAATCTTCAAATCACAGCTCCTACAATGGCTAGGTAGTTTGCCTTTACACCTTTCAACTAGGGAAGTCCCTTGGTATTTGCTCAACATCATGATGTGCCCTTGGTGGCACTAAAGAGTGTACCTAACTTCACAGGTGAAAGGCAGATGACTTCTTTTGAACACATAAGGGATGTGACCACCATATGCAGCATACACAATATTACTCAAGATGATGTGGCCACAAAATTATTAGCAGCCTCTCTAAAGGCTAAGGCTCTTGAATGGTTTAGAACTTTAACTGTTGGTTCTATTACTTCATGGGATGAGTTAGGAGATGCATTAAGTAAGAATTTTGAGGATAAATTAGATAACTTGTCTCTGGTAGACCAGTTGACAACCATTAAAAGAGACCCTCAATAGCAAATGACAAATTACAATAGTAGATTCCTCAAAACATGGAATAGAATTCCAGTCTCAGTAAGGCCATCAGCTGACCATGCTTTTCTATATTACTTGCAAAGCTTGAATGGTCAAATTTCTGCCATGATCCAATCTATGGGTGGTACTTCTTTACCCCAAGCTTTTGACATAGTTTTCAGGGCTGAAAATTGTTTAATCCAAGCAGGCATGATTGCTAGAAGGCCACCAATGCCCATCTTTCCTAGCCTTCAGCCCATTGCACTTGCACAAGTACCTCCATTTACCCCTATTCCTACAATAGTAGCACCTCAAGCTAGTACTAGTGGTCAAGAGCTAAGAACAAGTTTCTCTCAAGAGCTGCAAGAGATAAAGAACAGTCAAGAAAGAAGTAAGCAAGAAATGACAAATTTGTTGCAGACCTTGACTAAAGAGGTTACAAATTTTAAGAAACAAGGTCAAGGAATTAAACCACCCTTTCAGACACAAGGCCAAGGCCCTAATCAGCAATACCAAAATCAAGGACAACCTTATCAACAAAATAGGCCACCATACCAAGGAGGGTATCAAGAACAAAGACAAAGTTTTAACCAAAGACCATTCCAACCATATAACCCTGCACCTCTCAACTCTGTAAATCCAGTGAGGGATATGGTTCCTAGTCAAAATAATATGGCTATGGATAATGAATGGTGCTTTCCTTGTAATCAGCCTCATAATTAGGCTACATGTTCAAATGGGTGGATGAATCAAGCCCTAATGGTTCAGAATGCTGCCCATGTTCAATTAGAGGTTTCATCCAATGGGTCAGTCCCTCAACAAGAATCACAAGAGAATGAGACTACTCTTTTCAATTGGGAGTAGCTAGACTTTAATGGAGTCAATGATGAAGCTACTTTTGTTGCCTATACAAGAGCAAAAAGAAGAGCTTAAGACATGGAGATAGTAGTTTCTGGTACTAAAGCCACTACATCTGTAGAGCCAGTGCAACAAGCTACTCCTACCACATTCAAGAAGGCTCCTTCCATTACAATCAAAGAAGGCCAATATTCCAAAGAAGTGGAGCCCATCATAGTGAAAGCACAACCAAGACTACACACTATGACACCTTTCAATATTGTAGACAACATGAAGAAGGTCAATGTCACCACATCTATGTGGGACTCTTTGGCTATCTTGGGACAGTTTGAGATTTTGAAGAAAGCCATAACTGAAGTAGTAACTCCTCAACCTACAAAAGAGGTTGCAAAGCTAGTGTTGGTTAAAATTGATCAAGAAAAGGAGGCCCCAAGTAGCAACTCCAAGGCTAATACCATGCAAGGTAGGAACTCAAAGCCACCTCCCTTTTATGTATCTCTAATTATCAAAAAATCTCTAGTACATAATTGTATGGTAGATAGTGGAGCTACTAGCACTGTGATGCCCAAGAAAGTAGCTGACCAATTAGGACTAAAATATGAACCCTTCCAAAAGAAGGTTACCCAACTTGATGGATCCTAAGTTAATACTATAGGTGTGGCTAAGGATACCAGTTTGATCCTTCATGCTAGTCCTAACTTCTCCATCCTCCTTGATATATACATCATAGATCTCCCTACATTATTTGCCATATGTTTGTCAAGGGAGTTTACATCCAAGATAGGAGGCTACCTATCTTCTGACTGGTCTCACATGCTTTTTCATACAAGATATGGTACCAAGGTTACCATTAAATCAGAACCATTGGTAGCACACCATATAGAGCCATATGTATCCAATGTCATCAATGTAAACTGCCTTATATTTGATAACAGTGACTTCCAAACCATTAGTGAAGCAAGCACAAAGATAGAAAGTATCCTTGATATTCTTCTAGATGAAAGAGCTTTAGAGGCCCAAGAAAATATTATATAGGATTTTGGTTTGGGAAGTTATTTGATACAAGAAAGTGGGTTAAAAGAGCCAAGCCTCCTCAAAGAAGACATGGTTTGTGAATTGTTTTTTGATGGAGCTAGAAGTAGACATGGTTCTGGTGGTGGTGCTATGTTAGTGTCCCCAAAAGGAGAAAGGTATTATACTACCTTTAGATTCAGTTTCTCCTGTACTAGCAACACTATAGAATATGAAACTCTAGTCAATGGACTAGAATGGGCTAGGAAAAGAGGGCTCAAGGCCTTAAAAGTTTATGGTAACAGTGAGTTAGTTGTTAGCCAAGTAAGAGGGATAAGTGCAACCAAAAATGACACTTTGAAAGCATACAAACATAGAGTTTGGGATACAATTGAATATTTTTGTGCTTTCAATATTGTTGCTATCCCTAGGAAGCTAAATCAAAATACAGATAGATTAGCTATTGTTGGATCTCAATATGACATCCCCAATAGCATTTCAAAAGAAATAGATCAACAACATATCAAAGTGATTGTTAGACCTTCTATTCCTGATAATGATGTCAATTGGCAAGTGTTTGACAATGATGAACAAATTCTACAGTTCTTGTTCGAAAAAGATGTATTTTCAGAGCATAATCAAGATAGGCTATCATAGAGCTATGGTGATCAAGTGATACAACTGAAGTCCAATAAGATGCCTAGAGGTCTTTTTACATTAGAGGTTGTCTTCAACAAAGATGATCAAGTCAAGAAAAGCAAAGCTGGCCTGGTAGTTCAACAAGAACATTGTGTTGAATTAGAGTTGGAACTAGGTAAGAGCTTACAATTTGGAAAAGTAAACACTGAATTGGAAAAACAAGCTTATACCCAATTATTTAAAGAATTCAGTGATGCTTTTGCATGGCAGTATGAAGACCTCAAAGATTTTGATCCTACTCTTGCTCAGCACACTATCGAATTAGAACCAAATGCCAAACCAGTAAGGCAAAAACAAAGGCCTATTAATCCCAAGCTTGAGCCACTTATGCATAAAGAAATGCTCAAATTGATAGAGAGTGGTATCATCTATCCCATTAAACATACTAGTTGGGTTTCCAACCTTGTTCCTGTTAGGAAGAAGAATGGGGAGCTAAGGTTATGTGTTGACTTTAGGGATCTTAACAGAGCTTCATTAAAGGACCGCCATCCATTACCCTCTATGGAACAAATCTTACAATGTGTCTCTGGATTTGAGAGATTTTCATTATTGGATGGCTATTCAGGATACAACTAGATCCTAGTTAATGAAGAAGATCAATATAAGACTGCATTTACAACCAAGTGGGGAACCATGGCTTATCAAAAGATGCCCTTTGGTTTGTCAAATGCAGGTGCTACTTTTCAAAAGGAAATGGATATGGCCTCTAAAAGCCTCATGTACAAGTTTGTACTGGTCTACTTGGATGACATAACTGTCTATTCTAAACATACAGCAGATCATATCAAACATTTGAGGAAGATTTTTGAAAGGTGTAGAGAATTTGGGATATCTCTTAATCCCAAGAAATGTGTGTTTGTAGTTCATGAAGGAAAATTATTGGGATATATGTTAGAAGAAATAAATGAAAGAAAACAAGATCAAAATCAATCCAAGAAGTGAAGTGCAAGAAAAGTTTTACCATAAATCAAATGAGAGAGAGATGCAAGAACAACTGCCAAAACCAAGATAAGACTCCAAGAATCCAACAAGAGCCAAGAGATTTTTGTAAGGGGAAAAGCAAAGAAAAATCCCTTTGTGTATTATGAATGAGGCATGAAAATCCTAAAGAGAGAGAGAAAGAATATGAGCAAGAAGCTCAATACAATATGATAGAATTACTATGCAAGAGGAGAGAAATTGTGTGAGAGAATTGTGAGAAAATTAGTGTTGAGTGTGTGGAGAAATATCTCTTTAAGTAGAGATGAGTGAAGGAGTTTGCATGTAACTCCCTATGTGCATGAGTGCCACATTCATACTTAGTGTGTGCCAAGTGTGAGCATCCTCATAAGGAGGAATAATCTATTTTCCTTATTAAAGGAATTACAAAATATGAGTTGTCCTCCCACTTGGACTAGAGGACAAAATTACATGTAGAGATTCCTTTAGGAATATCCTAAAATAAATAAAGGAGGATACCTTGGTTTATCCTCAAATTAAATAAAACAACCAAGGAAAGATTACTAATTCTAACAATATATAGTGTCCAAGAAAGGAATCATAGTAGACCCTGAGAGGATTGCAGCCATCTTAGAACTACCATTGCCAGATCTTAAGAAAAGCCTTCAATCCTTCATAGGAAAGATTAATTTTGTTAGGAATTTCTTGCCTAATATTGTAGACTTACTTAATCCTTTGACAACCATGTTAAAGAAGAGTTCAAATTTCAGTTAGACCAAAGAAGGGAAAGTCAATTTTTAAGCTATCAAAGAGGTCTTAACAGAAGCTCCTTCCCTCTTAAACCCAAATTTCAATAAGGATTTCATCTTTTATGCTTATGGAGGTCATGATGCTATATCTGCAATGCTAACTCAAGAAAATTCAGATGGATGGGAGCAGCCTATTTCTTTCATTAGCAAAGGTTTGGAAGAGTATGAACAGAGATACTCTTTTGTAGAGAAACATGTGCTTGCTATGGTAAGGAGCCTTAAAAAGTTTAGATATCTATTGACTCATAGCAAGGTACACTTGTAAGTCACTCATCCAAGTTTCAAAGAATTTTTGCTTTCCAAGGACTTGAATGAGAAAAGAGCTAGTTGGATTACCTAAGTAATGGAATATGACATTGATATCCAAATCACTAAGCTGGTTAGAGGAAGAGGTCTTTGTGAGCATTTGGCATCTAATGAGAGTTCAAAGAAGTCAGAGAAAATGAATGCATCTTTGGTTGTGCATTCTATAGAAGAACATGCTGAGGCATCAGGTGGGTTGCCTAACATGATTCATTACTTGAAGATAGGACAATGTCCTGCAGGTTTGGATTCAGCAAAAAGAAGATATTATAGATTGCAATCTGTTCCTTTTGTGTTGATAAATGAAGTTATTTTTAGAAAGGATCACAATGGTGTCCTTTTAAGATGCATTGATTCAAAAAAGATAGCTGATGTCCTATTTGAGTTTCATGATGGACCTTATGGAGGTCACTTTTCTCCTAGGACTATTGCTTTAAAATCATGAGGGCTGGATACTCCTAGCCATCTATCTTTAAGGATAGTCATGAGTATGTGAGAAAATGCATCAAGTGTGTTGTGTTTGTAGGAAAAGAAAGGCTTGCTGCTCTTCCCCTCCAACCAATCAGAATAGATCAACCCTTCATGAAGTGGGGTATAGATTTCATAGGAGTGATCAATCTTCCATCTAGTGCAGGACACAAGTGGATAATCACTGCAATAGATTATTTCACTAGATGGATAGAGGTAGTTTCCTTAAAAGAATCAAATGAGAGTGTTGTATTAAGTTTTTACGATGATATAATTCATAGATTTGGAACTCCAAACTCCATAATATCAAATAATGCATTGGCATTTACAGGCCTGAAAGTCTCAGAATGGGCAATCAGAAATGGCATTTATCTGAATAGAAGTTCTAATTATTACCCTCAAGGCAATGGCTTAGTAGAATCAACAAATAATAACTTGATTAGGATAATCAAGAAGACTCTGCAAGATAGTCAGAGAGATTGGCATACAAAGCTCAGGTCTGCCTTGTGGTTAGATAGAATTACTCCAAAGAAGATCATTGGTAATTCCCCCTACATGTTAGTGTATGGAAAAGAGGCCAAGTTGTCCATTTCAACTAAATTGCCAGCTTTGGACTTGGCCGCCCAATATGTCCTATTTGAAGGGGAGGATCCCTTGCAGATTAGATATGCTCAGTTGATGGAGTTAGAGGAAATCAGAGATAAGTCCATGAAGGACATGGAATTCCATCAGATCCAGATAAAGAAAAGTTTTGAGAAGAGAGCTAAAGCTAGGAATTTCAAAGTTGGAGATGTAGTCCTCAAGTGGGATGAGTTCAAAGCTAGGCCTGACAGACATACAAAGTTTGACTCTTTTTGGGGTGGACCATTTGTTATCATAGAGTGCAGGGGCCCTAATGCTTTTTAGCCATCAACTCTAGAAGGAGATGCCTTGCCAATATCAGTAAATGGTTTCCACTTGAAGCCCTATTTTGAGCTTAATCCCTCCTTGTAAATTTTATAAATATGTTTTTTGCTTTGTTTCCCTATTTTCTAGGTTAGTTTCCTGCTTTTCAAAAAGTGCCTATGCACAAGTTTGTTTTTTCCAGTTTCAGTTTTGTCCCTCTACTGAGGTGTTGTGTTCCTGAGATGACCCCATGCCCAATGAACTATGTCAAGGCCACTGGTTTTCCATGTCTAGTAGGCTAACATCCAACAGAAATTGCCAAAATGTTGCCCTAATTTTCCTTCCATTCAAATTTGGCCTTGGTTTTTTATGTCAGACCTTCATCTCCTCAGTCCTACGAGGAACTCCAAAAAAAATTTATGGCTTTTTCTACTTCCCTCTGGTCTCTACAACTATTTCTAGGTCCCTAGCTAGGTGAAAAGTCCTTAAAAAATTCATAAAACTAGCCATTATAGGCCAAACCCTCAAAAAACCCTAAGCCCTGTTATAATTCTTTGTTACTTTATCGGCCACTTAGATCCCCAAAATGCATGTGCATTTTAATTCCTTTAGTCACCAAATCTCTGATTCCCGATGGTCAAAGCCCTAACACTTGGTGATCTGGTGAGTGGTTACCTTTTGAGTTGGCGGTCTCTGCTTAGCGGCTAAAGTCAAGATTCTACATCTCACAGTTTTCACATGATCTCATGGCCTTAGAAGATTCCATGAGATCTTGCAATGACTGTCGATCTCCCTATCTGTAGAGTTCGGTTGTCAGTGGGTCTGGCCATGTTGTCTGAGCTGTACACCTTTGATTGGTTAAAGACTTTTGATTTAGTGCCATGTCAACAGGGGCCCAACGGTTGTCAATTGATGATGATCTAATGGCCGATGCATGATCTGAAGGATCTTTTCTGACACATGAGATCATGCGCCTGCCATTGATCTTACTTTATGTCTAGGCTCTATCAGGTGGGTCCTCAGTTTCTAACGTGCTTGTTCATCATTGGTTGGCCAGATGATAGCTTGAATGTCTTAGTGGGACCGTGTCAGAAGGTCTATAGATGTGTCAGAAAGGAAAAGATCTACGGTGGTCGTATGATCTCATAGAATCTTTTGACCACATGAGATCATGCGACAACCATCTAATGAGAATCTGAATGGGTCGTGGGTCTGATGTGCTACCTAGCACTGACATGCTTGCATTTGATTGGCTATGGTGTGATGACAGGGATTTGTCAGAAGATCTGATGTGTTGTGAGGTCCCGATCTAATAAGGATCTACGGCTGGCGCATGTTTTGAAGGAATATTTGAAGGGTATGAGATCATGCACCTTCCATTAGATTGGAATCTAGTTCGAGTGGGTATGATGTCAGAGAAGTGCTGAGGTGTATGCCTACAAAGTAGCCAGAGAAAATAAAAGAGTGACAAGTGGCAAGTCTGAGCCCGGGGTTTAAAGAGTTCTTCGTGACTTAAGAAGACAAAAGTCAAGTGGGTCCAAGCTGGTAAATATGCCAATGTGCTAAAGTTTCATTGGTCCTCATATTGCTGATATGGACTTGGACTTTTCAAAGGGTTTTATAACTATTGCCACGTATCATGGCTGTCCATCTACCGGGAAGGATTATGCATCAATGGTTGTGTTTTAATTTCTGACCTGCTAGCTGTTAACGTTTAAATTCAAATTTCCTATGAAGTTTTTGTTAGGGTTTTTCTCTTTTTAGCCATGCACGACATCGGTTAGCTTAGGAATTAAATTTTTAGGATGGTTATGGTTGTGAGAATGATATAAGTGACTATTGGTCGGCATCTGTAGGGTCCTTTGCCACATTTTCATGACAGGAGGTGCTATAAAGAGTTGGTGCCACCTTTTGAATAGTACTATTACCTAGGGAAATAAGATCAGATTGTGAGCCTTCATGGCTTAGTGGAGTTGCACGTGGGTAGATGAGTCAAGGTTTTTTTTGTCTATAGGTGAGTTCAATATAGCAGGATCAACACGCAAAGAAGGATATGCTCTAATCAGCCAGACAATCTCAAAATTTGATGATGGGTCATCAGTATAGCTAGGGTTTGATTATTTTATTGTAAAATCTTGTAACCCTAGTTAGGTTTTTGACTCCTTCCTGTGTGTAGTTGAGTTGGTATATATTGTTTTTTAAGAGCTTTTGAGCTTGGAGGGAGTTCCAATTTTGTAAAGGAGAGAGTCCACTTTTGAAAGAAAGTCATCCTTTCCTAGAAGACTATTTATAGTATCTTCTCTACCCTCTAGTCTTCTACTCTTTGTAATCTCCCATTGATTATTCAGGAAACTTTAAGGTATTTGTGGCATCCTCTCTGCCCCTATCCTTTCATTTTTTGGATCATCTCTTAATGAATTGAAGTCTATGCATGTTTTCAATGACAACTTAGGGTTCCTGATCCCTCTTACTTTCTATAATTGTGTGTTATTGTGTTTGATCTGATTTAGATATTTTTGTGGGTATACCTCAGCCCCCTAACAGTCTTTTCTCAATCCTACACCGAGTTGCAGAAGTGAATGTCTCCTTTCAGGTCATAGGTTGTGTCTTATGTTCAGGCCCTCCTATGAAACACTTATGCAAGCCTATTAAATAAGTTGTGACCTAATATACCTAAGCCTTTCATTGATTCTATCCCTCCATGCTGCAATTCATACCCTAATTTTGGTGTATCACCTAGCAGGTAGATTGCTTTCAGTCATTTCCCTTTCCAAGCATTCCTTCTATCCCTTTCCCTCAAAAGTTTTACTTTCATGTCTAGAAGAAAATTAAGGTGATTATCCAAGAGGAACCAGCCTAGAACCTAGAAGTCTCATCTTAGTTAGCATAGGTCCCACAACCTGGAGATGATTCCCATGTTATACTAGGTTATTGAGACTATGAGAGCTTGAAACAAGGGTACAAACTTACTGTATAATAGTATCAAGTTCCCATTTCATGAAGTAGAAGTAACAGTACCGGCCAATATGGGCTACTCTTGCAATACCCTCACACAATATGCTAACAACTTTGTCCCAACCAATAGAGAGTCTACTCAATTCTTCGATGCCAAACTCAAAAAAATGGAACAGACTCTAAAACTCAAAGATACAGGCATTGGGGGATATCAGATTGAACCTATGTTGTCATTAGAAGGTCTGCCTCTATCTCCACGATCCTATGGGAGACCTTCTAAGAGTAATAAACCTTTTGTCATTTCTCCTCAAATAGTCTATGATGGTGCATTTTTACAAGCCACAACACCACTAGAAGATGATGATGAGGATAGGGCCATTACAGCTTGGGTTTATAAAGGTAAGGACACATCTGAAACAATCACTCTACCTTGTGACTTAGAACAAGAACCATACAGTGAAGCCTTCAAAATCATGAAGCACTTTGGTTACAAAGGGAATGGCCCTATAGGGGTGAATGATAATGGCTTACTTGAACCTATTGAAGCCACAAGTCGTCAAACCAAAGACACAATAGGTCTAGGCTTAAATAAAATCCCATTTCATTTAGGGATTAACAAATTTATACCAGAACCAGAATTCCAGCCAGAACCTGAAGACATTACCACAGTTGCAAATCCAGAGGACAACACTGACTAGGATATCTTTTTCTATCATATTCCTCTTGATCTTGTTGCATTCCTTATAGAACTAGATGATTTTGTACCACATGTTAGTACAACAAAGACTGATAGTGATTTTGATGATACTACCTTGATTACTCCATTGACATACGAGCAGTTGATAAAAATCCAAACTACTGATCCTAATTATGCAGGTGAGTTGTACATGCGACCATCCTTCCAAGAGTAGTTCAAGAAAGAACAAAATCAACAAACCATTAATACTAAAAGAGATGAAAATGAGTTAGATGGTACATCCAGTGTTGATGGAATTCCTATATCAAGTATCACTGACTCTCATGAGTATGATGAAGCGTGCTCCCCTTAATACCACAAACACATAACAGAAATAGAGAAACAACAACAATAATATGCAAGAACAGAAAATTGGCTTCTTATTATCTCCATAAATGTGGAATTACAAACTTTCAGAATTACAATATGCAAAGCTTCATGGGCATTCCCTTACAATATTCTGTAGGACAAAGCCTCAAATCAATACCCAGATCTACTACCCAGAACTACCCTAGACAACACTACGGGCCTTCTTTATATATGCAATTTTCCACCGCCTAAGAAGGTTTTAAAAATTTAGCCCTTAGGGCCGACCAAACTTAGAATTATTTTATTTTACAATTTATTACATCAAAGTCAGCTCAAAATAAGTTTTGAAACCCAAACAGAAATTTTGAAGAAAAATTATTTTCTGCCATTTCATGTGACCCAACTTCTGAAGACAATAAGTCATCACCCGTTGACCCGATTGGCTATTATAACCCCATTCTGGAAACACCACGAAGCACTCTATAGGCTTGATCAATGTAAAGCACCTGTCACCCAAATCTTCAACCTCATCCAAGGCCTCTAAAGCCCTCAAAACTGAGTTCAAAGTTTCTGTACCCTGCTGCCAATACTGAAAATCTTCAATATCTTCAAAACTAGACCTGATCTAGCCATGAAACTTTGCTGGCAGGCTGATATGACTGAGATGAACCTCCATATGTAAATTAGAACATTCTGAGATCGTAAGACCAACTTACTAAAAATAGAAAGTTTCCATAAATAGCAACTCTGCACAAGATAGCCCTTATTGAATACAAAAATAAAAATATTTTTGGGTGATGCAAGATTGCTCTTACCCCTAGGATGCTCCTGCATCAAACACCTGGGGTAATTTGAGAAGTGACCCTGTCATGACTCAGGTGTGCAGAGGAAAACCAAGATGGTTAACCTCCTCCTTTGTTAGCCATGATGAATCTTCAACAGGTCATCCTTTCCATTTGACCAAATACTCTTCATATGTCCTGTTCCTTATGCTTCTGCCAACATGACTATCTAGTATGTCTTCAATCTCCTTGATATCTGAATTGGTTGCTGGAATACTCCACTTTGCTACTACAACCTCATCTTCAACACCTCCTTCATGATACTCTGTCAAATTTGAAATGTTAAACACTGGTGATATATTCAGCTCACTAGGCAATTCTACCTCATATGCATTTCCTGAATCATGCTTCTTCACTATCTTACAGGGTCCAAACTTCTTCATTTTTAGCTTGTTATATGTACCAAACAAAAATTGTTCCTTTCGCAAATGAACCATGACTTCATCCCCAACGTGAAATTCCTTATGCCTCCTTTTCTCATCTACCTTAGCCTTATACTACGCATTCATCTTGGTAATATGCTTCCTCACCTCCTCATGGATGTTCTTCAAGTGCTCTGCAAAATCCTTAGCTTCAACACTACTTATTTCTCCTTTATCTATCTTTCTCAATTCAGATGCATTTCTTGGACTACTTCCATATACAATCTGGAATGGTGATTTACCAGTGCTCCTATTGACAGAATTATTGTATGCAAATTCTGCCTGTGGTAAAATCAAATCCCATCCTGTTGGCTTATCTCCAACCAAACATCTCAGCAAATTTCCCAAACTTCTATTCACCACCTCTATCTATCCATCAGTCTGTGGATGATGTAATGAACTGAACTTCAAATCTGTCTTCAACTTCTTCCACAATGTCCGCCAGAAATATCCAACAAACTTAGTATCTTGACCTGAAACTATGGTCTTTGGCAAATCATGTAGTCTCACCACTTCTCTGAAAAATAATTCTGCTACATGAACAACATCATTAGTATTCTTGCAGGGAATGAAATGTGCCATCTTTGAAAATCTATCAACTACTACAAAAATTGAATCATGTCCCCATTGTGTCCTCGGTAAACCAAGAATAAAGTCCATACTGATGTCCTCCCAAGGCTTCTCTGGTATAGGTAATGGCTGATACAACCCCGTATTCTATTTCACTCCTTTCACCATCTGACATACTGTACAACTTTGTACAAACTTCTTCACATCTTGCTGAAACTGTGGCCAATAATAATTTTCACTAACCATAGCAAGGATTTTATCATGACCAAAATGTCCAGCCAATCCTCCACTATGCTTCTCCTTGATGAGATTCTCCCTCATAGAACTTCGTGAAATGCACAACTGACTCCCTCTGAATAGCATACCATCCTGGATGATGAAATCCAACCATTTTGTCATGTCTAGAGTAACAGGTTCTGTACAAGCTTTCCAAGCTCCACCAAAATTAAGATCCTCTGGATACAAATTCTTGAGTTCCTTGAACCCAACCACCTCAATCTGCATCTCGATCAACAATAGTTGCCTTCTGCTAAGAGCATCTGCAACCCTATTAGACTTTCCACTTCTGTGTTTCAAAACAAATGTATAACTCTACAAAAACTCAACCCATTTCAAATGCCTCTGATTCAACTTTCCTTGACTATTCAAATATTGCAAAGCTTGATGATCAGTATACAAAACAAACTCCTTAGGAAGCAGATAATGTCTCCACTTCTTTAATGCCTAAACTATAGCATAAAATTCTTGATCATAAATAGAATATTTTCTCTTGGCATCATTTAACTTCTCACTGAAATAAGCAACAGGTTTACCTTCTTGGCTCATAATAGCTCCTATTGCAGTACCACTAGCATCACAATCTACTTGAAACACCTTATTAAAATCTGGAAGTGCTAAAACAGGTTGTTCTATAACTTTTTGTTTCAACAATTGAAAACTATTTTCTATCCCATTAGTCCACTTAAACTCTTTTCTATCCCCTCTCATTGTTTCAGTCAAGGGTCCACAAATACTGCTAAAATTTTTGATAAACTTTCTATAAAAGCTAGCCAAACCATGAAAAGATCTTACCTCAGTAGCACTCCTTAGAGTAGGCCATTCAAGGATAGCCTGTACCTTCTCTGGGTCCATTTTTAGACCTTCTGCTGAAACTACAAATCCCAAATACACTAACTCTTTCTTCACAAAACTGCACTTCTTCAAATTAATCAACAATTTCTCATCTCTCAACTTCTCAAACACCATATGAATATGCATCATATGTTCCTCCATTGTCTTGCTAAAAATCAAAATATCATCTAGGTAAACAATGACAAACTTATCCAGAAATTCTTTCAGAACCTCATTCATGAGCCGCATGAAAGTGCTCGGTGCATTGGTTAGCCCAAAAGGCATGACTAGCCACTCATACAATCCTTCCTTTGTCTTGAAGGCAGTCTTCCATTCATCTCCTTCTCTGATCTGAATCTAGTGATATCCACTCTTCAGATCTATCTTTGAGAAATACACAGCTCCACTCAAACAATTCATAATATCATCCATTCATGGCAATGGAAACCTATACTTGATTGTGATCTTGTTTATTGATCTAGAATCTGTACACATCCTCCACTCTCTATTCTTCTTTGGTGCTAATACCGCTGGTACAGCACAGGGACTCAGACTCTCTCGAATCAACCCCTTCTGCAATAACTCATGTACTTGTCTATTCAACTCTCCACTTTCTGCTGGTGTCATTCTGTGTGCTTCCTTGTTTGGAAAATTGGCCCCTGGAATCAAATCTATCTGATGACTGATCTTCCTTACCAGTGGTAATCCATCAGGTACATTATTAGATACAATATCCTGAAACTTATTCAACAAATATGTAACCTCTACAAGTACATCCTCTACTTCTTCATTACCAACTTTTGGAATTAAAGAAAAACACACATGCTCATGCCTCATACCATCTAGGAATTTTTTTCCATCAACAAATGTTATTCTTGCATTACCACATACCTTTTCTTTGGTCTCCTTCAATGGCTTTAGCTTATATCGCACTCCATCCTTTGTTAGGGAATATGTATTCACATGACCATCGTGTACAGCACATCTATCAAACTGCCACGGTCTACCCAACAACATATGACATGCATCCATAGAGATGATATCACATAGTACCTCATCTTGGTACCCACCGATCTTGAACTTTACCAGGCACTGTTCACTGACCATGACCTTGTGGTCATCCTGCACCCAGGCAATCTGATATGGATGTGGGTGTTTCTATCTCTTGAGCTTCAACTTTGTCACCATCTCTTCTGACACCAAATTATTAGTGCTTCCACTATCGATAATCACATCACAACATTTACCCTCACACTTGCATCTAGTGTGAAACAGGCTCCTCTTTTGTTCAGGTTCATTCTCACCACTCAATAAGACTCTTCTGTTAATTAGCATTTCTCCTCTTTCAGCTTCTTCAGAATTTGATGATCTAGCATCTTCATCTACATGTGCAACTCTGCCCTGGCCTATCTATTCTGCCTTGGCGCTGAGGACATTTAAATACCCTATGACCTTCTTCTCCACAATGAAAACATGTTCCACGGAAGCCTCCTCTTCCAGATCCTTGTCCTCTTCCTCTTCCTCTCTGATCTCTATTACTCTGATCCTGGAAACGATTGGAATTATTTTCTCTCTGATTCTGACTGCTACTGGCCTCATCTTTCTTTTTCGAATCTTCATTTTAGCCACCATATGACCATCCACTAGATCTTCCACCACAACCTCTTCCATTTTGTCTGCTCTCAAACTTCTTGTTTAGCTTTTCCTCTACTTTTAGGACAAACTGGTATGCCTCCTCAATACTGTTCATTCGAACTAGATTCAACTACTCCTGAATGCTTGGCCTTAACCCATTAAGGTATCAGGCAACTTTCTCCTTATCAGCTTCTGCATGGCCTGTTCTGATGAGGAGTCGATAGAACTCCTTTGTATACTCCTGAACAGATCTTCCTACTTGCTTCAAACTTTGCATTTTCTTTAGTAGGTCAAGCTCATAATCAACAGGAATGAATTGTCACTTCAATTTATCCACCATCTGATCCCATCTTGTGATTTTATCTTTCCCTCTTCTATTTCACTCCAATTGAATTTCTTGCCACCAAATCTTCGCATGACCTTTCAATCTGGCCTTCACAAATTTGACCCTATCAAGATCCTCAACATCTTCATACTCAAAATATTCCTCACATTCATTAATCCAATCGATCAATTCCTCTGGGTTAAGATTTCTAGAAAATGTAGGAACCTCAATCTTAGGTCTTTTCCCAATCTTGGAAATCACCCAAAAAAATCTTTCTTCCTCCTAGTTCACAATTTCAGCTTCTCCTTGATATTCTTCTTCGGCTTCATCCTCGCTTTCATCTTTGACATTAAGATTCATTCCTTTACGAATCTCTTCTTGCAATGCTCACACTTGTCTCTACAGCTCTCTAACCTCAGGTGTCACAACACCAGCTTTTCTACCACGTTTGCTTCATGGAGGCATTTTTGTGATGCAGGCTGAAACCCTAACCACAGTCCTGGTGCAAACTGCCTCACAGTTGGCGATCTGTTTACACACTCAAGAACTCCTACTTTGATACCACTTGATGAAGGGTGCTCCCCTTAATACCACAAACACATAGCAAAAATAGAGAAACAAAAAAAATAATATGCAAGAATAGAAAATTGGCTTCTTATTATCTCCACAAATGTGAAATTACAAACTGAGTTTTGAAACCCAAACAGAAATTTTGAAGAAAAATTATTTTCTGCCATTTCAGGTGACCCAACTTTTGAAGACGATAAGTCATCACCCGTTGACCCGATTGGCTATTATAACCTCATTCTAGAAATGCCACAAAGCACTCTACAGGCTTGACCCATGCAAAGCACCTGTCACCCAAATTTTCAACCTCATCCAGGGCCTCTAAAGCCTTCAAAACTGAGTTTGAAGTTTCTGTACCCTGCTGCCAATACCAAAAATCTTCAATATCTTCAAAACTAGACCTGTTCTAGCCATGAAACTTTGCTGGTAGGTTGATATGACTGAGATGAACCTCCATACGTAAATTAGAACATTCCAAGATCGTAAGACCAACTTACTAAAAATAGCAAGTTTCCATAAATACCAACTTTGCACAAGATAGCCCTTATTGAATACAAAAATAGAAATATTTTTGGGTGATGCAAGATTGCTCTTACCCCCAGGATGCTCCTGCATCAGAGTATGAGTTTGATTCCTTATCTGAAATTTTTTTTGATAAAGATATAGATGATGTTCATGTGTATGAAAACCTTCTTGAAGTAGGTGAAGGGTCTAGTGTTAGGAAAACTGAGTGTGATTCCACTAACATTAACATACCCTTTGATGTGAGGTCTCAAAGGGAGTCGAACACACCTCTAGATGAGATTGCTTTAGGTCACAACTTGCTTGTCTGTGCTTTCGATGACTATACTATGAATGCATTGGAACTTTCCACTTCTCTTTCACTCTTCCATCCCAAGCTCATCAACTAGAACTCTCCATCTCCATCTAGTGAAGTCCTTATGTTCCAGAATGACTATACTCTTTCCTGTTACCTCAACGCTATCGAACCTTTAATGTTCTCCACAAGTGAAGATAGTGTCAACATGACTAAAGCTGATATTAAGTATCTCAGCCACAAAATAAAAAATAAAAAAAATAGATGTTCTGATGGTGAAAACCATATTGTGGTAGTGTCAAAGCCGAAAAGAGTAAAAATAAAAGACGTATCCGAGGGGGAAAACCTCTCTGATGCACCCGAGGATGGGATACTTGATACACTTTGAAGTCATTTTCAAGAAAGATCATCAGTGCTGATTGAACCAACCCACCTAGTGAACTTGGGCACAAAAGTTGTACCTCAAATCATTCATTTGGCATAGTCACTATCTATAGAAGAGAAAGAAGAATTCACCAATTTCTTTCAAAGCAAGAAAGTCAATTTTACATGGAATTACTCTGATATGCCTTGATTGGATCCCAATCTTATCATTCATCTCCTATCTATTGCACCAAGTGTTAAGCCTATTAAAAAAAATCTTCGTAATATGCATTCACATGTGGCACTCTTAATCAAGGCAGAGTTAGAAAAACTTCTCAAAGTTGGTTTCACCAGAGCCATTGACTATGTGGAATGGATTTCTAATATTGTTCCATTTTCTAAGCATGATAAATCCATTTGAGTCTACATAGATTTCTGGGACCTGAATAAAGCATGTCCTAAAGAGGATTTCCTGTTACCCAACATCGACATGATTGTGGACATGATGACTAGCTATGAAATGTACTCTCTAATGGAGGGTTTCTCTAGTTATAATCAGATAAATATCATGATGGAAGATGAAGAAAAGACTACCTCCACATGTGCTTGGGGAAATTTCTTTTGGAATGTCATGCCCTTTAGACTTAAAAATACATATCAAAGGGCTATGACCACTATTTTTCATGACATGATGTAGAAAACAATGGAAGACTATATGGATGACACTTTGGCTAAGACCATGCAATGGAAGCCACATCTTACAGATCTAGGTCCTATATTGGATTGAATGGAACAATTCAGTTTGAGGCTCAACCCAAAAAAGTGTGCATTTGGAGTTACTTCTGGCAAGCTATTGGGTTACATAATTTCTATGAAGGGCATAGAAGTCAATCCAGAAAAAGTTCAAGCCATCATGGATATTCCTCCACCGCATAACATCAGTCAGATGAGAGGGCTCCATGGTTAGTTAGAGTCTATCCAACACTTCATTTCACAACTAGTAGACAAGTCACAGCCATTCACCAAGACTTTACATAAAGGTGTGACCTATGAGTGGAATGAAGAATGTGACAAAGGGCTCACATAGATCAAACAATACCTTTCAAATCCACCAATACTAATGCCTCCTATTCATGGGAAGCCACTCATCCTTTACATCTCAGCTACATATACATCTTTGGGTGCCCTATTGGCACAAGAAGATTAGCATAACAAGGAATGAGCCATTTATTACATAAGTAGAACACTGGTTTCATATGAAGAAAATTATTCTATCATAGAGAAGGCTTGCAAGGTAGTTGTATTTTCTTCACAAAACTTGTGGCACTACATGCTTTCTCACACAATGCATCTCATTTCTAAGATTGATCCATTAAAGTATCTACTTAGCAAAGCTACCCTCACAGGTAGACTAGAAAAGTGGGTCATGATACTCAATGAGTTTGACATTGAGTATGTAGAGAGAAAGGCCATCAAAGGACAATAAATTGTAGATCAGTTGGTAGAAGCTCCTCTCAAGGATCATCAACCATTAAACATTGAGTTTCTAGATGAGTCCATAATGCTTCTTACACATCAAATATGGAATATGTTCTTTGATGGATCATTCACCCAATAGGGGTCAGGTGTTAGGATGTTGTTCATCACACCACAAAGATATTCTTTACCTAAAGCATATAAGATGTTGTTTCCTTGCACAAACAACATCGCTGAGTATGAAGCTCTGATCAATGGCATGAAGATAGTTGTTGAATGGTGTGTAGATGAACTTAAAGTCTTTGGAGACTCACAATTGGTCATCAATCAGGTCAATGATTTCTATCAAGAAAAGGATGAAAAAATGGTGCCTTATAAATGGATCATCGATGATCTTAGAAAATAATTTGTGCATATCACTTTCCAGTAGATTCCTAGATTAGATAATAAAGTAGCTAATGTGATGGCTACTCTTGCCTCTATGCTACAGATGCCAGAAAATGACTTTCAACATGAATTCATGGTGGAAATATTACGCTACCCAACCTACAATACCCCTAAATCTAGGATGATCTATTCAATAATTAGACATGATTCATCCCGCTACCATCATATCTACTCCTACCTTGGTGACCAGATTGTTCCAGACACTTACACCTAGAATGAGAAACATCACCTAATCTATAGTGCTTCACACTATGTCATTGTAGCTAACAATTTTTATAGGAAAGGTCTAGATGGTATCCTCCTTAGGTGTTTAGAACCTGACAAGTCTAAATGTGCATTAGCTAAGGTGCATGAACGCATCTGTGGTTCTCATTCAAGTGGCATGACACTAGCTCGTAATCTTATTAGAGCTAGTTACTATTGGCCGAATATGGAAAAGGAAGCTACACAATATGCCAACTCTTGCAAATAGTGTCAGCTACATGGAAATCTGATTCATGCTCTTGCCAAGGAGCTCATTCCCTTCATCAATTTATGGCCATTTCAACAATGGCCCTTTGATTTGGTGGGTTAGATTCATCCTTCTTCCTTGAAAGGAGATAAGTTCATTATCACTGCTATAGATTATTTTACTCAATGGGTCGAGGTAGTACCTCTGACCATAGCTGATGGTAAATTTGTAGCCAAGTTTATACTGAATTACATCATCTACAGGTATGGTGTACCCTCCTCAATAATCACTGACAATGGGGGGTAGTTCAAAAACAAGGATCTGAAAGAGTTATGCACTAAGTTCAAAATCATTCAGCATTGGTCTTCCATCTATTATACCTAGGGTAATGGATAGGTGGAAGCATCAAATAAGACAATCCTTAAGATCTTGCATCACACAGTTCAAAAATATGGACGATACTGGCATCTCTAGATTAATCTGGCTCTATCGGCTTACTGCACAAGTATACACACACGAATAGGGGCCATGCCCTTTGCTTTGGTTTACAAAGTGGATGTCTGTGCCACCAATTGAGGTTGAGATTCCTACTTTGTGAGTCTCTTTGAAGGGCCTCATTACTAATGATGATATTAGAATATCTCGGCTACAAGAGCTAGAACTACTGGATGAACGTCAAAAAGTGTTGTTCGAATACCTCTAAGAATATCAGAAGAGGATTTCTAGGAGCTACAATAAGAAGGTCAGACCAAGGGAATTCCAACTGGGTGACCTTTTCCTAAGAGAGAACTCCAAGAATCAATAGCAGCAGATCCAAAAGGGAAAGTTTGAACCAAATTGGCTTGGTCTGTATGTTATCACTATAGTGTTTGGGTCTAGTGCCTATCAACTCTCTACTACTGAAGGATAATAGGTCAAAGAGTCTATTAACACTCTGCACCTAAAGCGATTCTACACCTGAGACATCTTCTGCATGCTCTTGTATATACTCCATCCTGAAAAAATCTTTAAAAATTGTAAAATGTCCTTAAAAAATGATCATCTTAGTGAAAACCTGGTAAACAGGCGCTTTGATGCATCTATTATCCTGGTGAAAAGTTGGTAAACAAGCGCCTTGAAAAATAAAAAATAAAAATAAAAAATACAAAAAATATAAAAAAATTGGAAAAGAGAAAATGTGCCATTAATGAAAACCTGACAAACAGGTGTCATGGTATAAAAAATAGAATCTCTGCCAAGATGGTGAAAACTTGGTAAACAGACGCCTCTTGTTCCACAAAGCTATACCTCTTTCAAAACTGCTTGGTTCTATACAACTGCTACTTGCTTTCCTGGTTTAGTTTTCTTTCCCACTTTAGTTTACTAGCTCATGCACTTTCTCTCAGTTATTTTTGAGATTATGCTTGACTCTACATGGATTGAAACTGGTCACACTTGGGGGCACCTTCCTAGTCTAAGGGGCATTGTCCTATGACTTTTAGAGGATCTTCCTTGCATCAGTCACCAGTGGTTCTCACTGTGTCTACTTGTTGATGTTTCATTCGTACTCAGATCTCTCTCCTTGAGGATCTCTTGTATTAGTCACCAGTGGTCCTCACTATGTCTTCCTGCTAATAGTCTATTTGCACTTCGATCTCTCCTTGAGAATCTCTCTCGTGCCACTCACCAGTGGTTCTCACTATGTCTACCTACTATTGTCATCCTATTGAGACTTCTTGTGCTAAATGCTTTTGATCTGACATCAAATCTGCTTAAACTAAAACTGAAACTAAAATTGGACTTTTGATTCTCTAAGACACGCTGAGCTTTTCCTTGTGTTCTTGTTCTTTTGTTTTATCATCCCTCCTTGAGAAACTCCAAGATGTCTATCTTGACCAAGAGAAGTGAAGACTAGGGGCATAATCTTTTCTTTGCTTTTTGTTTGCCAGTTTAGTTCCAATGATCCAATAAATCTATATAAGAAGGGTGTCCACTATGAGAGCCTTTATCTCATGTTGGATGGCCATGTGTACCTCGACTCCTTTTATATGGAAACTTTGGTGAGGTTGGTTCTTCTCCTTGTCTGTTTGAGTGACTTATTTTAGATACAAGTGAAATTTTGATGCTTGTCCTATGAAGTGAATGTAAGGGTCACTGCGAGATCCTTTTGTATGTTTATCATTCACTTAGAAAAAGGAGTAACTCTCACATGTCTGGTGTGTTTGTATGAAAGCAACATTAAGGTCATTCTAGAAACTATGCTTTGATGTTTACGTTAACTTGCTAAATTAAAAGGAATAGGTGTTCAGGTCATTCTGGCTTCTTGTGCCTTAATGCTTACACCTCATTCTGACAAATCTAAGACTAATGTCATATTCATATTCTCATGATTGCAATGCCAGTGAGGGTTGTATGACATCCTACACTCATCTGATACTAAAAAATCTATGATGATAAATATCTAATTGGTCCAACAACAAAGTCCTAGGGGTTGCATCTATCTTAGGCTTGCATTTTCATTCTAGACTTGCATAGCAATAGTGTTTGATGCTCACTTCATTGTATTCTCATTGAGTTATTCACCAAACTTCACATGTTATGTACCGGGTTTATTTTGACTGCACAAGTGGCTAGTCCTCACTCTCAATCTTCAACATATTCTTTTGGTTAGTACCTGTCATCTATCACAATATCCTACACGAGATGATTAGTACCATATATATTGCATTTCCATTGCATTCACAAAGTGCATTATCATAAACTCATATGCATACATTGTACACCTACATATTCATATACATGTGCATCCATCATAAGCATAAATCAAATCATACATTGAATTTATCTATCTTTGCATCTCACATTGTATACATATATAACAAAAACAACATGTGCATTTCCTCCATGCATAAATAAAGGAACCATGTCCATCTCATACATATTCATTTGCATCAGATATTTAATCCATACATTAATCATTTAGGATACATCTCATAAACCATCAACATGAAAGCTATATATATATATATATACATATATATATATATATACATATATATATATATACATATATATATATATATATATATATATATATATATATATATATATATATATATATATATATATATATATATATGTATAATATATATATATAATATATATATATATATATA
>BSBK01009773.1:0-153707 GCA_027943335.1 Chamaecyparis obtusa
TACAAATGATAAAGACATGATGATAGTGACGTGGATGTGACAGCAAGGTCAGAGGTTGCATGAGTGAATAATTATCTTGTTTGGAAGCTGATAGTTTTATGTAATATTGTGTAATGTGTGGAAGTTTTTATTTTGTAATTGGTTAAGCCTTTTTCGCTGACTCATTTTTAATTATTTGAGTGTGGTATAAAGGAAACATTTTTTTCCTTTATTGTAAGTAGATATGAGAGATTGTATAAAAGTGAATTGTGGAATTGAGCAATATTTGTTGTAAGAGGATATGCAAAGTATAAAGATTTGGTATTGAGATCTGACGAAGTAACTAGTGTGGTTTGGCATAGTCAGAGGAGAAGTGATAAGTTTTTGAGATCAGTAATTTTTTGGTACTATTCTATTGAGTAATACAAAGATCATTTGGACAATGTTTAGTGATCTTGCCCTTGAATTTGTTTGGACAGTGGTTCCTTCTGTCTTCCATAAACTCCTAATAGGATTAGAATCTTCTAATAGGGATTCAAAGTCTCCTAAAAGAGATTCATATGTACTAAATGTATTTCATAAGGCTCTTGATAGAGTCCATCCTCTCACAAGGAATTTTCATATTAGTGCATCTTTTGTGGGCATCATTCCCACCGAGGTTTACTCTCTGATCAAGAGGTTCCCTAGTTAACATATCTTGTTTTATTGTGTTACTGTGTATGTTTATCTTTATATGGTTGTTGTTTATATTGATTACATGGTTGCAATATGTTAAAGAAGAAAATAATTGTAGTTATCTGATAACGTATTCACCCCGCCCCCCCCTTAGTTATCTTTGTGAACTTTACTTTCTAACAATTGGTATCAAAGCGGAAAGTCCTTGAAAGAAAAGTATAACAACTTAAGGAGATCCATGGTGAATCATTTCAGTAAAGAAAACCCTAATTTTGATGGAGTGAACTTTGATAGCTGGAAAGAAAAGATGAAGACACATTTGTTTATGTTTAGGACCAGGATACTAGTTAATCATGATGAATGAAAAGACTATCATTGAAGAAGACAAAACTAAAGAATGCACTAATGAGGAGAGAGATATATTCATGTGTAACATACTTTCCAAAGAAGCACTCTTATCACCCCTTCTAGAAAATGAGTATAGTCAGGTAAAGTATCTAAGAAAATCTCATGAAATTTGGTTAGATTTACAATCTACTTTTGAAGGTGATGAACATGAAAAGAGAGACAGATTATATAATTCGATATGTGCATTTGAAAATATAAGAATGATGGAAGATGAATTTGTTAGAAGTTATATTGGTAGAATGTCAAAACTTATTGCAAGTATCAAATCATGTAAAGGAAACAAGACAGAGAATGAAGTGATATGAAAAATTCTAAAGACATTAACTCCTGTCTTTAAGCATACAATGTAGATGATTGAGCAAGTTATACCTTGTACTGAGAACTTCACCAGAGAAACCCTTCTTGGAAGACAAGAAGATTGAGGAAAGAATTTCCTTTCTTGTGAAAAGAGAACCAGAAGGTAAGAAATTTTTTAAATGTTGGACTTGTCAAGAATATGGTCTTTTTGCATCTAAATGTCCTAAGAGAGTAAAAAAGTATAGAAAGAACTTTAAACCTAGAAGATCTAAAGAATGTTACTCTTCTAATGATGAATAATTTGAGGTTAGTATGGAGAAATCCCAAAGTGAAAGTGATAATGAAAATGATGATATAGGATTTGTAGCATTAAAAGAAGAAAACTCTGAAACTGAAATTAGAGAAGAAAAAGCTTTAGTTTCTCAAGTAGAAAAGAGATCTAATTGGATTATAGATAGTGGTTGTTCACATCATATGATTGGTGACATGAATAAATTCATAAATTTTAACAATTATGATGGAGGAATTGTTAGAGTTGGAAATAATGCACCTTGTTTGATAAAAGGAATAGGATCTATTTCTCTTGATGGAAAGACTAACACTGATGATGTTTATTTTGTGGATGGATTGAAACATAATCTTTTGAGTGTTAGATAGTTAGTTGATAAGGGATATCAAGTTTGGTTTACTAAGAAAACTTGTGTAATAAAGGATAAGGATGGTAATTGATTGGAACTGGATCAAGAACCAGAGGTAATGTATTTCAGTTGAATCCTGCTGAGATGACATGCTTGATTACTAAGATTGATGATAGTTGGTTATGGCACAGAATATTTTGTCATATAAAATTTGATAACATTGTGAAAGTAAGTACTGCACTTGTAGTAAGAGATTTGCCTAAAATTATGAAACCTACTAACATGATTTGCAAGGAATGTGTTATGGCTAAACATAAGAGATACTCATTTCCTAGCAAGAAGTTTACATCAGCAAAGAAGTTGGAAATTGTTCATACAGATTTGAGTGGTCCCACAAGGACTAAAGGATTCTATGGTGAAAGGTATTTTATGATTCTTTTTGATGATTTTACAAGAATGATGTAGATTACATTTCTTACAAAAAAGTTTGAGGCATTTGATAAGTTTAGAGTAATTAAGAACAAAGTTGAGATTGAATTTGGAATGAAGTTTAAATGTTTAAGATTAGATAGAGGTGGATAATTTACTTCAAAAGAATTTAACACTTTTTGTGAAGTCAATTGCATTAAGAGACAATTTTCAGCCCTAGAACACCTGAACAAAATGGCATTGCAAAAAAAAGAAACAGGTCAGTGACTAAAGTAGCAAGATCTATCCTATTGAAAATGACTTGGCGAAGACATTCTAGAGAGAAGTAGTGAATACAACAGTATATAAAATGAATGAAGTACAAATCAAAGTAGACACAGACAAGACACCTTATGAATTATGGTTTTGACATGCACCATTAGTTAAGTATTTCAGAATTTTTGGAAGTAAATGGTATATTAAGAGAGATGATGACATTGGAAAGTTTAACCCTAGAAGTGATGAAGGTATATTTCTTGGTTATTCATTGAAAAGAAAAGCTTATAGATGTTTCAATAAAATAACTAAAACTATTGTTGAGAGCACAAATGTTAAAGTTTAAATTCAGGAAAGAATGCTTGATTATGAATCAGATGAAGGAACTCATCCTAGAATTGATCAAGAAAATATTGTATTATTCTATGAAACTGATAGTAAATTGTAGAATGAATGTCACATTAAGGAAATAAGAGAAGAACCTAGAGTTGAAGCAAGAACTAGATAGTGACACCTAACAGGAATCTAGCAAAAAATCATCCTATTGAGTAGATTATTGGGAGCATAGAAAAAGGAGTTCTGAAACACAATAAGGTACAAGAAGAACTATGTTTAATTTCTCAAATTGAACCTAAATCTACTAATGAATCTTGTAAATATGAACATTGGATTAAAGCAATGAAGGAAGAAATGGATCAAATTGAAAAGAACATGACTTGGGAATTGGTCCCTAGACCTAAAGATAAGAATGTTATAGGAACTAAATGGGTATTCAGAAACAAGATGAATGAAGAAGGAGAAGTTGTAAGGAACAAAGAAAGAATGGTATGTAAAGGATAGTCACAACAAGAAGGAATTGACTATGAAGAAACTTTTGCACCTATTGCAAGAATTGAAGTAGTAAGAATGTTCTTGGCTTATGCATCCTATAAGAAATTCAAAGTATATCAGATGGATGTGAAGTTAGCATTTCTAAATGGAGAATTCGAAGAAGAAATCTACATTGAGTAGCCTAAAGGTTTTCCCTTAACTCATGAAGGAGACATGGTATGTAAACTGAACAAAGCTTTATATGGAATTAAACAAGCACCTATAACTTGGTATGCAAGAATGGATAAGTATTTGATAAAATTAGGATTTACTAAAGGCACAACAGATAAAAACCTATATATGAAATAAATTGAAAATGGTTTGTTGGTTGTATTTTTTTTTGTTGATGATATTATCTTTGGAGGAGAAGATGAAGCCAGTGATAAATTTGCAGATGAAATGAATACTTAATTTGAAATGAGTATGATTGGTGAGATGAAATATTTTTTAGGATTTCAGATAACACATAAAAGTTATGATATCTTCTTATGTCAAACAAAGTACTTGAATGACTTATTGAAGAGATTTGGAATGGAGAATTGTAAATCGGTTGGCACACCTATGGTAACTGGACACAAGTTATCTAGCATAGATGAGACTCCTGTAGTTGAACAAAAGAGGTATAGATCTATGATTGGAGGATTGCAATATTTAACTCATACAAGACTAGACATATCACATGCAGTTAGAATCATTGCAAGATTTCAAGTTGATCCTAAAGAATCACATTATGCAACAGTAAAAAGAATACTAAGGTACTTGAAAGGCACAATTGAATATGGATTGTGGTATGAAAAATCTTATTATTTTACCCTATGTTCATATACAGATGTAGATTCGGGAGGTAGTGTTGATGAAAAAAAGAGTACAAGTGGTGGAGCATTTTTCCTTGGAGGAAGATTGGTTTATTGGCTAAGAAAGAAAAAAAATTTTATTTCACAGAGATAGCAGAAGTAGAATATGTAGCAACAGAAAACAATTGTAACCAGATAATATGGATGAAACAAATGTTGAAGGATATTGGAATAAAATTTGATGAGCCTGTTGTTATACACTATGATAATACTAGTACATTAAGTATGTCTAAGAATCTTGTACTACATTCTAAGACAAAGCATATAGAAATAAAGTATCATGTAGTAAGAGAGAAAGTTATAGAGAAAGAAGTCAGACTTGAGTATATAAGCACAAAAGGGAATATAGAAGATATATTTACAAAGCCCTTACCTAAAGATACATTTGAGTATCTTAGAGGTATGCTTGGGGTTATGCTCCAACCTACTATTGAGAAGTGATGCAGATTGTTGCATCAGTCCAGTGGTATATGAGCTCTATTCTTTTATGGACTGGATGTTGGTACTTCCTCTATCAGGGAGTATGTATATTTGAGCTAAGTCATGAGGACTCTGGTGAATGTATTTTTTGAAAAGTGTCTTTTAACATTGAAGTTGTTGTTGACATAGTGATGTATGATTTGTCATTGATGTCAATGGGGGAGAAGGATACATGAAAAATTATCTATTGAAGAAAATTTGAGGGAGAAGGAT
Source organism: Chamaecyparis obtusa (assembly GCA_027943335.1). Taxonomy (NCBI): domain Eukaryota; kingdom Viridiplantae; phylum Streptophyta; class Pinopsida; order Cupressales; family Cupressaceae; genus Chamaecyparis; species Chamaecyparis obtusa. Next base: position 5,099 of record BSBK01009773.1, read on the forward strand.
ACAAGCAATATAAAATGGAAAACTATAAGAATTAAATAGGAAAATGAAGCAAGATTTGATTGATGAAGAGGATTTGAAAACATTTGAGAGTAGTAGTGTTGCAGTGTTGGTATTCATTGAACATGGATGTTTTTTCATCTATGTTTCCATCAATGTCAATGGGGGAGATTGTTAGGAATGAATGCTGAATATATCCTATGGGGGAGTATTCATAGTCATTCTATAGCATTTGTTGTTGCATTCATGACTATGATTGTCATTGATGTCAACATAATGATCTATTGGAGATTAGCAATGAAGCAACCAGTGTTTGTATTAGTGCATGTGGGATATCAAATATCAAGCTATGTAGAGTTGAGGACTTACTTTATGTTGTGTCATGTGTTTATGGTCAAGAGAGCATATAGAAATTCAATTATTCATTATAGTTATGTGTAAATCAGTGGAAGCAGTATTCAAACAGTATTCTTGAGAAGCAACTTGTGGAAACTGGATGATATCTCCTAATCGAGATAGAATCTAAGCATGTGAGGTTGTACACATGATAAAAACATGATGATAATGACATAGACATGATAGGAAGGTCAAAGGTTGTATGAGTGAAGAATTATCTTGTTTGGAAGCTAACAGTTTTATGTAATATTGTGTAATTTGTGGAAGTTTTTATTTTGTAATTGGTTAAGCCTTTTTGGATGACTCATTTGTAATTATTTGAGTGTGGTATAAAGGAAGGATTGCTTTCCTTATTTTTAAGGAGATATGAGAGATTTTATAAAAGTGAATTGCAAAATTGAGCAATATTTTTTTGTAAGAGGATATGTGAAGTACAAAGATCTGGTATTGAGATCTAGTGAAGTAACTGGTGTGGTTTGGCACAGTTAGAGGAGAAGTGATAAGTTGTTGATATTAGTAATCTTTTGTTATTATTTTGTTGAGTAATATAGAGATCGGTTGGATAGTGTGTTTAGTGATCTTACCCTTGAAGCTATTGGGACAGTGGGTCCTTTTGTCTTCCATAAACTCCTAATAGGGTTAGAATCTTCTAATAGGGATTCAAAGTCTCCTAATGGAGATTCATATGTACTAAATGTATTTCATAAGGCTCCTAATAGAGTCCATACTCTCATGAGGAATATTTATATTAGTGCATCTTTTGTGGGCATCATTCCCACCGGGGTTTACTCTTTGATCAAGAGGTTCCCTAGTTAACATATCTTGTCTTATTGTGTCACTGTGTATGTTTATCTTTATATTTTTGTTTTTTATATTAATTACATAGTTGAAATCTATTAAATAAGAAAATAATTATAGTTATCTGATAACTTATTCACCCCCCCTCTCAGTTATCTTGGTGGACTTTACTTTCTAACACACACACACACACACACACACACACACACACACACACACACACACACACACACACACACACACACACACATATATATATATATATATCTATGTGTGTGTGTGTGTGTGTGTGTTATATTTCCTCTATAACTCCTCAAAATAGAATTTGGCAATATCTAGTCCTTCTAAACTTGGTACAAAAGGTGTTGTAACCAAGTAGTGGTGTCTAAACACCCAATCTACTTCTCTTAAATGCCAAAAGGCCTCTCACCAAATCTTCCAAAATGAAGACTTAGGGACACTAGCCCTGTTCTAAGCCCACTTGGGAAAAATTCACCAGTGGCTTCATAGAATCCAACCAAAGGTTGAAACTCCTTAATTATGGTGTAAGGACTAGGAAGAAACCCTCATATTGACCCTTCAACTTCCAGAATTATCTAAACACTAACTGACCTAGGAATCCTACTAGGTCTCCTTAACTTTTTTTGGCTGTGCAATCTCTCCTTTGAGATGGAACTAGGAAAAATAATGATAGATTCAGATACCCTTATGGATGATAAAAAAGATCCCCAAAACTTTAAGATTCAACTCCACTCTTGCAACACTTAACCCTTACTGAGTTCAGAGACCTAATTGGCTAGATTAGGCTTGACTTCCAAAGAAAGTGGTCAAGGATGGGTTCATTGGGTTGGTTCATGGTTTTGGACACCTTCTTCACAACCCAAATAACACAAATCCACCTTCAAACTGATCCCACTAGTCAATTTACCAGATTGCACACTCTAGCACACATCAAACTGGTTGTATACATTGATATATTTAGTCTAGGGGTAGATGCAAACAACCTCAAACCTCTGAGTCACACCCTAAGCTTCTATAATCATTAGTTTTACACTCCTAACATGCATTTACAAAATGGGTGAGTAATTCCACTAGTGAAATTCTAAGTTAGGACTTCATTTGTAGCACGGGACTGGTTTGGGTTTCTTCCTAGACTGGTTATCTCAAATGAATTAGAACTTTTGTCACACGGAACCATAAAAATTAAATTCAATTGGCTTAAAGATTAGGAACACTAAGGATTCAAATCATTTCATCAACTTTATCATAATTCATCGTACATAACCATACAAGTCATAAATTACTCAGGGAAACTATTGGTTTCTCATTAAAATTGCATTAGAATTCATGTTACAATCATCTTACCTATTGGAGAGGCTTATACAAGATCAAATAGTTTCATATGTGAAGCCAAAATGGTTCATAGGTAGTTGTGACTATTGGCCTTTCATTTTGAATTGCTCGAGAAACTTTTGAAAAGTTGCTTGAGAAACTTTTACATCTTTTTGCAATTTTATATTTCTGTACTCCTAATGACTTAGGTTAAGACTTTAACCTTCAAAACTAATAAATAATTCTCAAAATGATTCAAATTTACTAGAATCATGTCTAAAACATATAAAACACACAAAAACACCTAACTCACCTATTGCTTAAGGACCTAAAATCCAAGTGGACTAAGGTATCCCAAGGCTTATAGGTGTGCCTTAGGGATCCTTGACCACACAAGTTGGATCCAAACCAAAAGAGGATGATCTCAAAGATCCATCCAATTATTACAAAGAAAAAAATAAAAAAACATGAGGATCATCTAGGATGTTTCCCTGAGTGCGCTGCACCATACTCCTCAAGGCAAAAAATGAACTCAAGTCTCCTAAATTGGGATGTCTTCTAGTTTGAATCCAACCTTCTTGATAGCCTCAGGAGTCATCCAAGAAGCATATTATATGGAATGATGTCTCTATTTGACTAAGTATTCATAGTATGCAGTTCTCCTTATTTGTTTTGATATCCTCTTATCTAGGATGCACTCAATCTCCTACATGGGTGGATTGGGTAGCTCTTGTATCTATTTCCCATTTTGAAGATCTTGATCACTTGAAACACAAATATCATTATCAAGACCCTTGTATGTATATAAGTAAGCCACATTAAAGATAGGTGATAAGCAAATATGAGAAGGTAATTCAATTTTGTATGCATTGTTTCCACATTTCTTCAAAATCTTGCGAGGGCCAATTTTATTCATCGGGAGGTTGGTGTACTTCTCCTTAGGTAACCTTTCCTTCTTGAGGTGAATCATGACCATGTCTCCTACCTGGAAATGATCATCCCTTTTCTCTACATCTGCTACTTTTTTGTACTTTCCTAATATATATTTCAATCTCTCTCTAACCTGTTCATGGATATCCCTCATGACTTCTGCAAATTCATCAGCTTGGACACTCCTCTAACCAATGTTTTGAAAATATCTTATCTCTAAGATACCCCTATGGTGAGAACCATACACAATCTGAAAAGGACTAAATCCTGAACTCCTATTGACAAAATCATTATAGGAGAATTTTGCTTGAGGAAGAATAGTATCACATGTTGCTCCATACTCCTTAGTTAGGCATCTCAACAAATTTCCTAGGTATGACAGAGGATGGTAAGAAGATGCGATGGATAAGTTTTTTCCAATTCTCTTTTATAAGGTGCACCAAATATGTCCCAAAAACTTGGGATCTCTATCTGAAACAATGATGAGGTGTAAGCCATGGAGCCTCACAATTTCCTTGAAGAATAACCTTGCAATTCTTGAAGAATAATGAGTAGTGTTTCAAGGAAAAAAGTGTGCCATCTTGGAGAACCTATCCACAACCACATACACTCTATCATAGTCTGATTTGGTCCTTGGAAGACCCAAAACAAAGTCCATGTTTACTAAGTCCCAAGGTTTAGCAGTAACTGGCAATGGTGTATACAAACCTTCATTAGAACTTGTCCCTTTTTCTTTTTGACAAATCAAGAAACTCTCTACAAATATCCTAACATCAGATTGCATCTTGGGCCACAAATAAAATCTCCTAACCAATTCGAGTGTCTTGTCAAGACCAAAGTGGCCTGATAAACTTCCATAATGTTTTTCTCTTACAATGCTTTCCCTCATAGAAAAATCAGGTATACAAAGATGACTACTTTTAAATAAAATACCATTTGAAATAATATATTCTACAAATTTAGTATGATACTTATCCCCTAATTTGAAACAAACCTTATAATATTCTAGGATACATGTATTCTAAGGCAGATATACATACACTTTCTAGTTGAACCTCCTGTAAGCTAGATTTATCCTACTCAAGGCACCACCTACCTTGTTATCCACACCCTTCTTAGTCTTTGTGGTAAATGTGAATGCTTTCAAGTATTCCTTCCACTTGAGGTACATGTGATTTAGTTTCTCCTATGTATTCAAAAAATTCAAAGAATGATTGTCAGTATAAATAATAAATTCTTTGGGAAATAAGTAATGCCTCCACTTCCTATGGGACTAAACCATACTATACATCTCCAAGTCATAGGTAGAGTAATTTTTCTTTTCCTCATTAATTTTTTCATTGAAAAATACCACAGGTTTCCCTTCTTGACTTAGAAAACCCCCAATAGCCCTCTTACTAGCATCACATTCAATGGTGAAAAATTTGTGAAAATCAGGTAGTACCAGGATGGGTTATTGAGAAACCCTTATTTTCAAATACTAAAATGAATTATTTGCATCACCAGTCCAAACAAATTGACATTTTCTTCCCCCTTTGATAGTATATCATTAGTGCACTCACCCTACTAAAATTATTTACAAACTTTCTATTAAAGCTAGCAAGGTTATGAAAAATCTTTACCTCACAACCATATTTAGGAGTAGGCCAATTCAATATGGCTTCAACCTTGGAGGGATCCATTTTTAATTTTCCCTTGGAGATGAAAAAGCCAAGAAATACAAGCTCTTCCTACAAAAACATACACTTATCCAAATTGATCATTAACTATTCCTCATGTAATATCTTCGACACCATGTCAAGATGCATCAAATTCTCATCCTTATCCTTTGTAAAGATTAAAGTTTCATCTAAATAAACAACAAAATGATTGATAAAAGGTTTAAGGACCTCATTCATTAACCTCATGAAGGTGCTAGGAGCATTGGAAAGGTAAAAAGTCATCACAACCCATTCAAACAATCCTTCATTAGTCTTGTAAGTTGTCTTCCACTCATCCCCTTCTCGGATCCTAATCTAGTGGTATCCACTTTTCAAGTCAATTTTGGAGTAGTACCCTACCCCTCCTAGAGAGTCCATGAGATCCTCTATTCTTGGCATAGGAAACCTATATCTGATGGTTATCCTATTGATGGATCTAGAGTTAGTACATAATCTCCATGTACCCTCCTTCTTAGGGGCTAGATCTACTCTCACAACATAAGGGCTTATACTTTTCCTAATAAAGCCTTTCTCCAATAATCCTTGAATCTGCCTTGCAACCTCTGCATTTTGTTCAGGAGTCATTTTATAGACAACCTTATTGGGTAATGTAAAACTAGGAATGAGATATATGCAGTGACTAATGTCTCTTTTTGGTGTCAAGGTATCTATACTGCTATCTGCAACTATTCCCTTGTACCCATTCAACAAATCTTGTACTTCTTTTGGACCAACACTCCTTTGAAGTTCTTGATTCTTTGGCATCTTTTTAGTCTTAGTTTTAGGCTTGTCAATGATGTAAAAACAAGGTGTGTCCTTCTCCTTTAGGACTTGTAAAAATTCCTTCTCTCCTACTGAAATCACATTATTTGTCAAGATCTTATCCTTATCAGTATTAGGGAGAGGGGTCATTATGTAACTTATTCCATTCTTGGTCAGGGTGTAAATATTCTTCTTCCCCCATGTTGAGCATCAACATCATAGTGCCAGGGTCTTCCTAAAAAAAGATGGCATGCGTCCATATTCACAACTTCACATAAGACCCTATCTTTGTACTCCCCTATTTGGAAATCTACCCAACACTGTTCATCTACTAGGGTTTGTTGATATTTATTGAGCCAAAACACTTATAAGGGTTTGGATTTGGTATTTTATTTAAACCAAAATTTTTTATCATTTCATTAGAAGCCAAATTTTCTATAGAACCAGAATCAACAATAACTTTACAAACTCCACCATTTACATTGCAATGAGTTATGAATAAGGTATTCCTTTGTGGGGTCTCCTTATGAGTTGGCACCTTCAAGAGTGTCTTGTTGAACATGACACATTCCCCTTGCTCAGGGTGTATAGGCCTAGAGGTATTTGTATGATATGAAGTCATGCTTTGGCAATATTCATCTTGAGTGAGTTGTACCCTCCTATCACCTCTTGGTGTGTTGGTACATGTACTTGCCTTTCTTAGACACCTAAAGGATTGGTGATCAAATTAATTGCAAGAGAAACACCTTTCGGTGAATACATTGGTACTTTTGCCTCCAGATATCCCCTTATTACTTCCTCTACCTCCTCTAAGGCTATTCCTTTGACTATGATCCTTTTCATATTCTTGATGGGTTGGTTCTCCTTCTGGCCTTGATTATGATCCCCTTCCTTGAAACCTTCCCCTTCCTCTCAAATTGTTTCCTCTTCCTCTGTTATTTTGATACCCCTTTCTCCTATTTTTCTCTTCAATCTGCATTGCTATTTGGTAACACTGATGTACAAACTGAGGTTTAAATGGACTCTATTCATCTAGGATACTAAACTTAAGTCCATTCAAATATCTAGAAAGTTTTTTCTTTTCATTGTCAAGTACTTTTTCCATCATGGTGATCTTTTGAAATTAATCAGTATAGCAGCCTACATCCATATCTCTTTGCTTCAAATTTTGTAACTTCTTATGCAAGGTTACCTCATAATATTTTGGGACAAATTGTCTCTTGATAGCTCTGAGTATCTTCTTCCAAGAAGATATTGGATCCTTCTTCTTTTCCACTCTCTCATTTTGCAAGAGATTCCACCAACTCAATGCAGGACCTTTCATCTTTGAATTTGCAATCTTGATATTCTAGTGTACAAGAACATCATCACATTCAAAGTGATTTGTTAGGGCTTCCACCCAATCCATGTATTCCTCTAAATCCATCTTTCTGACAATTATAGGCATGTCAGGTTTGTTGTCTCTTCTTCCAAACCTTTCTAACGCTTCTATGATTGATCTTTGATCATATGGAATTCCCCATCTTGTAGGGTTTGAGTTTTCTTCTTCATCTTCTAAATTTTATTCTTCATCACTATCTCCACTGAGTTCCAAGTTCTTCAACATTCTTATCTCTTCCTCCATCCTTTTTTTTTGACTACTTGTTCCCTCACAATTTTGGCTATCTCCACGTTTGTGATTCTTATTGGTATCTCCTCTTCACTAGCATCATTGTAGTCTATCATTTTTGTTCCCAAGAGATTTTACAGGCTCTAATACCACCTGATGCAGAGTACACAGCAATAAGTCAAGGAAATATTATATTTCCTCAATAACTCCTCAAACTAGGATTTGTCACAATCCAATCCTTATAACCTTGGTACATAAGGTATTTTAACCAAGTAGTAGTTTCTAAAAACCCACTCTACTTCCCTTCAATGCCTAAATGCCTCTCACCAAATCTTCCAAAATAAAGACTTAGGGACACTAGCCCTATTCTAAGCCTACATGGGGAAAAATTCACTAGTGGCTTCATACAATCCAACCAAAAGTTGGAACACCTTCCTTATGGTGTAAGGACCAGGAAACAACCCTCACATTGAACCTTCAAATTCCACAATTATCCAAACACTAACTAAGCTAGGAATCCTACTAGGTCTCCTTAACTGGTTTTTGGTGTGTAATCTCTCCTTCCAAATGGAACTAGGAAAAATAAGGGTAGATTTAGATACCCTTTTATATGATATAAAGATCCCCAAAGACTTGAGAATAAAATCCACTCCTGCAGCATTTAACCCTTACTGAGTTCAAATACCTAATTGGCTAGATTAGGCTTGACTTCCAAAGAAAGTGTGTTAGGAATGAATGCTAAAGTGTTTGGCAGCCATTCTTTAGTAGTTGTTGTTGCATTCATGACTATGATTGTCATTGATGTCAACACAGTGATTTATCGAAGACTTGCAGAGAAGTAGACACAGTTTGGATTAGCACATGTGGGTTATTGTAGTTGGAGCTATGTGACATTGAGGATATACTCTATGATATGTCATATGTCTTTGGTTAAAATCACAGATAGTAATTCATTGATTCATGGAAGTTATGTTCATTTTGGTGGAAGCAGTATTTAGGCAGTGTTCCTGAGTAGTGGTTTGTGGAAACCGGATGATATCTCCTAATCGGGATGGAATCTAGTTTTGTGCAGTTAAAGGGAAGTTGGAGACACATTGATAGTGACATGGATGACAGAGTAGACTTTGAGGATGCATGAGTGAAGATTTATCGTATTTGGAAGCTGACAGTTTTATGTAATTTTGGTGTAGCGTGTGGAAACTTTTATTTTGTAATTGTATGCCGACTCATTTGTAATTATTTGAGTGTGGTATAAAGGAAGGAATGCATTTCCTTTTTTCTATGTAGTAGCATGATGTTGTAATTTGAAAGTGTGTAATTATGATATGATAGCAATAGTTGTGATGATGTATGCATGAAGTGAAGAAAAGAGCTAAGTATGAAAGCAAATTTGTGAAGGAAGACATGTGAAGTACAAAGATCTGAAATTGAGATCTGATGTAATAGTGAGTGTTGTTTGAAGGGGTCCTCGCTCTAAATGTTAACCAAGCATTCATTGAATCTCTATTGCTATGAAGGGTATTACTACTATCAACCAAATAATAATTAAGACTTGAAATGGTGTTGATATATGAAAATGGAAAGAAGTAAACAAGAGCCAATCAAGCATTGAACTCAACATGAATATACTAATCCTTGATCATTGTCATTATCCATTGGGTAGATCTCAAATACAGACATTGAAACATGAACCAACTAATATCAAAGACTCATAGCCATAAACATAAACATTATATCCCATCCACTACTTATAGTATCCCTCTGTAGACAAATCAAAATGAATCTATGCCCTATCTAAATTATATTTCACTTGAACCTAGATCAAGAACTAAAGACTAGAACATATACAAAGGTAACCCTATGGAATGGATCAAAAAATCTGAAATACACAAGATTGACACCAAGGAGAGACTTGAAAGCTTGAAAAAATCATATTAAGTATGATGAGTCGTGTACATGTTTAAAGCAAAAAAAAGAGAAAACCACTTCAATAACCTGCAAAAGACTACAAGGAAATTATATTCAATCTACATACAATGTGATATAGCCTGCTACAACCCCACTAGAACCAATCAAAATTAGAACCCCTCTAAATGATGTAGAAAATCCTTTTATAGGAACAAGGACTGCAACATGCAAAGGATCACTTAGGGCAAAATTAGGGTTTTCAACCACCTTGCCAACTAAGACTCAATCAGGAAATGATTACAAGGGGTGGAAAACTAGGTGATCAGATCCAAAATTGATCTTCTTTTATGATGAATGTCTGAAATTATACCGAAGACCAAGAATCTGTCATGCATAACAATCTTATCAATCACCTGCAACCTTCCTGGAGTAAGAAAACCCATTCCCATATGGCATAGACCTCAGTAATCAATCATGAAACTCTCTAGACCACTCTGCAATAGTCAGTGAAATCATTTCCACCAACTCCAACCACTTAAACATTCAATTTTGGTCCTTTCTACCATTATAAACCCTCAACATATTTGAATTCTAGTAGCAAGGGTCATTTCCATGGTGCTAGTAGTGTATCAGTGGTTTATATTTAAATCTCGATCAACTCTATATCATGACCATTGGATCCTATTCTTTTTGCAGGCTTCATGACTTAACTCTTCAGCTATCCTTGGGTTAACACTTAGCGACTACGCGACAAGGCTTTTTCCTATTTGCAAAATGAAATCCTTAACCCACCCTTAACTCTGCAAATTGGAAAACAAAGGAAAAAAAACTTACCCCAATTACATTTGGAAAACTGGCGACAAAGGTTTTTTCCAGTTCGTAGAACACTTTTTACCTCCACCAATTTATTTAGTGATTACGTGAACACTTGTTTGCTGAATCGCCAGTCAATTTGGAGCACCTCCATTTTATTGTGTAAATGAATGAACCCCTTAAACCTTGTCGAAGCCGCTAACCTTTTTATCTAGACTGCTAGACTTTAGACCCCTTCTTGGGCCCACTTTGTGCCACTTGTCATCACACCATTCATTACTTACTGCCCAATCACTTCTGACACAAAACCCACTGACCCTCCGGCATCAAAATGGATGACTGGCATATGATCTCATGGAGCAAGAATATTTCATAAGATCATGCACCGACTGTCGATCAATCTTTCTAACTCAGGTCCCACTAACAGGCTCCATGTCATCCTTCCTCGAGCAATGAGATGCTACCAAATCGAGTACATGTAGTAGTGGACCCGATTTACTTTATCATCTTTGAAAAAGGTAAAATCAATGGTCGTCACATAATCTCAAATGTCTAACACATCCCATAAGAACTTACGCCTGCCATTGATTTTCTATAGATGTCAAGACCCTCTGACAAGCTAGAGACTAGGTCCCATTGACAACTACCAACATATGACCTCGTGGACCAATCACAAATTGCCAACTGTGCTTGTGTGCCACTTTGGACCCAGCATTTATTACTGACCTGAACACCTCAATAATTGGATAGATGGTGCATGATCTGAAGGGCTCAAAAGATTCTATGCGCTTATATGCCAACTGTCGATCTAGAATCTTAGCCAATCATCAAAGACCGTGACCCCACTATGCTGCATAGGATACTTCAATGAATCAGGGATCACCATGTCACAAAATCTAGCAAATGGACAAACCACTTTTTTGTTCGTTCATAGGACATTCTGACAACCCTGCCACTTCATCATTTCCTTTGGCCAATAAAATGCCGCCACCTGTGCTTATGTGGTAGTGGACCTACCTCCTTTGAAAGGCTATGTCATGAAGCATAATCAATGGCTGGTGTAAGTTCGCAAGCCTCTAAAAAATTTCATAAGAACATATGCCCAGTGTTAGATTTAGATGGTGTTAGAGCTGGGTCCAGGAAAGAATGAAGGCCAAAAACATTAGGAAATATTAATGTCGGGACTTAGGGAATATTAAAACTGACTGACTTAGGGAAATAAATCAAGGGGGTCCAACATCAAACCTTAGTCACATGATCGCATAGCACGAAGATAGCCTATGCGAACATGCGACAAACCACTCAACACTTGAAAAGATGACTTAAGGGGGTCAATAATTAGCACATGTGTTAAAAGAATTTTAAGTGGCCCAAAAAGGTAACATAAAATTAGAACAAGGCTAGGGCATACTTAGGGTTTTTTCCTTGTAATGACTAGATTATGAATTTTTGCTTAGGGTTTAAGGCCAGAGACATGAAAAATACTGTAGAGACCAAAGGAAAGGACATGAAGCCATGAAATTTTTTGCAAGGATAGACCATTTTCTAAGGAATTTAGCTATGATAGGAAAATGGGCTAACAGTGGCTCTATCTAGGCATGCATGCCTCCTGTAGGCATGGCAAGAATTTAGATCTTTGGGAGAGGAGACCACCTACTAGATAAAACACAAAGACCTCAAAAACTGGCAACCAAACCAGAGAAACAGGAAGGGAAACACACAACAGGAAGGAAAAGATATGTACAAAATTTTTACAAAAATTTTACAATTTTATTTAGTAGCCCCAGGCCACCAAAAGAAAATCAATGACCCTCCTAAATCAAAAATCTAATTTTCATCTACATATATGGCCAACCACCTAAAATTATCCTAATCACCTTGTTGCCAACATATGTGAATAACCATGGGCTGAAGAATAAAATATTACTAATCACTACCCATGTTTTTTTGGTCATAACAGTTACATTCATACTCATATTCTAAGAAGTAAGGAACATCATTTACTTCTTCTTGATGACTAGAAAAAATGACAGACTCATCTAGTAATGCATCAGAAAATAAAGCATGTTGATTATCATGCATTACAATAGAAATACCTGGTTGAGAAGGACTTAGATCCTTAGATTCACCTTCACATATTGCCTCAGCCACTAAGCAACTTGGTTCCTCCATGATTTCTTCACTAACTGAGTCATGAACCAAATGAAGGTCTCCTTCATAAATTTTGTGATAGTAGGACATTTGATCTGCATCATCATCTTTGTCAAAAGAATTTATGTCCCAATCATTGAAGACAAAGTCCTCAATACTATCACCATCACTGTCATATTGGCAAAAGAAGGAAAGGTACTTGAACAAGAAACTTGTTCATCACTGCAATCTCTATGATAGGGAAACACACTGTCATAGTCTTCAACCTCTTCTTCTATAGAGTCACTACATGAGGGGAATTGTAATATACATGGGTCCTCAGGGTCACTTTGAACATTGGCCTCATTATCAGTGTCAAAGGATATATCATAGGGGAGCTGCAAATCAAAATCCACAACAGGTGCATATCTTTGAAATTCTTCAGCCAAGAGTGCTGAAATCTTTTCACTACTCAATGGACTTTGGGCTTCATTATCATCTTCCTCAGCTTCACCCCTATTGAAAACATCTTCCTTGTCTGAAACAAGGACTGACAACATTGGCATCAAATCATTTTGTGTAAATAATTCTATGTAGGAATCATCATCTGCATCATATTCAATATTCTACCCTTCACACAAAACATCTTCAAACTGGGACAAGGAGAAATAATCCTAATATTGAAAAGAAGAAAAATCTATAGAAAAAATGGATATATTATCAACCTCAGACTCATCTTTAGCACTCTCATATGCATTGACCTCAATGTCATCTTCATAATCAATATTCTCTGCAAAATGAGAATCGACATCAAAAACACTGGCCTCCTCATGATTATCATTAGGAACCACCAGTCTTAGTAATCTTATGTCCTCCACTAACTGCCAATTCTCCATTTTTATTTTTGCTAATTCCTTCTTGAGAGCAGCAACTTTATCAAAATACTCAACAAACTTAGCTTTCAACACATTGCAAGAAGGGATTGAACATGAAGGCAAGGATAGGAACCACTTCCTTGCACCATCAGAAAATGTCTGCACAAGTAGCCTCATAGCAACATCTTCATGTTCAATATCCATTTCACCAAAAAGACCCATGAGGTCATCTATATGATGGCTTGCAAAAATAGATCCACTAGCCATGAATCTAGGCAAGCACTTCCCAACCCCAGCAGAGAACTCATTAGGGGCACCTTCTATGCCATCAAAACAAAAGGGCCTATATTCCTTCATAAGGAATTGCCCGCTACAACTCATCCCTCTATATAGCACTCAACACTTGATAGGGATACATTTTCTTTTACAAACTGATTTTCATAAAAAGAGAACATATGAAAACCAAAATACCTAGAAGTTCTGTAGTAGGAACTAGCTTGTTGACTAGAAGCAGGGCAGATCTAGAGCTCACCTTGTAGCTCTATCAGGTTCATTTCCTTTTGTAGAGTTGCCACCTCCCTACAGAGGAAAATATATCACTTTTCTTTGTATCTTCTTCCAATCAACCAAAACTTCACCAGGCCTCACTATTTATCAGGAACTGCACTGATCAAATAGAGAACTCAGAGTCACCACTCAACACTTAGTGAGAAGATTTCAACAAATGCTTTATTTTTACTTTTGACTCTTTGATCATATAACCAGACTCTGGGATAGTTCAGCAAAGCAAGGAATTGGACATCTTAAACTTGCTATCATTTATCATTTCCCCAACGGAGTCACCATCTTGTTGGTGTTTTAAAACACTTATGCCAACTAGGGCTGCCAATATGCCTTGGGACTAGTATTAGGAATGGTTAGTTTCAAGTATGAGAGCTTTGCAAGACAAATGGACCAACTATAGGGATAAGACTTCCCTCTACACTTCTGGCTCTACAAAACCAAGGTGGGTGTACCTAATCTAGTATCTTATGGCATTCTAGGACTTTAAACTGGATTGAATGAAGCAGATGATAACAAGAGACTACTAAATGTTAACCAAGCATTCATTGAATCTCTATTGCTATGAAGGGTATTACTACTATCAACCAAATAATAATTAAGACTTGAAATGGTGTTGATATATGAAAATGGAAAGAAGTAAACAAGAGCCAATCAAGCATTGAACTCAACATGAATATACTAATCCCTGATCAGTGCCATTATCCATTGGGCAGATCTCAAATACAGACATTGAAACATGAACCAACTACTATGAAAGACTCATAGCCATAAACATAAACATTCCAGCCCATCCACTACTTATAGTATCCTTCTGTAGACAAATCAAAATGAATCTATGCCCTACCTAAAGTATATTTCACTTGATCCTAGATCAAGAACTAAAGACTAGAACATATACAAAGGTAACCCTATGCAATGGATTAGAAAATCTAGAATTCACAAGATTGACACCAAGGAGAGACTTGAAAGCTTGAAAAAATCATATTAAGTATGATGAGTCATGTACATGTTCAAAGTAGTAAAAAGAGAAAACCACTTCAATAACCTGCAAAAGACTACAAGGAAATTCTATTCAATCTACATACAATGTGATATAGCCTACTACAACCCCCCTAGAACCAATCAAAATCAAAACCCCTCTAAATGATCTAGAAAATCCTTTTATAGGAACAAGGATTGCAACATGCAAAGGATCACTTAGGGAAAAATTAGGGTTTTCAACCACCCTACCAACTAAGACTCAATTAGAAAATTATTACAAGGGGTGGAAAACTAGGCGATCAGATCCAAAATTGATCTTCATTTATGATGAATCTCTGAAATTGTACCAAAGACCAAGAATCTGTCACGCATAACAATCTTATCAATCACCTGCAACCTGCCTGGAGTAAGAAAACCCATTCCCATATGGCACAGACCTCAGTAATCAATCATGAAACTGTTTGGACCACTCTGCAACAGTCAGTGAAATCATTTCCACCAACTCCAGCTGCTTAAACATTCAATTTTGGTCCTTTCTATCACTAGAAATCATCAAAATATTTGAATTCTGGTAGCAACAATCATTTCCATGGCACCAGTAGTATATCGGCGGTCTATATTTAAATCTCAATCAACTCTATATCATGACCATCGGATCTTGTTCTTTTCACGAGCTTCATGACTTAACTCTTCAGCTATCCTTGGGTTAACACTTAGCGACTATGTGACAAGGCTTTATCTTGTTCACGAATGAAATCCTTAACCCACCCTTAACTCCACAAACTGGCAAACAAAGGAAAACTAACTTACCCTGGTTACATTTAGTGAACTAGCCATAAAGGTTTTTGCCAGTTCGCAGAACACTTTTTACCTCCACCAATTTATTTAGCAATTACATGAATGCTTGTTCGTTGAATCGCCAGTCAATTTGGAGCACCTCCATTTTATTGTGCAAATGAACGAACCCCTTAAACCTTGTTGGAGCCACTAACCTTTTTATCTACACTGCTAGACTTTAGACCCCTTCTTGGGCCCACTTTGTGCCACTTGTCATCACACCATTCATTGCTTACCACCCAATCACTTCTGACACAGGACCCACTGACCCTCCGACATCAAAATGGATAGCTGGCGTATGATCTCATGGAGCAAGAATATTCCATAAGATCATGCACCGACCGTCGATCAATATTTCTGACTCAGGTGCCACTGACAGGCTCCATGTCATCCTTCCTCGACCAATGAGACACTGCCAAATCAAGTACACATAGCAGTGGACCTACTTTACTTTATCATCTTTGAAAAAGGTAAAATCAATAGTCATCACATAATCTCAAACCTGTGACACATCCCATAAGAACTTATGCCCGCCATTGATTTTTTGTAGATGTCAAGACCCTTTGACAAGCCGGAGACCAAGTCCCACTGACAACTACCAATGTATGACCTTGTGGACCAATCACAAATCACCAACTATGCTTGCATGCCACTTTGGACCCACCATTTATTACTGACCTGAACACCTGGATAATTAGACAGATGGCACATGATTTGAAGGGCTCAAAAGATTCTACGTGCTTATACACCAACCATCAATCTAGAATCTTAGCCAATCGTCAAAGACCGTGACCCCACTATGCTACATAGGATACTTCAACAAATTAGGGATCACCACGTCATAAAATCTGGCAAACAGACAAACCACTTTTTCTTCATTCATAGGACATTCTAACAACCCTTCCAATTCATCGTTTCCTTCGGCCAATAAAATGCCACCACCTGTGCTTATGTGGCATTGGACCTACCCACTTTGAAAGGCTATGTCATGAAATAGAATCAATGGCTAGCATAAGTTTGCAAGCCTCTAACAAATTTTATAAGAACATATACCCACCATTAGATTTAGATGGTGTCAGAGCCGGGCCCGGGAAATAATGAAGGTCAAAAACATTAGGAAATATTAATGTTGGGACTTAGGGAATATTAAAGTTGACTGACTTAGGGAAATAAATCGAAGGGGTCCAACATCAAACCTTAGTCGCATGATCACATAACATGAAGATAACCTATGCGAACATGCGACAAACTGCTCAACACTTGAAAAGATGACTGAATGGGATCGATAATTAGCACATGCATTAAAAGACTTTTAAGTGGCCCAAAAAGGTAACATAAAATTAGAATGAGGCTAGGGCACACTTAGGGTTTTTTCCTTGTAACGGCTAGATTATGAATTTTTGCTTAGGGTTTAAGGCCAGAGGCATGAAAAATACTGTAGAGACCAAAGGAAAGGACATGAAGCCATGAAATTTTTTGCAAGGATAGACCATTTTCTAAGGAATTTAGCTATGACATGAAAATGGGCTAATAGGTTCTTCATCAAATATAGGAGGTGAGCCCACATCATAACCATAAGGATCCTTGTCCCTCATCGTGTTGACATTTTCCTCTAGAACTTCAAGCATATTGACCACATTTTCTATAGCTGTGTAGGTATAGTTGATTTTGGCCTTGTCATTCTTTGGTTTGGAGGTTTCCCCCTTCTCATATTTGGGCAAAGGCTCCTTGAAAGCCTTTTGATCAGCATTAGTGTTCAAACCATCCACCTTAAGTTTTCCACTCTCAATAAGGTCTTGGATAATATGCTTTAGTTTCCAACAATGTTTGATGTCATGTCCAATACCATTGTGGAATTTGTAGAAAGCCTTCTCATCCCACCAATGAGGTTTAACATTAGGAATATGGTGCTTTGCGGTATCTTGAGGATTTGCAAGATTGTTGGCAATAAGTGTTTTGAAGACATCCTCATAGGAATCACCAAGCTTTGAGAATTGGTGCCTCTCTTTCTTAGGTTTTTCTTGGTACCTTGGCTTATGTTCTTGTTGGTTGGATTTGTTGAGCTTCATTGCTTGAACAGTGCTAGATAAGTGAAGAACACCTTGATCCTTAGGTTGAGAAGAGTCCACCACTCCATTGTTAACCACTTGCTTGTTCTTATTCCAGTGCAAGTTTTTCCCTTTGTCCTTATTAGCATTGTGGTTGTTTTGACCATTGTTGTTATTTTTGTTGTTGGTCAAAATTCCTTTCTCTTTCAACACATCCTCAATTCTGCATGTGGTTTTGACCATGGTGTCAAAGCAGTTAAAGAACATTTTCCTCACTTCATACTGCATCTCAGGGATCAAGTTGCTAATGAGAATGTCAATCTTCTCCTTCTCAGGAATGGTCCTAGAGTAATGAGAACATTGACATCTCCATCTTTGCAAGAAAACCACAAATGACTCCCCTTGGTTTTGTTTCAAGTTACATAGGTCCAACATAGTGACAGATCTTGAAAGATTGTAGGCGAAGTGTTGGAAGAATCTATGAACAAGTTCTTTAAAATTCTTGACAAGGGGAGTTATGTTGGTAAACAACTCCATTGCTTGCCCCTTGAGACTCCTTGGGAATAACCTCATGAGATAGGAGTTGTTGGTTGTTCCTTTTGATCTTCAAAACTTGTAGATTTATACTTTGATGGATCACTATAATGAAACTTTGACTCTATCACCACTCCAAAGTCTACAAGGAAGAGGGCCAATTAACAAGGATCAAGGAGATCCTCCTACACTTTGAGCCTCAATGCTCAGGCAGGTGTACCCTTGACTCACTTCTTCAAAGGAGTCTCTAAACAATATATAACTATACCCTTTACTATCCGATTGAAAGTTTTATCATTTAATTGTGTGTGTGTGATTGATGATGATGGACTACTTCTAGAGAATGGATCAGTGCCTTATCCCAAGGTAGAGAGTCACTTAACAAACTATATCACCCTAAAACCTTAACTCAAACATATATAAACTTAGAGTAAGTGCTTTGCCTATTACTCCCCTCGCTCACATATCAGGACATCAAATCCTTATCTTTCCATGAACTCACTGAACTTACCTTAAAGACTTTAATCCTAACTTTGTGAGGAACTCAAAGATAACCCCAAAATACTCTTTGTTTACCATATGCTAACCCACTTTGTGCAATCAACATATATGAGCTCAAGAGCAAAACAAAAAGATATACACCAATATGAGATTGGAATCCAAAATGTTCTCACTAAGACTTGCAGAATCAATACATTACCAAATGACAAAATGCACAAAGGAAACAAACCCTAAATCTGGTCTCTTCTTGTTCAAATTTTCACTATCAATAATCTGGGACCAAAACCAAAAGAATTGGAGCCCCTGCAAACTCAAAAAGTTTGCAACTTATACCCCCCTAGTCATCTTGGAAATTTGCAACAAGCTACGGATGACTAGGGTTAGGGTTTCAACCACCCAACCTGCTAGAAACAATCATGAATTTAATTCAAGGGTGAGAAACACATCCAATCTAGGAAAGAGGAAATCCTGAACTGATCCTTAATTATGAAAGTCTTCTTTGTAAGTAAAAAGGATCACAAAACCAGGCTCAAAAGGACACCGTACAACATGCCTTGAGCAACAACTATAATGTACATGCTCTCCAAACAAGCACTAGACATCCTGGACCACACTGCAAATGGAAAACCAATCGCTTCTCACCAAACAGGGTCGTTTCTGCATTGAATTCCATAAAAATGGTACCCTCTGTCACTGGAAACTCTCAAAAATTCAAATTTGAATCTCAATAGTTATTTCTTTGGCACCTGTAGAGGAACGACAACCAAAATTTAAACCTTTACCAACTTTAAAACAAAGTCATCCAATCAATCTCCCTTCGCGGGCTTTATGAATTTCCTTAAAAGTGGTCCCAGTCAAACTTAGTGAATTGGTGACAAAGAACCTTCGCCAATTCATGAAACACTTCGCTCCTTCGCTAAATAATTTAGCAACTTCCCGACTACTGTTCGCCAAATCGCTAAACAAACTAGTGAATCACCTTTTTTATGCATGAACATGTGAACACATTGAATTTTGTCAGCACCGCCAGATCTTTATCCACTCCACCAAACCTCAGACCCCACCTGGGCCCGCCTAATGCCACATGTCACACCACCATTCACGATTCATGCCCAGTCACCAACACTAGACCCATGACATGCCCACACAAGAAAATCCAATGGCTATCGCAAAAGCATAAGGGATAAACACCATGCATCTTTACCATGCGAACTTACGCTGAACACTGATCTTATCCGAACTTTAACCACACTGGGCAATGGGAAGAACTGGGACCCACATGGACAGGTGGTAAGCGATTGCATGATTGCATGTCAGAAAATTCTAACATGTGGTCATGTGACAGCCAATCATTTTGAAACCTTTGAAGACCTGGGCCCACCATCCATCGCACTTGCGCAGTTAGGGAATGCCAGCAAATAGGAAACTGTGAGGTCGAAAACACACAGGGTTTTCGATGAAAGAGGATCGAAAACACATAAAGTTTCCGACACCAAAAGACAAGTGCACAAAAGCTGGAAGGCATAAGGTCAAAAACAATGAAGGTTTTCACATAGACCAAAAACATCATAGATTTTTAAAAACACTGTGGGTTTTTGACACTGTGGTAGATTTTGAAATTGTTTCCTACAGACCTTAAAACTTGAATATCCCCCTGGGTTTTGAGAATTAGCTTATGTGATCTGGGCTAGAGCAAGGTGACACAATGAAGAACACAGGGCAGGACACTTTACAAAAGCATTTGCATGGAAGAGGCCATTTTCACAGGATTTTTTCTATGATAGAAAAATGGCCTAACAGAAGTCATCTTGGTGGAATTCAAATCTCATGATGTAGAATTGGCGCACATGATCATGTGGATCCTCATTATCATCATACTTGTCATATTGGGGGATTTCCACCTTCCTAGGAAAATCCTTCATCATCACAATCCTATCCAAATGATTCGGACAAATTGAGTCAAGTGAAAATGAAATATTAGGTTCCAACACCTTTTCCATCATACGCTTAAGTTGATTGATCTCCTCTTCTTGGGATGGTCCTTTCTTCTTGATCTTTCTATCCACATCAAAGTTGTAAGGAACTCTGGCACCATTATTGATCAAGCTCTCTAGGAACTTATCCTTGTTTTTCTCTAGATACCTCTCTACATATTGTTGGAAGAGTGGTTCTTGTTGCATCCTCATGAAGTCTTGAGCATCAAAACTTGTACTACTTCCTCCATGTTGGGAGCCATGATGAGCTCATTGGGAGGGTTGTCTCAAGTTCCTAGGAGGTGTCTGTCTCCTATAGTGAGTGTGTTGTGAAGTCCTTCTTCATCTAGGACTAGGAGATCTTGAAGGTGTCCTTGAACATCTTCTACTTCGTGGGGTTTCTGAAGGATTAGATGGTGGAGAGTTGTTTCCACTATTGATACCCTTGTTTTTGAATTGGTCATTGAGTTGTTGGGCTAAAAGCCTATCTTTTTCTTCTTGAAATGCTTTTCTTTCCAATTCTAACAAGGCTTGTCTCTCTGCTTCTAGGAGTCTAACCTTCTCTTCTTTTGCATCCTGTTCATCCAAAAAGGCTTTCCTTTCTCGCTCAATTCTTTTGAGCCTTTCACTCACATACCTTGAGGTTGTTTGGAGTGGAGAGTTTGGCCTTGAATGTTTGAACAAGTCATTAGTAAATGTTGCATTCACATGAGCATCACAAGATTTGTTGTTTTGGTCTTTGTGTTGTGACCATTCATCTTGGTGAGCTCATCTTGTATACCTTTTAGCTCTTTGATGGGCATCTAGATATATGGTGTTGATAGGGGTTATTCTGGTTGATTGTCATCACCAAATAGCATGTTGTCCCTATGTCTCTGAAATATGTCATCAAGGTTTTGATCCATTGCTTCTCTCTCCTTTCTAGTCATGGTGTAACTCATGTCCATATCTAATTGAGAAGGTGCTAAGGAGGTACTCAACTCACTAGGATTTCTCTTAGGTTTAAAAAAAACTTTAGGCTCACTCCTAGGTGATTGATCAAAGATGGGCTCTTTTCCCTTACACTTTTGACAAGTTTGGACTAAGGGTACCTAGTTGAAGACAACTTGAGGTCATTTTCCTTGACTGACTTGATACCTTGTCATAACCAACATGAAAAAAAATACCCTTGGTGATAAGATGACCCTATGAAACGTCGATACCAAACTAGGATAGTAAAAGTGTTCAATTGAACAAAAAGAGATGGTAAGATAGAAAATTGCAAAAGGTGTAAACCAACACTACCACAAAGGTGCCCAATCAAATTATAAGTATCCTAGCACATATTGATTAGGAGGATGGATTTATCCAAATTTGTATTTGAAATTGAAATTGATTTTTGATGGAAGTGAATTGGACAAGAGACCACTAAGACTCTCCAAGTGTGTTACCAAAGAATCTAAAGGTTTACTTTTTCAACAAGGATGACTTCTAACTTACCGATTCCAAGAAAGGTCACTTGTGAAATCAAAGAATACTAATTCAAGGGGTCAAAACAAAGGAACCCAAGGTACAAAAAGGATTCCA
The DNA here is from genome assembly GCA_027943335.1 of Chamaecyparis obtusa. NCBI lineage: Eukaryota > Viridiplantae > Streptophyta > Pinopsida > Cupressales > Cupressaceae > Chamaecyparis > Chamaecyparis obtusa. The sequence continues at coordinate 27,353 of BSBK01009773.1, forward strand.
ACTTCAAGGTAAGATACCTACTAAAATCTGGATCGACCAAAGGAAGACTAAAAATGGCACAAATCAGATAGACATCAAATTTACTCTGTGCGATAGTTCACAGGGTATGGAGATGATACAATATCTCCAGGCAATATTTTGCACTAAGGTCATGTGATAGTTTCTAGGTAGTAGGTACAATACTTTCCATGCAAGCTATGCGACAATTGTGAAGTAATGAAGAATCATGCGATAAAACTCAAACCAATGTACGATGATTGTTCAGTATTGTATGATTCTTGACTAGTGAATGTGAAAATTTCAATTTTTAAAGGCAATTCATCTAAAGTCTTAGTTTGATGGTTCAATTTCTCAACTCCAAACATAGTAATAGCAGAGAACAGACAAGTTTGCAAACAATAAGTGATCAAACATGTCATAAAACACTTGAATCAAGGGAAAAATCAACCTTGTCAAGACATGCAATTGTGATATCAAAGGAAAAAATCCTATGAATGCTATCGTGATGTTTGATGTTTGAGAACATTTACATGGGTAGATCACAACAAAGAAAAATCAAGCACTTACTAGCCTAGAAAGACAAAGGCTCAATACTTAACAACTTGGCTCACACTTGACGTCCCATTTCCTCACACAAAGTTGTTGCCCACAATAGATGTTGGCTTTGTCATGGAGGTGCCAATGACACAACCAAAGGAATGCAGATGGTGAGTAGTCTTGGGGTGATCCAGGTTAGTCCACTAGGATCAATCCTTGCACCAAGATGCTAAGCGACATAATTGGGTAGCTTCTATCTATGGTTCATAGTAAGGGCTTCTATTCATAATACCCCTCTTGCTCCCCAAAGGGACTCCTTACCCTATGGAAAGTAACAAACCTCGCGGCCACAAGAGCACCTTAAGCATTCTTTCTTGGCATTTTCCTCATGGTCACAATCCCACAAGTACTCACACCAAATGAAGAAAAGTACTACGTCTACCAAGGTTTTGTGTCCTTGATAGCCTTGATTTTATAGTGGGTCAGAATAGCTCAATATTAGCTTGTCCCCACTTGGGTCATTCCTCTTGATTTCTCAAGAGTAAGCCCACTAGAAGATTCTAAAACTAAACAAAGAGTGGATTAACCTTTGAGGGTCAAGATTTCTGGTTCACCTCATGGGTGAAGAGAATACTCTCCTATCTCAAAAATCTTTCCCAAACACACCAAGCAATGTTCAATTAGCCTCTTGCTTTCAAAATCTAGAAGTGGGTCAAGATTTCTGGTTCACCAAAAAGGTGAAGAGCATACTCTCCTACCACCAAAATATTCCTACAACAAGATATTAAGTGCCTAAGAAAAGAATCAACTAGTATATGCCACACTTAAAATGAAAGCAATGAACAAGCACTTGATTGTTTTTATGCGTTGGGTAGCCTTGCAAGAAAGGTTAGTAGCCCTTGTTCATTTGAAGCTTCGACATACATCCTTTTGGAAAATATTCAAGCAATGAGGGCACACCTACAAGCACAACTTGTTAGCCCCACAAAGGTTAGCACAATAAAATCAAGAAAAATCTACAAGTAAACCTCTGTTCTACCACAAAAAATCAGAAATCTGAAGCAAACAAATCAAATCTTCCAAAGAAATGATCAAAATTAGTCACTACCAAGCCTGGGCGACAGTTATGTTAGAAAAAATTTCGTATGATACTTCATAGTATACTGGTGTGATACTTTCTCTCTATACGATAGATCACACTGTGTTTAGATTATGGAGTTGTGTATGTCTCTGTGATAGAATCTTGCAAGGGCGTACGATACTTTTACTAGAAAAGTATCACACAAGTATACAAAAAACTGTAAGATGATACTGGAAGACTATCGTATGATACTCTGTTAGAAAGTATGAAAAAATAGCCAAAACAACAAGCAAAATATAATGAAAAATTAGTGAAAATGCATGAAAAGAAAGGACAAAACAGAGTGTTCTACCCCATGATGGGCACCAAAAATGTACACAATAAGATGTGCACTTCTCTAAGTCATTACTTCCAAGAGAATCCATGGATTGGAAACCTTGAGAAAGTGACCTAGAGCTCCCTAGGCATGGAGTCACAAGGATATTAAGAATGCTCTTAACTAGAGCTATTAAGCCTATAACCTTGCTAGTAAACCATACAATGGGAGATTCAAAGAGACATGGGCAAGAATACCAATATCTTCAAGAATCAAGATGAAAATGCAATGCAATGCTAGAAATGAAGATGTAAGAATGCAACTAAGCTATTGAAATGAAAGTATTACAAGCCTTACTAATTAAGCTATGTGAGCTAAGCTTGAACTTGAAAGGAAATCTAAGCTAAGAAAGCACAAACATGAAGCTATGATGCAAGAATGAAAGCTAGAATGCAAGATCTCCAAAGCTCCAAAGTCACCAAGAAATCCTACAACATGAGATTAGTATGAAAGAATTGGATTTAGAATGAGAAAAGAGCTCTTCTTTTATAAGAAATGAGAATCAACAGACAATAGAGATTAAGAGACAAAATATTTAATCAAGGGTGGAGTTTGAAAGAGGGATCAATCCATGTGCACAAGTCTCCTCCAATGAGAGTGAAGTGTTGACTTTTGAGCCTTATGTGAGACAAAAAGGCCTTTTCTCCTTCTTATAAAATAAGAATAATGCTTTATTTGTGCAACTTAGTGTAAAAGGAAAAGTGGGGGCTTTTTATTTAATAAAAGGGGAGGGAATTCCTTTTAATTAAATAAAGACTTGGGATAAAATGGTTAGCCCATAGAATATAATCGAATAAAATGATAGAATTAGGATTTGATCAAGGAAATTGATTTGATTGAAAATATTGATTTAAAAATATTTATTCAGGAAATTGATAAATTTGCAAGAATGGGGCCCAAAGTCTAGGTGACCATTTTAGGGTGCATACAGATACCTTCTTCAAACTCCAAATATTACAAATCCACCTTCAAAATGATCCCACTGGTCAATTTACTATACTGCACACTCTAGAATACATCAAACTAGCTAAATACATTTAGATATTCAGTCTAGGGCTTGATGAAAACACCCTCAAACCTATGAGTCACACCCTAAGTTTATGGAATTGTTAGTTTTACACTACTGATTGCATTTACCAAATGGGTGAGGAATTCCACTAGTGAAATTGCAAGTTAGGACCCCATTTGTAGGGCAGGCCTAGTTTGGGTTTCTTCTTGGATTGGTTATCTAAAATGACTCAGAACTTGTGTCATAGAGAACCAAAGAAATTAAATTAAATTTTCTTAAAGATTAGGAACACCAAGGATCCAAATCATGTCATCAATTTTATCACAATTCATCATACACGACCGTACCACTCATAAATTACTTAGGGAAACTATTGGTTTCTTATTAAAATTGTATCAGAATTCATGTTATAGTCATCTTATCTCTTGGAGAGGCTTATACAAGTTCAAATAGTTTCATATGAAAAGCTTAACTATTTCATACATAGTTGTGACTGTTGGCCTTCCATTTTGAACCTCTTGAGCATTTATTACATCTTTTTGCAACATTTTTGCAATTTTGCATTTTTGCACTCCTAATGACTTAGGTTAATAATTTAACCCTCAAACCTAATAAAAAATTCTCAAAATGATTCAAATTTATTGGAATCATGTCTAAAACTCATAAAACACACAAAAAAAATCTAACTCACCTATTTCTTAAGGACCTAAAATCCAAGTTGACTAAGGTATCCCAAGGCTTAAATATGCATTCCTTAGGGATCCTTGACCACAAAATTTGGATCCACACCAAAAGAGGATGATCTCAAAGATCCATCCAATTATTACAAAGAAAAAGAAACAAAAACATGAGGATTATCTAGCTGGAAGTTTCCCTAGGTTCCCTGCACCTCTCTCTCTCTCTCTCTCTCTACTTTATTGTGAGTATATGTATAAAAACACACTCCTACTAAACTAGGGGCTTAATGTGTTGTCCTAGAACTGTATCAGTATGTATTTCCTTATTTTGAAAAACCCCATTTTAGCATATATGGGATCTAACATTAATTACTGGTAATCTAACCTCAATTCTTCCTTCAATTGAGGCATCTCATCTAAAACTATCATGCATGCTTCCACATTGGGGAGAATAGGCCAAAGTATTCTATGTATTACTAAGAATGGGCTTACCTAGTTGACCTATTCCCAAGAATGAACTAATCTATTCAACATATTCCCTAATGATTTCTCCAAAATTTGAATTATGAGGTGGTCCTAAATGGTTAAGTGAGGCCTCACCCCGACCCACCATAGAATTTTTGATCATTTGCATTCTGATACTTATGTTTTGATACATTGATACACTTTTGGATTATTCTAACAGAGACTTATGATACTATGTTTGATGATGATGACTATATTATGTGGATTACATTTTGATGTGGATTAGAACCTAGAATATGTGGTTGATTTTGATTATGCATGTTTACATATGTGAAATGATGAGAAGATCAGATCATGATTAGATTTAATTATTTCATAGATGATATCTCATGATGATTATGGAATTACTATGTTTAAACATTATTAAATGAAAAATTACAATTAGAATTGAATTCTGCACATTGATTTATATTGTTAATTATGAATTGAAAATGTATATTTCATGTGATTTTATTACCTTGGACTACTGATGCTCGATTTTAGTGTGCAGGAAAGAGAACCAAGGAATTATTTAGAGAATCAAGGCTAAACATATGTGAATTGAGTAAGCCAAGGTTTATTCCGATATGGGATTAAAAAACTTGTTGTAATGTGATCTTGTTGTAAATGTGAATTTCATGTGTGTTATTAGTTTAACTTCATGTTGTCAATTAGGACATGTCATTTTGGATGTGATGTGTATTTTGTTGGTGTCACTTAACACTTGTGTTGTATATGTGGAAGATGACATGTCAATTAGGGCTTGTGAAGAACCACCTAACCCCATAAAATATTGTATTAAGTCCCACTTGCTTGTAGATGTCATGTAGGGATCACATCAAGTTGGGAACTCGGATTTGGACTTTAGGGGTACTTTAGAGGGGTCAAAAGTGACCCTAGGGTGTATTTTTATCCTAAATTAGCTAACCCTAAGTAGGTACCTTGGGTTGGGGGTTAGTTTTTACCTATGGGAAAGCCTAGAACCTCATTATGGGTCTCCAAAAAGCCTACTTTTCAAAAGTGGCGAAAATGGAAGTGGCCACATGCATTCTAACTTGCCCCACACTCTTTTCCAAACCCACAATTAAGAGGGGAGACAATATGGAAGACCAAGGACTTGGTGTCATGTCTCAATTAATGTTATTTGTTGAGTACATTTTAGAGGCCTTTTTAGTGGGATGGGAGAGACTTGGTGGATGTTCACCCACTCTCTAATTTTAGAGACAATTAGGGTTGGAAAAGGAAAAAGGAGAAGGGATAAGGAGCTCAACTCAAATTCACTCTTCCATTTTTTCTTTGGATTCAAGGTTGGTGGCTCTACCATGAAGGAAACTTCTTGCTTGAAACTCATGAAGAAGATTGTTATGTAAATTGTATTGTAGATTTTCTTATCTTCCTTTCCATGAAAGAATGTTTATTGCATCTCATTTTTTTGTTTATTGTGTTAAGAGAATATATGAGAGCTTTTATGTATGTTCTTGTAAATCTCTCCATTGTTGTGTTGGAAATGGGATTGCATATGGATTTTGCTTCATTTCTTGTTTTCTTGTTTTTGAGAATGTTGTTTCATGGAAGTTAAGGCATTACTCACCCTTTGGGAAGGGAAGAAGTGGCCTTGGGTGAATGGGTTAGTTGGGCTCTCCGTTGTAGTGAGAGTCTCTTCTCTTGGAGAAGAGGGAAAAATTCATGGGGTATGGGCTCCATGAAGCCATCTTTGTATTCTTGCATCTTGAGGATGCTAATGAGGAAAGTTGTGTATGAAATATGAATTTATGTAGCCTTGAGAGGCATGAAAATACTTTTGTGAAAAATGTAATATGTTGGCATTCACCTACTTGGAAAATCCCACCTTCACCCTTCTCAATGAGTTTGGAAAACTCATTTGTAAAGCCTTGGATGGGAGTTATTTGTTGTTGTACATATATGTGTGTGAGATTTTGTAATGTATACCCATTTAGCCTTGGTTCTCCAAGCTCGGGGGTGGTCTCATTGAGACCTAGGTTGGGAGGTGAGCTTCCCATGGTTCTCCTCTTTCATTTGTAGGTTTTGATGCCAATACCCTTGTTGATAAAGCTTTGGAGAGTTCTCAATGTTGGTAGGGTTGTGTGAAAGCAAGCTATGTTGAGACATTGTTGAAATTTTGTATTAAAGAAATCTCTCCTTGTTAAGAGAAGCATACTTGTGGATTGTAAAATGTTTTCCTTCTCTTCATTGGATCATCATGAAGTTGTATATTGAAATGTAATTGAGAAAATCTTGTTCATTCTCCTTGATACTCTCATTTATGTATTGTTACAAAATTATATTTCATTGTTTAAAAATGTAAGTTTGATATTATTAAAAATAATATAAAACAATGAATTAGCTTCATAGAATGTAGAGTCTTTTTGGTATGAAAAGTTAGAAATCACTCTATTGCTTGATTGTAATTTTTCTAGTTTAATACATTCATTCACTCTATGAACAAACTTCCTTTTTAAATAGAAATAATGCCTTAACTTTGGAAACCAATGTTGCCATTTCTAATTCCTCCAAAATGAAGCATGATAACAAGGAATAATTAAACATGTTAGAATACTAATGTAAAAATCAACTAATACTAATATGCAATTTATAGTCTCCTTAGTGTAATACACTAATTTAATAATCAAATGTATAGAATTAGTCCTTCTATAACAAGCAAATAAATCAATGTGTTAGAGCAATGTCAAAACTATATCTATGACACTTCCTAGATTTTTAGAGAAAAAATGCTCTCTGGAATTTTTATGGGAAGGGAAATAATTCTCTTTTCCATAGAGAATATTCCCTTTCCAATATAATTTTCCTAATTAGAGTTAGTATTCTAACCCCCTAACATAACCTTGTTGTTAATAACTAATTCCTAAGTCAATCAATATTAGTAACAAAAACTAACTCCTAAAATTAATCAAAGAAAAACCTAAATAACATGTCTTATCCAATACACTTGCATGTGGACCCCACTCCTTCAACCTCCCATAAATGGGTGCAGATATGAGGAGGGGAAGCTTTGTCAAACAAATCATTCAAAAAGAAATAAAATAAAACATTAACTTTAATGCCTTGCATGTTGTACTCCATTTCCCCTTTGACTTTCGAATCACCATGCAATGGATTGGGTAAATGATTTGGTGGCCCCCAAACACCCATGCCTTATGCCACTCCTCTCTTCTCCCCATGTGTTCCTAACTTCATGCCCCCCTTAAATATGTGCATTCTTCCTTGAAGAATTTTGAAAATCCCTTGGAGTCTTGCCTTTTTGCTTGGGTTTTTCACCCACTTTGCAAGTGGGGCCCATGATGGGATAGGGTTGGAAGATAGGATAGAGTAGGGGATGTGATAAGTTAGTAGGTTAGTAAGATTTGTAGAATTGGTAGGCTAGTTAGTAGGATTACTTTTAGATTGATCATTTGTTTAATTTAATTTATTAGTTTCATTTATTATTTGTTAATAAATTCTCTTACACAATTAAGTATTAGTTAATGGATAAATGTGTTTAGAATTATCTATTAAAAAATCAAGTTGTTGGATTAATAGTTTTCCCTTTTGATTTTGGTTTGTTTGTTTTATTATTTTTATTTTTGGTTAAAACATTTATTCATAAATTCATTTGTTTGTAATTAATAAAATTAGTACTAATGTGTTTAGGTTAATTAATAAATCAATTAGAGAATTTCATAGTTCATTACATTCAATTGTTTATTAGTTTTAATTTTATTTGTTAGTATACTCACTTAATCAATTAAATCATTGTATTAGAAGGTGTTTAGTATGTATTGAAGATGGTATTATTTAACTTCCAAAGTTTAGATAGCATTTGAAATCTAGTTAACATCATTAGGTTTATCATGAGTTTAATATTGAAATTCAATTGTCAATGAAATTATCGCATGAACCAATATTGTAGAATAAATTTCCTATTAAGTCGGACAAACCATTTTCAAGAGTTATAACCTAGGTACATGTACAACTTGGGTTATTGTTTAATTGGATAGTTATGATATGTAATTAAGACCCTAGGTTGTGGCCGATTTAACCGTAGGTGACTTATCCTTTGATCATCACTCCCTAATATCTTATCTTAAAAACAAAAAAAATTGTTGCATTTTATTGGTTAAATTTTTGGCATGACAAGTGGGAAATTCAAACTAGTGTTAGCCCTCTTCAAGTTTTAATCTCTGAAATGTTTGTGAGGGGTATATAAGAAAATTACCTCTCCTCATTTAGATTTATAACATATATAAGAGAGATCAAATCATGACAATAAGTTGAAGTCTATTCTATACCTACAATATTGGTATCTTAAGCATCCTAAGGTAGATTTCAAGAATTCAAGGAATTTCCAATGAAATCTTATCCATTGTAGCAAAATTCTCTCCCTCATTGAAGGCCAAGAAGATAAGACCACAATAAAGGAAGAATATCATAACACAATGATCTATTCATAAGAATTCAAGCATTTGATTGATTATACTTCTCTCTATTAATAATTATGAAAAAATACAACATTCATTGTGAAAGGCATATTTTTTATGATTTCACCTTAGGTTTTTGTGTGGAGTGAAGATATTGCATTAATATATAAATGTATAAAAGAACAAAATACAAATAAGAAATTGTTTAAAAATTGATTATGCTACATCTATTTATTTAATTAAAAATATTCTTATATAACTTAATGAAGATATATTAAATTTTATTAAATAATTTAAATATTTAGTCAATTTTTTAATTAAAAATACTTTAAAAATTTTAAGTAAAAATTAATTGGTGAAAGACAGGGAAAAAATATTATTATAATAGTTTTCTTATCAAAAATTATTTTAAAAAATAGTAATGAAATTAAAAATTGAGTCTACCTATTCATAACCACAGAAGACACCTCACATTATTAAAAATCTATTTAGTTTTGTTAAGGTTGTGTCCAACCCGCTTTTCTTGAAATATGCTCTTATGCTCCAGTAAGCTATTTATAATTTATAATCATAACTAGTATGTCTATTTATACATTTTATACATTTCATTTAAAATATAAATTGTGGCACATACATTTACTAGTTTTATTAAATTAATTAATAGCTTACAATCATATTTAGGATATCATTAGTCCATATTAAATAAAGGTTAGGTCAATTATATTGCAATAAATAATCATTTAATAGTATTTTATTAAAAAAATAGTTTTATAATTTTTTAAGAGAAAAAAATAATTAAATGTCAAAATATCCATTATTTTATTTATCAAAAAATTAAAGTTTGATTATCTGATAAGAACAATCTCTAGCCTATAATTCTTAACACAAACGAATAAAATTATTTTTATATTTATACCATTATCTATAAAATTGTATGAATAACAATTAATATACATATTTTTTTTTATATTAAAAATCGAGGGATCAAAAGAGTTTATACAGAGATAAAGGGAGGCAATGCCTCAACCCACAAACATAGCAGAATGAACCACTACATCATAGAAGGAAGATTTTCCACCTAGGTGGTCAAGCCAAGAGGACCCTCCATCTAGACCACCTTCTTCCAATCTAGGATTTGGGTAAACATCCCAAGCTTGTCAAAGTGGGGGCCTCTAGTTTCTTTGATATCTTTGATCAACTTCTTGAGCGCATCATCAAAGGCAGTCAGATTTTTTGCAAAGCCATCTTTCATTTCATAAATGAACATAGTAGCAACTTTTCCCTTTTCAAGTTCATCACACAACAGACCTGCTCAGCAATTTTAAAATGAATGAATTTTCTAAGAAAACCAATAAGAGAACTAGTAAGAGACCTACCATTACCTTGAAACTTTTCCTCATTTCTAAATTTCCAAATAAACCAAAGGATGAATGAGGAAAGAATTTGTATTAGCATCTTGTTTAAGCCCATGAATGCAACCAATAATAATATTAAGAAAAATATGTCACATAATCTTAGACATCCTACAAACAGAGCAAAATCATAAGCAGTGAAGTGGTTCCTAATATTTAGAAAAAAATTATGTAGAAAATGTTAAAAGATATCATAAAATCTATAAATTTATTATAAAAAAGAAAAGTGAATAAATTATTTTTTTCAAAATCAATATCTAAATCTAATATCATTATTTTAGAATTATAGAGTAGCAATTATAGCAGCATTATGACTTCTAATATGTTATAAGAAACCCATGTTAATATAATCAATGTGGACTATTGGAGTTTTAGATTTCATTATGTAACAAACCAATTTGAAAATTGAAAATCCCTTACCTATAGACAACAAATCATGCACTTTAGCTCTTCATAAAAAAAAAACATTACAAATAGCCAAGATGGCAAAGAGAAAATAGCTTTCAAATGGAAGGAAACTATCAAGAATCCCTGGAAAGAAATAGAAATAGGTATTGCTGCCTCTATTGACATCATTACAAACCGAAGAAATAATACAACAAAGCCAACCAGTATTGGAGTAGAAAAGTAGTTGAATGCTCTAACAACAGCAACCTCTATCAAATCCTCCACCAAAATTATCAAACTAAATTTGAGTCTAGACTTTATACTTAGATCTTTGCTTCCAAGTAGCATGCAGCTCTCCACTAAATAAATAGTCAAAAGAATAAGCCAAATATTGCAACTATTAATTTAAATATCTCCTATCTACTAAATTTGGTTGAGGGTTGAATGAAATTCAAGACTTAAAGGTGTTAAATGCATTCTTTTTCTCTCTTAGAAATATTAACATATTTATCTATGTTTTGAAGCCAACCTTTTTATTCTCCTTTTGGTATGGGCAATTATATACAGTGCCTGTAATCTTAAAAAATCTGTGAAAAATAATTACTATAACTGTAATTTTACCAAGTAATTTAGCACATTATTATACGTTAACATAATTATTAGTATCAACTAAGATTTTTGTATAGTACAAATCAACAAAATTAAATACGATTTCATATTAAAAAAATTTGCTTTAGTATTTTATTGCTGCTTTAGAGACTACACAATAGGAACAACAGCTATAAATAGAAAAGATTGAACAAAGGATCTAGAGGTTAAAGAATGGCACAAGAGAGATGATATAAGTACAATTATTGATATTGAATTGATCCAATGAATTCACCTTGATACATTATTACATAATAGGCCTCCTTCAATAGGAAAGGTGATAAGAGAGAATGATAAGGAGTTAATAAGCTATCATCTATGCTAGGTGTAATCACATGTCCACCAAATGTGGATCATTGTCCATTATGCAATGAAGTACATGCAATGGATTAGGATGATAATGTGATAAGAGCACTAAAGGTGGATCTCACACCAAAAGTGGAATTTCTCCTACACCATGTGCTTAACTGAGGTGCAAACTCCTAGGTGTCTCAATCACTAACTACTATGTAATGCATTATCCTAAGTAAGATTAAGTTAAGTGTAATTAGGAATATTGAATTACACCAACAACTACAATAGTTGATCACCATCAAGAGGGGCCCTTAAGAAGCCTTTCCATATTTCAACACTAGATTTAACAAAAGATGGCATAGAATCTATATTACTACATGCCCACCTATTCATATGGATTTTATGTTGGAAAAATGGTCAGTGCTCCCCTCAGGATTCGTGACATGGCTTAATTGCCTCCTGTGTCTTCTATAAGTCTAGTGGTTGTATCGGGCATTAACATGTCGATCTTTTGGGTTAACGACAACCACTGCTTGTAACAAGTGGTATCAGAGCTTGGTCACAAGTTCGAATCCCCTCGGGTAACGTTGAGGGGGAGATTGTTGGAAAAATGGTTAGTGCTCCCCTTAGGATTTGTGAAATGGCTTAACTACCTCATGTGTCTTCTATAAGTCTAGTGGTTGTATCGGACATTAACAGGTTGATCTTTTGGTGCAATGACAACCACTACTTGTAACATTTTATGTTATCTATCTTCAAGATTTTAACTCTAGTATATATGTAATGATTTAGTCTATGGGAGGACATAATTTATCTACTACTTATGGACTTGTTGTAAGATAAGAAAACAGTCTCATAGACACAAGGAAACTCCCACCCAAACTTATTCTGCCTATTTTTCTAGATTTGCAAGTTTCCCCTCTTCTAGTTGATGCTAGCTAAAGGGTTGCACTTATTCCCCAATCACATTATTACTACCCAAAAGCACAATCAAGTACCTCAACAAATCAGCCTAATAATGTTGAGGCTCCCGCTATGCTTACCTTTGAGATAAGTGATATGAAAAACCTACTATAAAATTTCTCAAATGAGATCATCAACCTGAAGAGGCAATAATATTCCTGTTCTAAGCCTCCTTACTAAAACTATTAAAGTGTGGGAAACCAAATTACCAAAAAAAAAAACCACAGAGGCTCAAGATTTAGCAAGCACCAAGTGAATAACCTGCTAGTTACTATTCCTTCACTCCTGCAAGCTATTATGTTGAGTATGAACATAGAACTAGTCCTTGGCCAGAATAAATTTGTAGATGATACTCAAGATGAATGGTGCTTCCCCTGTAATACAAAACACACACTATATAATTTCCCATAGGGAAACTTACAATAGCTAGTGATGGAGAAAAGAGCCCAAGGTATTCCCACTCACCCTAGCGTGTATGTGTCTCCTAGCATGGAGACTACTGTGTTAGCTTCTCAGATGCTTGAAGCATGTCCATGGAAAGAGATATTCATATTTTTACTAATCACACACTTCTCTCCTAGAAGGAAGATGAGGAGATGGTACTAGCTAACTTTTTTTATTCTAATAATGCTTCTGTGTCTACTTCCAAAGCTTTAAAAGTACAATCTTATTATAATATTTGATTCAAAAGGTGAAATACTAGAAAAAAAAAAAAAAGACAATTTCCTAAACCGACGGCCCCATATCATGACATCCCTTGCAGATATCCCAATCAAGGAGGAGGAACCTTTGGGAAATAGCCCACCATGCTTCCTAGCCATACAAGGCTCTTAATTGAAGGCTCTGTTGTGAATATAGGGAATATGTACTTATTTCTTTTGATCGATGATCATGATGGTACCTCTTTCCCTGAAATGGTACGTTACAGGAAGATGGAGGTGAAAAAATAAACCAAAGTAGAAGTGCCTACTGATGAAGGAACCTCACAAGCACCTAGCGACTCCATAAGTTACTAATTAGAATATGTATCAGATTTTGAATGTGGTGTTGAGATTATTTTTACTCTAGAGGATCCTTATTTCTTTATGCCCACAAAAACCAGCATGAAGGTAGGACTTCAAGTTAGACTCCTTCAATACCTTTTAGGAAAGAAAAGGAACCAATGAATCAAGCTATAGTTGGTCGATAGTCTTAAGGATCATTAACACTAGAGCTAAAGATACTAAAAAGGTCATAGCTTGAACCTATTTTTGTCATTGTTGAATTTTGTAAATATTCTAAGCTTCAAATTTCTTCAGCCAATTATTTGAAGCTCAATCCTAGTGAGTTGGACAATTGAATAAGCTATGTGAAAGGTTTTGTCCCTGTAAATGAGACCTGACAAGCAAATATCACATCTACCCTTGAAACTCTTATCAACCTTAAAGACAACCAATCAATGAATGAAAGCTCCACTAGTCACCTAGAAACACATGAAACCTCTCATACTCCTGAGAAGATGGAACCCTTTTATGTATCTATATTCATAAATGGATATAAATTGAACAAGTGTATCATAGATTGGAGGGCCTCAGATAACATAATGCCTCACTACTACATTTGGGGCCAAATTTCGACAGAAACTTTCGATGGGTAATTTTTTTTTTATGGATTTGATATTTTTTTTTGTAATAGGCCCTGATGGTGTCAGTATTCCGATGGGTGCTTAATTGACCATCAAAATTTTAACAGCTTTGGGGTATAGATGAAAAAAAAGTGAAACATCGTCATGATTTTTATTTCGATTGGATAGAGAAGGAGCAGGATAAAAGGAGTGAAAGCTGAGTGCAAGAGGTATGTGATTTCTTCATCTTTCGAGCCTCTAACATCATATTCGACCACAAATTTCAAATGCATTGCATTTTATTTTATCATGAATGCTCTCTAAAATGACTGCATTCTACTAGTGTCATGCCCTAGCCAACACTTTATATCTATTATTTGATGTTATTGGTGCTTGTGCTCAAGGATATCGATTCACTATTTTCAAATGTTTGGATTCATGTTTGTTGATATTATTGGCACGTTTAATGATGCCATTGTATAGTGTGAACCCACAATAGTGGGTTACACTTTTTTTTCCTGAACGGACACTGACCTCTACATTTTGAAAAAAACTTTCAGATTCAGATGCATATTGTTGATAAACCATTTGAAATTGGTAGATGAAGTAAATTAGAGTATTTTAGAATTTTCTGTCTAAATTCTAAATATATTTTTTATTTTTATTTTTGAATTAATTTGAATGGTTTTTTCTTTCTCCCACAAAAACTGGTATGTTGCTAAAAATGTCATTTTCCAAGAGTTACATTATTTTCATAGAGCATAACTTTTTTTCTAAAATAGATATCAATGTGATTCTTTCGAATTTAGTTTTGTAACATCCATATGGAGGGCATGCAATTGGTTTGATGTCATTATCATGATTATTTCATATTTTATTAACATTTGAAGTTGACTAAACCGTAATTCTGACATACCTTGACTACATAGCTTATAACTTGTCATGTATTTGTCCAATTTCATTTATTTTTATTTTTATAGAAAGATAACTTCAATACATAGGGCATAGATATTTTTTATAATTTTCTTTCTCTCATTTACTATTTTTCATGAAGCGTCAAACATAGAGGTAGACAAATGGTCAAATATCTATGTTTAGTAAAACTAAAAATACAAAGTCATAATAAATTTAATATATATTAACATTATAATCATTGAAAAGTTTTTTCTTAGTAGTACCTTACTACATAGATAGGTTTATTAAATGGATTCATTTGATCTACCAAAAGATAAATTCGAAGTGATTTTTTGTCAGCATTTTAATAGGTGCAAAGGAGACTCCATTGTAGGTATGAATGAGGAGTATAGATGTTATATCAATATTTTTTTTATATAAGAGGCTTTGAGCTAACCACATGTAACTAATTCCTTCAAATTAAGTCTCTCAAGGCTTAAATCATCATATTTTATTAAAAATGTATTATTTTAGCAAAAATCAGCATGTCTAAAAAAGTGTAACCCACTATTGTGGGGTCACCCTAATATATTGCTGAGATGCTCATTGAAATGACCACATTCTACTGGTGTCATGCCCTAGCCCGTGCTTTAAGTCTATTATTTGATGTTATTGGTGCTTGTTCTCAAGGATATCCTTTTTTTTGAAATGTTGACTTTGGTTATCAAATGGATAGCCCGTGAGCTTCTAGCTAGGTGCCATTTGTATTGATATCTTAGGGCATCAAATGTATTTATAGGTGAGCGCCCCTACACCCATCAAAGGAGCCACGTGGAAGCCCTCTATAGCCATGCGATAACACAAACCATGCCACACAACAGACAAGTAGGCCTCCACATCAGCCTCCGACACGACTATCAGGCTTTGACATGTGTCAACAGAGCCAGCCAATCAGTAGCCCACCATGTCACCTAGGGTAAGATCATCTCATTGCCCAGTCAACATAGTGACATCATCCACTGACATCATCTTTGTACAATCACCATGTCATCAATCTGTACCTACCACATCAGTACATACCACCGATTTTGCTGATGTCATTATTTCTCTAGCCTAAATTTGATGGCCATCCAATCATCAAAACATACCAAATTGGGATTTCTATGAAGGCCATCCAACCATAAAATTTAGAACTGTGTTTTTCTGAAGTCATCAAGGGTTGGAATATTTTTTCCTTGACCATTGGAGTTTTCATTTTGCAGTCCAACTTCAAAGGGCCATATCTTACTCATTTTTGTCCTTTTTAGAGAATTTTTTTTAAAAATTAGGTAGAATTTCCTGAAGTATCTAGTGGTGTTATTTTTTTTTCAATTTGGTGGTTATATTTATCAGAAATTATAGATTTTGTTGACTATTCCTATCTATTTCTAATTTCTACAACTTCTAGGGCTTCATTTGGGCACATACGGTAACATTTTGATGTGAAATTTTTTTTGAAAGTGCATGATTTTTTGTCTACTTTCTAGATACATAATCATATTTCATTGATTTGAGGTGGATATATCACTTTCATAAATAGGTCATTTTGGGGCTATATTTGCACTTGGTTAATCCTTAGATTTTAGTTTTCTAATTTGAATCAGTCATTTGAAGGAGTTATCAGTAATTATCAATCATTATTTGTTTATATTATGGATAATTCAAAGTTAAAATTCTCACTCCATATAACTACCATGAATGGAAAGTA
This sequence comes from Chamaecyparis obtusa, assembly GCA_027943335.1. Lineage (NCBI taxonomy): Eukaryota > Viridiplantae > Streptophyta > Pinopsida > Cupressales > Cupressaceae > Chamaecyparis > Chamaecyparis obtusa. Next base: position 43,921 of record BSBK01009773.1, read on the forward strand.
TCTTTAAGTGATCATTTGTTGAGTATTGGATTGCTTAGAATGAATCTTGGATAGGGTCAAGAACCTCAAATAGGTTTTGTAGAAGGCATAAAATGGTTTGATCGAAGGGATAAAGCACTTGGCTATATTAGATCATCCATCTCTTGTGACTTGCACTTTCATATTGCATCTTGCACACATCCTCATGATGCTTGGGTCATATTGGAAGGACTCTTTGGTAAACCTGATAGAATGAGAAAATTTAGATTAAAGAATGAGATCATAGGTCTCAATCCTAGTGATTTTGATAATATTCAATACTTTCTCTCTATGTTCAATTCTATTAGATTGGATATTTCTACAAATGGTATTGTTAAAGGGTATGAACAATTGATCTTTTCTATTCTTTCCAAGATAGGTCCCGATTATCCTATCTTTGTTTCTACATTCTATGCTACTATGGATGTTTTTGGTAGTGCATACAAATTGCCCTCTCTTGATGGATTTACAGTGCAATTCATAAGGGAACAAGGAAAGTTGGCACACATGGGTCAATTGAATCCTTCCACACATCGAGCATTGATTGCAACTAAGTATACTTCAAAGGCTTCTAATGGAAAAGGAAAGAAGAAACATAAGGATCCTAAGCCTCATTACAAAGGTAATGAATCTTCTTCACATAATATTACTGAATCCAAGTCCTCTTCATGAGAGGAATCATCTAGAAGAAAGAGGGATAAATGTGCATATTGTAAAAGCTAGGACATGATGAGCATAAGTGTTTTCAAAAGAAGATTGATGAGCTAATTCACATTATTTAGAAGCACAACATTAAGTTGCCCTCATCAATGTTTGCACTCCTTCTACACATTTGGCAGCTTCTGCATCTCCATCATCATCCAAAGATAAAATTAAAGGACAAGCACTTTTGTCTTTGACACATCCTGAGCAAGATAAATGGCTTCTTGATTCATGTGTATCACATCATATGGAATCTTCTATGGATATGTTTTCTTCTTTTGAGCCTTGTAATTCTCCTAATATTTTGATGGGTAACAACCCATTTGTGAGATTTTGTGGGAAAGGTTCTATTCCTATGGGAGAGGGGACATTTAATGATGTTCTTTGTGTACCATCCTTGACCACTAATCTTATTTCTATTTACCAAATTACACATGGGGAAAAAGGTAAATTTGTTGAGTTCACTCCTAATATTGCTACATTAGGGACATGGAGACTAGAGATATCATAGCTATGGGAGTTGTTGATCATACGTCTCGCTTGTATTATTTTTCACATTTTGTTGTTGTTGATGATGATGATGATATTCATGATGTACACATACCTTTTCCAAGGGATATTTATGAGGAGAACTTTGGGCACTTGAATCATTTTTTTGTTGAGACAAGTGTTGAACTTCCTACTACTCCACCTCTTGCTTCTTTGGACATGGTCTCTCCTATTCAGTAAGATGATCATAGTGTTTCAGATATTGCAGAATGTGATAATTACTTGCATGGCTCTTCAACATTTGTTGATTCTCATGATATAGATTTGGGAGACATACATGAGGGGGTTTCTCTTTCCTTTGATGATAGAATCATAGTTGGGGATACTTCTTCATCTTCTTTGGAGATTGGCACTCTTGATTCTTCTCCTTCTTCACTTGATTTGTCACATGAGGTGATAGATTCCTTGAGCTTGGAGAGACATATTCAGTCTTCAAAGATTCATACATGGAGACCTACATCTTCTTCCCAATTCCATTTGCACAAGGATTAGCTTCGTCATCATTTGATGTATCGATTTCTTCCTACGGGGAGACATGTTTCTTGTAAGCATTGGCTTATCCATCATTTGCAGGTACTCTTCATCAACATGGGAGCTTTTACATTATGGGGAGGATATCATGTCTCCAACTATCCTTCTTATGGGGGGATAATTCTTTGTATATATACATGATGTATGTAGTTCTTGGGGGCTCTTGAGTACTCCATCCATCCATGCATCTTGTTTTCTTCTCTCTTTTTAGGGGAGGGTTTTTCCCATGAGGTTTTCCCTTTTTCTCCACTTTATGGGAGTTATGCATTTCATGTATTTTGTACATGGGTCCCTAACATGGCCTAGTAGTCGGGACCCATCTTGCATTGTGAGTTTAAGTGCATTCCCCTAAGTTGCACTTGACGGGGGTGTTGGTGTAATTAAATATTCTTAATTACACTTAACTTAATCTTACTTAGGATAATGCATTGCATAGTAGTTAGTGATATAGACACCTAGGAGTTTGCACCTCAATTAAGCACATGGTGTAGGAGAAATTTCACTTTTAGTGTGAGATCCACCTTTAATGCTCTTATCACATTATCATCCTAATCTATTTTACATAATTCATTGTATAATGGAGCATGATCCAAATTTGGTGGACATATAATTACACCTAGCATAGGTTATAGCTTATCAACTCCTTATCATTCTCTCTTATCGCCTTTCTTATTTAAGGAGGCATATTATGTAATAATGTATCAAGGTGAATTCATTGGATCAATTCAATAAAAATCATTACATTCATATCATCTTTCTTGTGCTTTTCTTTTTAACCTCTAGATCCTTGGTTCAATCTTTGCTATTTGCAAATTCTTATAGTAGCAATGATGATATGTCTCTTTTTTCTAAAAATATCTCATAGATGGGGTTCCCCAATTCATCCCAATTAGTGACCAAACTGGTTGGAAGAGATCATTACCAATACTAAGCCTTGCCTTTAAATGACACCACCAAAAGTCTTAGGGCTATATCTTATTTTACGATATTGTGCAACATACTGATCTCTAGTACAAATAGTTGGAGGGGTAGGAAGAACTAGAGGACTTACAATGTTCCAAACCATAAAATTCCTAGGAGGATTGTGTGTTATCTGCTATTGTTGGGCTAAGCTTTTCCTTGCGGTTAATTTGAGCTTGTTGGTGTGGGAATTGTCCTCTATAACTACCAAAAACCAATGGAGGGACAAGAAAATGAGTTCTATACATGGTTTGTGACCTAGTAATTGGTCTATAGATCATGTATCTATATAATCTTCAAACCATTTGAATTCAAGTCCTACAAGGTGTGCCAGAAAAGAACTGTTGATGCCCAAAATTACTCCTAGGTGAATAGCCTATGGGAACCTTTAGTAACTGCGGGACCTGATGCTTAAGCACTCAGAAACCTCCCAAATTTTAGAAGTCGGCTCTTCAATTTCATGTTTGAAGGAAAAGGGCAAGAAAGATAATCCTATTGAGGTGATACATCAAAGCTTTTGGAACACTTTAAATAAACCTAATGCATAGACTATTCTGAAAGATGGAATATCAAGGAAAAATCCTAGATTCAAATTGAGTATGGAACAAACAAATATAAGAAGAATGACAAGAATAAGACATAAAGCAATACATACTTTAAAAATCACATAATAGAAAAACAAATTGCATAATCCATTCAACAATAATCACATATGCATATACTGAAGTTGTTAATAGCACATAAAACATTCATGAAACAAATGAAACATAATAAAGATCAAAGGGCTAAAGAATTATTGAAATATTGATAACTTCGAAGCTTATTAGAGTCTTAAGGTTTTCAAAATTATTCTTCTAGTCAAATTAAAAGTCTTGTTATAACTACAATTTATGTCTATATATAATCATAGAAATACTTGACACTTTTTACAAAAAATAGTTCAGAAACTGCACTATGTGTCTGTAATCGCAGGGCCGAGAAGATAAAAATATTCAATTTCTATCTCTAAGAATGACAGCTATCCCATGACCCGTTAACATAATCGAATCACCATCACTCTATTCAAATAACGACCTTCTCAAACCATCATCGCAATAGTTTCATCAAAATTCATGCTACAACTAAAAACAAACTGAGCTCACAGAAAAAAAAGGATGTTGTGAGTGCGTGAAGGACACATGATGGCACTCAAGCGGGCCTTCAAAGAGATGAAAAATAAAGCCATTTCCAAATATTTTCGCGCTGATAGATTGCAATATGCGTGTGGCTCCTTCCAAAATAAAAGTTGCCAAGGGGAAGAAAAAAACTAAGGCAATAACATTTAGCGAACTTGGGTAAAAAATGCTTCGCACGTTTGATACTAACTTTAGTAGGATATAGAAATAAAGAAAATGGAATAGTAAAGTTATAGGCACTCCATTGATGCTTGAGTAGTTTTAAAGATGACTAATTGAAAAATCAAGAATTAATCTATTGAGAAGTGTAATATTTCCTTGTAAACTTGCAATCTGATGAATACCCTGACATTTAGATGCAAACATCTTGATCATTCATAATTCCATTGATACATTGAATGAAGCATACTCTTCGTGAATTAACAGATAATTACGGGCGGAGAAATAGGGGCGAAACCTGTATGAAATGGAAGAAGGGCTTCTAGGTGCAGGATACATAAAGGTCTCCATAGAATTGTTGTGTTGTTTGCAGGAGGAATCTATCTATCAGGCATGCAGGATGACAAAATTATGGCCAGAAATGAGGGTTTAATAATTATTAAAACTGACTCTTCTCTTGTCTCATGTGAAATGCACTACTAACCATACAACTTAATGACAACGCCATAGTTTCCCATACGTTCAATTGCACTGGGGTCTGGGAATATCTCTTGCATAATTTTTTTGCCTAAAATACTGGAAACTTCTCGATATCACATAGAGGAAAATAGATCTATGTAAAAGTCTCTTGCAATTTCGTTGGCCTAAGGAAGAAAGTTTAATAACCATCTAAACCTTATGCCTCCACTCTAGTTTCGTGGCAGGAACTAATAATTGAATCTATAGGTTGAATTGGTGTCCTTATTATTGTTATTCTAATAATTGAATGGGTATCCTTAGTATATAATTGGATCAAGTTAAATGGGTATGTCACTATTATTCTAATAATTGAATCTATATAAAAATAGAATGATATCTTTTGAGCTTTCAAACTATTTAAGACAATCAATCATATTTGATAATAAATATTTTAATTTTCTTTGTTGATTGAAAATTGTTTGAGTGGTCATTCACATTTTAAAGATAAATTACTTCATACAAAAACAATTAATAAGTCTAAGTTGCTTAATCATGTCTTGGTCATCAAGATAGGTACAAAGTTTACAAAGGTAAGGAAGATCAACATCTATTTGTAGCTAAGACCAAATGGAAATACCTTGGTTTATAGTCAAGTAGAAAAATAAAACTCATATTCTATTAGAACCTATTTAACGATTTTCTAATTAGAGGACTCCATATGACCATGTTCATTTGGAAACTACAAGTAGATATGTCATAAGAATATGTGATTAATGTTGAAACATTTGTGCGGTTGAGTTCAATGGATAAAATCTTAGGTTGAATATTGTATTTTATTTCTATTATTAGTAAGTCTTTATGTCACAATCTAGCTTTAAAATGGAAAAATACAAGCCTCTCAAAGTTAACTTTCCTACTCGTGTTAATAGTACTATCACCTATTTCAAATTTATAGGAGACATGATGTCATAAATACTCGAGAAATTGATCTCTTTGAAGCTCTCTTATGGTAAAACTAATTGAAAATAATGATGACACTACCTAAGACCAAATGGAAACACCTTGATTATAGTCAAGTAGAAAAATAAAACTCATATTCTATTAGAATCTATTTAACAACTTTGTAATTAGAGGACTCCATATGACCATTTTCATTTGGAAACTAAAAGTAGGTATTCCATAAGAATATGTGATTAATGTTGAAACATTTGTGCAGTTGAGTTCACTAGATAAAATTTTAGGTTGAATATTGTATTTTCTTTGTATCAATAGTAAGTCTTTGTGTTACGGTCTAGATTTAAATGGAAAAATAAAAGCCTCTCAAAGTTAGATTTCCTACTAGTGTTTATAGTACTATCACCTATATCAAAATTTTAGGGGATAAGATGTCATAAATACATAAGAAAATTAATTCTTTGAAGCTTTTCTTATGGTAAAACTAATTGAAAATAATGATGGCATCAAATCAATTTAATGTGAAGAGACCTTTTTGTTGAGACCAAAAAGATATATATATATATATATATATATATATATATATATATATATATATATATATATATATATATATATATATATATATATATATATATATATATATATATATATATATATATATATATATATATATATATATATATATATATATATATATATATATATATATATATATATATATATATATATATATATATATATATATATATATATATATATATATATATATATCTTTGTGTGTGTGTGTGCATACATATGTATATATGTATATATACATATATGCATATATGTGTATGTACATACATACATATAAATACATATAGTATGTATGTATGTATGTATATATGCATGTGTATGTGTATGTGTATGTGTATGTGTATGTGTATGTGTATGTGTATGTGTATGTGTATGTGTATGTGTATGTGTATGTGTATGTGTATGTGTATTTGTATTTGTATGTGTATTTATATGTGTATGTGTACATGTGTGTGTGTGTGTGTGTGTGTGTGTGTGTGTGAGGTAGATTGTTTTTCTAAACTCAAATATTCAATTACATGAAAAATCATACAAAATGTATATAATTTATTAATAGAATGGTTGTAATATAGACATTAGTTTAATATCTTTTTATAGAAAAATAAGTAAAAAGTAATTATAACTAAATCATTAAGAATTTATTTATGCTTACATAATCAAAGGGAAAGTGGATTAATGGTGTAATAGGTCATTAATAATAAGTATGATACATGTTTTCATGCTAACCTATCTTATATTCTTAAATTAATGCAATTATAGCGCTTTGCAAAAACAATTACAATCTTTATTTAAAAATAAAGAAATGCAAATAAAACTACTTGATCCATGTGAACATGCTTGAAATGTCCCAAATATGTCACATACATATAATCTAGTAAAAATGATTAAAGTCTTTATGTAGTGGCTCTTTTGTTTGTTTCCTACATGACATCCTTCTCGATGTAGTTTTGGTACTATGTCTATGGTGGTGCATCTGTGCAACTGGCTAAGAAGTCTTTTGTGATGTCTTGGTGTGGCTCTAGATTCCTTGTTCTGGCTATGTTTGATTGGTTGTGCTTACCTTATTCTTGGATGGATTTTAGTATGTACATTTTATGATCATGTTGGATTCATGAGATATTGGTGCCTACATAGTGATTTGGATTATGCTATTGCATTGGCAAGTTGCTTATTGAAAAGCGGCTAAGAAAATTCTCCATTATATGCAAGGTACACATAGTCATGGGATTTTGAATGTAGTTAGTATATATTTTGACTAGGTGAAATGCACATATTTATATCAAGCAATGAATTCTCAAATAAAAAGTCTACTTTAGGGTAATTGCTTCTCACCTAGCTCTATTCAGATGTGTTGGTTGAGAAAGAAGCAATCCATAGTTACTCTTTTACCTATAAATATTGAGTATTGAGGAGTAATTAATTCTACTACTATGATTGCTTTATTTCAGAATATTCTCATTGGGTTGTTTGTTCCAATTCAAGCACCATCATTCATTATTTTTTATAAGTGAAGTGTAATATAAATCTCGAGGAATATGGTTAAATTATTTAGATAGATATTCTATACAAAGAATTTTTTAGAAAACAAATTTTGACTACTTAGTGGTCACTTTGTATTAATTGGACTTGTTGCCTCCACCCTCTCTTTGAGACAACCTCACTCCCTATCTTGTATTTTAACTATTTATCTTGTTACATCTTTTATAATCTCTTAATACAACATTATCAATTTTACATTTGTATATTTCTAATAATCTCTAATTTATATGCATTACTTATTCATATTCTTATGACTTATTTCTCTCTAGATATGTTCTTGGATTATTCATCTATTTCAGACTTATAACAAAGACAACTAGAGGTTTGATCCCATGATAACCATATGATCCTTTGAAACATAAGGGTGGACACATAACCCACCAAACTAAAATGTAATATATTTAATAAAGATCTACTAAAACTAATGCATTTGATAGCTAGTTTGAACCGTCATATTCTATAATAGTTAACCCCAAGTAATTAAAAATCAATCATATTTTAAGAGAAAACCTATTATTTATAATATATTGTAATTGTAAAATTTTATATAAAGTCAACATTTTCTTTGTGTTGATTAGGAGAACTTAAAATTATATAGTTCATTTTTTTTAGTTTGATGACAAATTTTTTTATTTAGGGCACGCAAATATATTTTGTAATGATTTTTGTAATGATAATATTTCTAAACAATTCAAGACATATTATAATTTTCATTGTATTACTTTAACACTAAAAAGAGAGTAATTGAAGACTTACATCTTAGATTCTAAAGTATTATAGCTTATTAACACTTTTCTAAAATGCATTATTTGAAACATTAAAAAATATAACTAAACCTTTTTAAATCTTTTTACCATAGCTTATTTATCTATATTTCCTTAAATTATTTACCTTTATACTATATAATTGAAATTTTAAAAATATAAAATGCAATGTAATTTAATTATTATATAATTTCAAAGACATATCATTTAATTTTTTTATTACAAAAACAAATATTTTTTTTACAAAAACAAATATTTTTTATCAAAACACTTAAGAACAAGTACGGGTCACTATTTGTCATTATGTGACAGGAAACTTAAAAGGAAATAACAATCTAATACATTTATCACCTTATTTTTTACATTAGATCGTCATTGCTCTCTAATATTTATAGGCTTCGATGACAGAGAACAGATCTTCATTTACTACAACCTTAAAATTCTTAAACCCAGTGGACTTCAACAGGTATTGGAACTCTTGGACGGTTCGTTCTTTACCACCTTTAAAAACATTCATCATGGCCAAATCAAAGCTCACAGCTAGCCTTGATCTTACACTTATGTCGATCTCCTCTGGTAAGAAAATTTCTATGATAATCAACTTACCAACGCTTGGTAGAGCTGAGTAGCAATTGCTCAAAATCCTAGAACATGCAACATCATCCCAATTATGCAACACATTCTGCCATTTACAACAATCTATTAGGAAAATGTTTACTCAAATCAAAGTGCAAAAAGAAGTAGAAATTTACACACCTTGAGAAGTATTGCATCCCCATCTGCCGGAACAGATTCAAACATGCTACCTCGGCGATGCTCTATACCTACAAAAGTATTGTAAATGATTTTAAACAATAATTCATACATAAACTATATTCTATCTATCTTTCAGATCTATTTTAGAAGAATCACTATTGTTTTGTGATCTTGCGAGTGAAACTAATACTCTATATATCTTTTAGATCTACTTAAAAATCACAATTATTTTGTGATCTTGCTAGTCAAACTACAAGTTTACTATCAAGGAAATTTTGTTTTAGAAAAGACATATGAAAGAAATTATAGAATATCTTTTTCCTAATATACTAGATCATCTTATAGAAGCTTTAGAGCTTAATCATCTTTCTACATACCTGGCAGCTCAGGAGCTTTGGCAATTACGAAGGGCATGTCGAAATTAACAGCAGAGATGTGAGGATAAACAGCCTTTATCATGCTACAATTCCGCCCAGTTCCTCCTCCGACGTCCACCAAAACTTTCACATCCTTAAACCCACTGTAACTCATTAACACAGTATTCATGGAAACGGCAGAGAGATTAGTCATAGCAGAATGAAATATTTCCCCGAGCTGGCTATTCTCGGCAAAGTAATGAAACACAGGCTTTCCATAAGCCTTCTCAAAGGGCACCAAACCGTCCTCCAGAACGGCCTCGTGAAGAAACTGAAGCGTCTGAAGATTAGAAGCTTCTGTGTTGAGAAGAAACAGGGAGGCCAACGATACTCCCTTCTCGTCCTTCGCCAGAAGCCTTGACATTGCAGTTAAACCGTAGGCCGGGGGATTCGAACCCGAGACATCGAAAAGTCCGTAGGTTGCAAGCGCCTTCAGAAGCCGCTCTAGTTTTGCTTCGCTGGTGTTTGTTCCCGGGATTCGATCCGCGATCTGCTTGGCCGTCATGGGGGCCGACTCTGACGACAGAATTTCAGGCACCTTTAGCAAAATTGCTGCTTTTGCTGCCATTGGAAATGTGCAGAGATACGATAATTCCAACAAAGCTTTTGCGCTTTCGATCTCTGCACAACGTTTTTCGCTGCCCATCTTAAGATACTTGAAATGCTAAGCCAAAATTGAATTTTTTTTGCAGAGGCTTAACTTGCTTATCTGAAATTGGCTGAATGCTCATGTTAGACCAAAATTAGAATTAATTTATATCAATTCACAAAAAATTCCAGATCAATTCCAGCAATAAAACAGATGTGAATGCCACTGAGAGGTAACAACCGGCATTTTCATTCATGAAATGTGACAACTATCTGCTTGACTTCAGTACACACTGTCCATTCCGGAAAGTGACATTGAAGATATGGGAAAGTTCAATTGTCCATTACAAATCCAGGGTGGGCGCCATAAATAACTGTTCTTGGTAACGTTTTAATGGATAAAGTGTGACAACTATCTTATCTAATAATGATATCAACTAATAAAATCTATGTTATCGGTAAATACTTCATTACAGACGTATGAAGAGATTGTATAGTCTTTTCAAATTTGAATTTCAGTCCTTTTCGAAATGTGAATGCCATAAATAAAGGCAGGCCAATGTAACGATATTTTCGGTGGATTGGCAATTCCAGCATTGAAGAGGTGGGACTCAAATTGAATTCTTATGAGTAGACTCTAATCAGCGTTACAATCGAATCCCTCGTTTCAGGGATAACCAATCAAAAGTCAGTAACTTCTACTATTCTAATCATGGATCCATAGGTTCAATGGTCATGTCATTATTATTAGGTTCAATGTGTATGTCACTATTATTATTCTAATAATTGGATCTATAAAGGTCTGTTTGGTTGCTGGAATTGATCTGAAATTGGAAAATGGGAATTGGTGAATTGATATAGACTAAAATTAAGTTTTCCAATTCCAAATTAATTCCAGCAACCAAACGGTTACTTATAGATCCAATTATTAGAATAATAATAGTGACATACACATTGAACCTATAGATAAAATTATTAAAATAGTAATAATGACATGACCATTGAACCTATGGATCCATTATTAGAATAGTAAAAGTTACTGACTTTTGATTGGTTATCTCTCAAATGAGGGATTCGATAGTAACACTGATTAGACTCTGATTCAATGTGTATGTCACTATTATTACAGTGAAAGCATTCATTATTTGAAATGACATCATATTATTTTTGGATTTGATACCAAAAATCACACACAATCAAATCCAGAAACACATACATAATTAAAATGGATTGTAGAACCCTGATATTATTACTCGTTACCGTGCAATATATTTGTACCTGATCTAGTAGCAAGTTTACATGGTCTATTCTATGCTATGATAAATGTACGGCTTGTAAGGAATAAGGTTATCTAAGCGGATTGTTGATATGTTTTACTATAGTTAAATGTGAAAGATTATTTAAATTATTTATCTAGTAGTAAACTTTTATTTTTCCAATTGAATTTGTTAGTATATAATATTAAAAAATATTTAAGAAATTAAAATTAAAATGTATTTATGTATATCATTTTGAAATAATTATTATAACAAATATTAATATAGATAGATTTTTCATATAATGATTTAATTTTGATTGATTATTTGAAGAGTAATTTATAATTTCTCTTTATTATTATTTAATAATAATAATTTTTACTTGATATATTTAAAATAAGAATTATTTTTATTAATGAAATTATTAATAAATTTATAATTTCAATTTTGATTTATAAGGATGAGGTCTCTCATCTGTGATCTCACAAAACTTTTTAAAATAAATAAGAAGTATTACACATTCTTTTAATATATTATTTGACAACAATATGAAAATTACTTTTTATTCAAAAATTATTTATTACTATATGTTTTTTAAAAATAGAGAAGAAATATTTCACTTTTAGATTTTTTTAAAATTAGTTAAAAAAGAATTCTCTAAAATTAAAATAATGTTTTATTTATTATTCATATCTTATAATCTTGTTAAAAGCATTTAAGAAAATTTGTATTCTTTATTTTTAAAATAATTTAAAATAGTTTATATTTATATTATAGTTTTTATCATATTTGTTCCTTTGATCTTTATTTAAAATAACAAGAAATGGAAACAAGGTGTCAATGAAAGATAATAATATTTTTTTAAATACAAATTAGATGATTAAATATATCTATTAAAAACTTTTATTAAATTGAATTGCTCCATTTAATACCAATTTCATAAGTGGATTATCATATAAATCAACAAAATTAAATTACACCAATATAAGTTTATTTTACAAAAATATAAATAAATGAAATTTGTGAAATTTTTTTAAAAATTAATAAATTATTGTGTAAATGAATTCAAGATGCACTACTATAATATCATTTGATTAAAAAAATCTTAAATAAATAAAATATGTTTAAGGTGTCCATAGTCAATAAAAATGTTCAATGTGATTTAAAGGAGTATATTTACCTACGTAAAAATATTTAAATTGAAGTTTGGATAGTTATTATTTCTAAATTGTCTAATGTTAGATAAATGCTTAACTTTCTAATTTTAGACAAAGGCTTAACTTCTAAAATATTATATTTTCAACTAATTTTATTAAAAAATAATAACAAATAATTATTCATTAGATCCCACTAATTAGTTTGTTCTAATTCAAATTTAGAATATTAAATGTAATATGAAACTTTGATAAAAAATAATACACAATTAATTTTAAAAATGATCTTTTTAATATCATCTTAGATCTATTAAAAGTATATTAGAATTGTAAATAAATAATTTAACTTAGAACATTACATTCTTCCATAACTTTTGTTTATAAATTATAAATAAAAAAGAAAAATTTATATCCAATCCCATTAAATGGTATTTTCTAGCTTTATATTATGTTCCAAGACTTTTATTAATACTGTAGAAAAATGATTAAATAATGACTTATAGTTCATTACATCACAAAACGTAAGTTTCTAACTTCAAATGATCCAGTCCTGATTCATCCATTAACAAAATTAAACCTTAAAAGTAAGTGTGCAGAGTATAATATTTAAATATACCTCTTGTCTAGCTGAGGGCTCCTCGAAAATAGTATCAATATTGTCCCTCGAAGCAACTATTTTCTATGTGGGGACTATTCTAGTGAGGTTATTGAAAACACTGATCACAAGGGGATGAGGTTTGACGTCTTCTGCAATCTGTCCAAAAAGAAAAGGAGGTCATCTGTAACAAACTAATAGAATAGGATATAAAGAGACATTCATTGATATTAGAAATATGGAACAAAAGTGAGACTGCACCTCCCATGGATTCCCCATATATAAATCTGGCTTTATCCTTGTATTCGTCAACTCCTTGAATATTAGGTTGAAACAAAACTAAGTTAGAAAAGCAATATTTACAGTTACATGGATTTATTAAAAACTATTAATAGAATTTTTTTAAAATAATACGATTTTAAATAAATATGATGTATTTAAGTGTGTTCAAATAGGTGGGATGGCTTGGGCGGATGATGGATGATCTCTTACGTGGAGAATTAGTTTGGTCCTAACTGGCACAGGTACTCATATCAGTGCACTAATAAAAAAGACACCTTGGCAAAAAGAATGCTGATGTGGTCCTGAAACCTTAGTTATAAGTAGGGGACTTGCCAAGAAAATTATTGTAAAAAATTTGAGTCCTCTCTAAACAAAAACTTATAGATCATTTAGTCATCTAATTTTGTCTTGATAAAAAACCAAACAATATTTTTTTTTATAGTAATTTTAATAAATTAAACACCAGTGTCTATTTATTTATATACTTCAATTTTATTAACTAAAACTAAACCAAAACATTTATTATTATGTTTTTAATTTATATTATAATATGTGTTTTTCCAAAGCTCTATTTAAACCAGAGATATTTTTCCAATATGTTTGCTTTAAATCAATTTACCATATGATTCATCTATAAATAGAATAAACATCTAAGAAAATACATTTCAATCTAATTTATATAAGTTTTTATAAAGATAAATATACTAATTTTTTTTAAGAATAAAAATTAGAACTCAAATTATTATATGAACTAACTTTAATGTAGGTGAATCGATATTATAAACAATTAAAAGGGTGTGAAGATTATAGTAAAGAGTTGAGGTGGATTAGAGATTCATTTTAGATTCACTAACAATTCTACTCACTTCACTTTATCAGTTATAGTAAAAACTTCAAACAAATACTTAAGACCCAATTGTTCTTCCAAGATTGGACAGTTTACTAATTCTTTCCCCTAAATTACAGAATGTCAACAAATGTTTTGACAAAATGCCCAATTACAACAAGAGAAAATAAATTTCACAATGCTTCTAGCAACAAAAAAGTGACTTTCTATGTAACCCTACTCAAGATTGATGAAAGTTTTCTGCTCCTTAAAAATAATAAGATGCATTTCTAGACAGAAAGATCATGGTGGCCGTATCATTGCATGAGATGTCGAAATGCTTTGTGCTCAACACTTTTCCGTTGTTATTCTGGAGATAAATCCGTGAGATGCCACAAAATTGCAGACGAGGCCCTCGTATTCCCAACCCTAATTTCATGAATCAGAACATTAACGAAAATCATTTGCTGAGCAAGCCACATTACAGAAAATTCTCCTTAAAAAACCATAAACAAAAGCCTCAAAATCTGCAGAAAGCAATAGCACGACCTTTTGTAAATTTTGTAAAATTAAAGTTTTGTAAATTTGATTTCATGTTATTAATTAAATGCTAATCTCAAAAATCGTTCATATTGAACTTTACAATCACAAACAAATATTTCCGAAAAATCCGCTCTTATTGCTTCATTTTTTAAGCCAATGAGATTTCTAATAAATATTTTTATAAACCAACAAAGTTACATATTTTGCACATAACTTTATTAAATATTAAAATATGATATTATTAAAAATATTGATGAAGTTTGATTGGCTAAAACTGTAAAGTTTAATCACTAGTTAGATTCTTGTCGTTGCCTATAGTTCTATAGCCTACGGGAGGAACTAAAAATAAAAAATTTATTACTCTTTCTATGTCTGCAATAGATTTTTACATTGTCTCAAGTTACACTATTTTCTACTTATATATATTCACGTTAAAATGGAAGATGCTCTAATGGATGATCGAATGGAGTATGTGAAGATAGAAGAGAAAAACAAAAATGATATAAGGGATTATCAAGTTCTTTCATTATAATATCTTCTTCTTCCTCCCCATTAGATCATCCATTGGAGCATCTTCCATTAAAACATATTTTGAACAAACTCCATATCAATATTACCAGGAACAAACTCCATATCAATATCACCAGGTCATATGAAGCTTCTTGAAACCTTAAGCCATCAAAAAAATTTAAGCCATATGGAGTTAGAGGAGGACTGGTGAATTTGTTAATAACCCATATATATATATATATATATATATATATATATATATATATATATATATATATATATATATATATATATATATATATATATATATATATATATATATATATATATATATATATATATATATATATATATATATATATATATATATATATATATATATATATATATATATATATATATATATATATATATATATATATATATATATCTGGTCGATAAAAACAAAATGATGGCAAATCATTTAAGGAAACTGTGGAAGTTTCCTTTTGGAAGTTTTTAAATGTCTTATGAAGGAGCTTAACTTCTATTTTTGAGGAAGAGGGTGGTCTTATAAAAAAAATTGTTTGGCTATGGGATTATTTGGAATCTTCGCCTTCAAAAAAGGAGCTACTAACAAATGGATCAAAAAAGAGTGGACTATGCTCCACCAGCTTAGGAATGTTGTAGGGATGATTTTTTTTTGCCAGTTATAAAATATTTAATTCCAGAATTTTCCTAAAAAATGATTTTGGTGGAAAAATGGTTTTTCTACTTATTTTTGTTTCTTATGCACAACCACCAGCTTTCTTAAATGTCCTAGATTGAATGTTTTCGGAACAAAAACAGAGAGAAGAAATCTAAAGATCTATGTTTAGGATTTTTTTTTCACTTGCCATGGCAACTTTACAAATTTATGTAATAAATTTCCAATATTTTGTTTTCTTTAGATTTTTTAAACCCCTATTTTGAATCATACCAGCATTTATAAATATTGTATTTTGAACCATATAATGTCCACAAATTAACGACATACTGATAGGGCTTAAATTTTTTCCATTGTGGTTTGGCTGAAGTTTCTATTCAAGGAGCCATGACTCTGATAGTCAAATTGAGATTGTTAAAACTAGCAGTGTGGAGCAATTATAAGGACACTTTTAATTAGTAAGGATGACTATTGCAACGTTTAAGGAGTTTAATAATAAGTAGAATGATATTTTTTCGTAGATATAGAAGCTCAATACAAAGTAGCCAAAGAATCTATGAAACTTTTTGTAAGAAAAATGAAGTCTTTAACAAATAGTTTGAGTTCCATATAGCTTGAAGGAAATACCAAAAATATAAGCAAATTGTGGCATGGTGGCTTTTTTTTTTCAAAGAGTAATCATCATGTTACAATA
The DNA here is from genome assembly GCA_027943335.1 of Chamaecyparis obtusa. Classification (NCBI taxonomy): domain Eukaryota; kingdom Viridiplantae; phylum Streptophyta; class Pinopsida; order Cupressales; family Cupressaceae; genus Chamaecyparis; species Chamaecyparis obtusa. The sequence continues at coordinate 60,615 of BSBK01009773.1, forward strand.
TAAATAGGTTCTAGTAATATTGAAATCCTTGTTTTCTATTCAAAGAACATTCTGGTTTCTTTCTCTAACTGTAAAGATGAGTTGTTTCGAAGATCTATACCAGTACCTGCAAATGGAGCAATAAAATGTCAAAGTCGATGGAAAGAATTGAAGAGTTTAATGCATGAATGCTGCAAATATAGAGTAAAATACAAAAAATATTATATTTTATTTATCGTAGTTAGGACTTCAAACTCAAAACAGTTAAAAATGTTTGTATATACAATCATAGTAAGATCTTTAATACGCTAAGTAAATGATTTATTTTTTATGAAAGAGCAAATAGAATAGACAGATAATACAATTGAGATAGAGAAAAATGAATAGAAACTTAGAATTAAGTGCATCATTAGGTAGACTACAATCATAAGTAAAGGAAGTGCAATTTTTTTTTTTGATGAGGTGAATATTTTCATATCAATTTAAATTGTGAATTCCCAAATTTGTATAAATTTTGTGAGGGCAAGTAAAGAGTTTGGAACAGGGGTAATTTTGAGTTGTAGTGACTAAATATGCGTATATGATTGTTGCACTTGTCATATGTGAACATTGTTGACATAGTTTACAATGATTGATCATTTATAAAAATAAAATTTCAATGCAGCTCTGTTGGGAAATAGTTGACTCTTGAAACAGTCACATTGTTCACTTCTAAAAACCTTCAACAGATGACATAGTGCTACATAGTTTAAAATTGAGTACAGGCGAAATTGGAAAATATTTTGGTATACCTCAGATGGACAAGGATTAAATCTTCAAGCTAGGGACATTGAGTAATTTCAAATAGTATCAGTTTTATACATGAGGCTGACAATCATTTCAAATACTCAATAGTACTATAGTCTCCCCCATTATTAAATACCACCTATGAAGTTTAAGCTACCAAGGTTCACTCTCATAATTTGCAATTGAAGAAAACCTTTTTGCTGGCCAGTGTGAGCCAGATAGGAGTACCTTATTCAAATTATTTTTTATTCTTGATAATTTTGGAAAGTGGTTAAATAATGTTTGAGAACTCTACAACTCCTTCTAGCGGAAAGGTTGTTTAATTTTTTGAAAAAAATGTTTAAACTTTTTTCATTGTAAACGATAATGCAGAAATTATGAAATTTCAATGTATTCCATTATAACATTAATCACAAATCAATTGTTCATAGATAAGAATCAAATACCTATTGTTTATCCTGACACATTTTCTCGAGAAGACTAGCATGGATTTTTAAGGTCTGCAAGATTTGAAGAGTAACCCAAGAAGGATTATAGACATGCTCATTACGATCGAAATGAAGTTGAGGTGATAGCAAAATCTCTAATTACAATATATTGTGTACGTGCAGTCCAGTTTTTAAAAATTTCATTAAAATTGAATGGAAAATGTGGCTATAGAATTTTTGCAAATGTTGGAGCACTATCTTATCATTTGAAATTAAGGAGCCAAGTTTGTGTGGTTACCTTTTTGTAGTTTCATAGTAGTTGTAGGCGTGCTCCCTCTTTCTTCCCAGTAGCTATGTTAGTGTTATTTTCCATTGTTGTAGTACCTTTCAAAATAGAAAGGAGCGTCTATTCAAAGGGTGTCAATAGATTTGACTCTTGATATTGTTGTAAATGTCAATCCTAGTCTCTCTTTTCTTCCAATGTCTAATGTTGCTTTTTTTAGTGTGAGTCCCTAAGATTTATGTATTATAATGGCCCAAGCCATAGCCAATGGTAGTTGTGTATAGTTTCCTCAAGTTATTGGAGTGATGGGAATATTTTTTTGGTTTTGTGTATCCCATGGTGGACCGATGTAATTCTCAAAATTAGCAACAACATATTTTGGTAGATCTAGAGGATAAGAGTTAGTATCATAAATGATAGATGTAATTTATCCTAGTGATCCGTTTACAAGTGCAGTTTGTATCCATGGGTGATCCCATGAAGCTGTGTCCCACTTTTAGGGACGAACAAAATCGCGAAGTTGGGGAAAAAAAAATGTTGGCACCTTTGTACGAAGTAAATACTTTGTGCGAAGTGGTGGACCCACTTTGTACGAAGTAATCCAAACAAGGGGCTTCATGTGAAGACCCCTCTTTGCACAAAGACCCCCTCGTAGGGGTCTTTGTGTGAAGAGGGGCTTCGCACGAAGGCCATTTGGACCGGATTTATTATAAATTTCTAGCATTTTATGTTTTTCAATATCATTTTCACTGACACTATTTGCGGACCCCAGGCCTTGGAGCAAAGTACCTCAACACACCAGCATGCTAGCGCCTCCCAAGCTTTGTCGACGTCTTTAGTTTCCTAGCAGTATCAGATACACACATTTTTCTAATTTTTTATTGTAAATAATATGTTTTGTATTTATTTTAGCTAGTTATTTGTTTTAAATAATTTTTAATTTTTAGAAATGTTAGAAATTAATAGTAGAATGTTAGAAAATCGTAATTAAATATTAGAAAATGATAGAAATATTAAAAATTGTAGTATAAATGTTAGAATATGTTAGAAAATGTTAGAAATTGTAGTAGTTTGTTAGCACTTGTTAGAAAATATTTAAACATTAGAAACTATAGTAGAAATGTTAGAAAATGTTAGAAAACATTAAGATTAAAGTTAGAAAATGTTAAATTTTAAGTTTAAAGTTGTAAATATTAGAAATTTCTCTCATGTACACACATTTTTAGTAAATATTAAAGTTAGTTATTTTTTTTAAATAATTTTTAGTTTGTAAAAATCTTAGAAAATTGTAGTTAAATTTTTTAAAATGATATAGTAACTTATGTTAGAAAACGCTAAAAAAGTATAGTACAATAAGTTTCTAGGACCCTTATTCCTCTCTTATGACATATTAAGACACTTCGGATCCCTTAGGAATCTCAAGATCTTATAATACATATTAGGATTTCCTATGACCCATTGATGTACATGTTAGGTTCCATTAATACATACAAGGACTCATTGTTTCCCTGAAGGCTCCTTAACACATTCTAGGATGAATTAATGTAACCTATGATCTCTTAGGACCTATTATGAGGCCTACAACCCCTTAAAATATTCTAGGACCATTGCATATCACTTATGACATCTTACTTGACACATAGGACCCCTTAGGACCCGTACGACCCATTATTATATCTTAAAATGTCCTAGGACACATTCATCTATCTTAGCTTCTGTTAATACATATGTGAACCCATTATTGCCCACAAGAACCCTTAAGACATACTAGTATCAATTAATGTAACCTAAGATCCCTTAGACCACTTATCACATCTACGACCCATTAACATTGTTGGACCATTATACATCCCTTACGACATTTTAAGACATATATGGCCCATTCAGATCATCAAGACCCATTAACATATCTTAGGTTGTCTTAGGACACATTTATGTATCTTAGATTCAATTAATATCATACAAGGATCCACTAATGAAATGTAGGACCCCTTAGGACCTCTTATGTTACCCATGACCCCTTAAGACACTCTACCTAACCCTTATCCATCCCTTACATTATCTTAAGACACATATAGGACTCATTGTTACCCATGACCTCTTAAGATAGTCTAGGACCACTTATATTGCACCTACGACCCATTAATGTAACCTAGGACCACTTATATTGCACCTACAACCCACTAATGTAACCTAGGACCCCGTAGGACCTTTTATGTTACCCGCGACCCCTTAAAACACTCCATGAATCTTATCTATACCTTAGGACTTCTTATGTTACCCACAACCCCTTAAGACACTCTAGGACCCTTATCTATAGCTTATGACATCTTATGTTACCCACGACCCCTTAAGACACTCTAGCTTATGACATCTTATCTAGATCCCTTATGAAATCTTAAAACAAATATGAAACCTTAGGACCCCCAAGACCCATTAAAGAATCTTAGGATGTCCTAGGACCACTTAGACCACTTATCACATCTAAAACTCACTAATATTATGTTACCCATGACCCCTTAAGACACTCTAGGACTCTTATCTATACCTTAGGACCTCTTATGTTACCCATGACCCCTTACGACAATCTAGGACCGCTTATGTTACCCACGACCCCTTAAGACACTCTAGGTCATATTAGGTCCTAATAGGTCATTTTAGGTCATATTAGGAAATAAGGTATGTCTAAGTTATTTCTCTACTTAAAGACCTAACTAGACCTATTAGGACCAAGTAGACCTATTAGGTCTTTAACCAACATTAGTCTGACCAATTAGATGTATTAGGACCTATTAGGTCCAAATAGACCTAACTAAACCTATCTAGACCTATTAGGACCAATTAGACAGGTAACTAGACCAATTAGGACCTATTACGAACAAAATTTAGGACCTATTAGACTTAACTAGACCTAACTGTACCAAGACCAATTAGGACCTATTAGGAACAAAATTTAGGACCCAATTATCTACCTAATTAGACCCAATTATCTACCTAATTAGACCCAATTAGACTTATTAGGAATAATTAGAACCAATTATGACCAATTAGAACTAATTAGGACCTAATTAGATTCAATTAGAACCAATTATGACTCAATTAGAATCAATTACAACTAATTAGGACCTAATTAGACTCAATTAGAACCAATTATGACTCTATGACCACTTATGTTACCCACGACCTCTTAAGACCTAATAAGACCTCTTATATTATCTATGACTCCTTAAGTTACCCACGACCCCTTATATTAATACATACTAGGATGTCCTATGACCCATTGATGTCTTATCTATAGCTTAGGACCTCTTATGTTACTCACGACCCCTTAAGACCTAATAAGACCTCTTATATTATCTACGACCCCTTAAGACCTAATTAGTACATCTTAGGACCCTTAAGACCTAATAAGACCACTTATGTTTTCCATGACCCCTTAAGACACTCTAGGACCACTTATGTTGCCCACAACCTCTTAAGACAGTCTAGGACCACTTATAATACCCACGACCCTTTAAGACACTCTATGACTCTTATCTATACATTAGGACCTAATTAGACTCAATTAGAACCAATTATGACCTAATTAGAACCACTTAAGACACTCTAGGACCACTTATGTTACCCATAACCCCTTAAGACACTCTAGGAAATTTATCTATAGCTTATGACATCTTATGTTACCCACAACTCCTTAAGACACTTTAGGACCACTTATGTTACCCAAGACCCCTTATGTACACGCATTTTTAGTAAATATTAAAGTTAGTCCTATGACCCATTGATGTACATGTTAGGCTTCATTAATACATACTAGAATGTCCTATGACCCATTGATGTCTTATCTATACCTTAGGACCTCTTATGTTACCCACGACCCCTTAAGACCTAATTAGAACATCTTAGGACCCTTAAGACCTAATAAGACCACTTACGTGACCTAATAAGACCTATAATTTTATATATTTAGATATTTGTTTCCATTTTACATGCAGTTATAACATGTAATCAAGCACTTAATTATTAACACTTAGCTTTCACATGTTATGTATCTATATGGCTGCTCAGGGTGCACCTTAGACTCTTGATATGCATACTATTTTTCATATTGTTGATACGGAGATAGCTCAACTTAGAGAGTCTATCTGTAGGTCTATAGGGGATGGTATATATAGAGATACGTGTGCTACTATATGGAGTAGTTTGGAGACTATGACCAATAGATTGAGGTCTCACTCCTCCTTCATGCCTCAGGTAGTTGAGACCATTTTTTGAGAGTTGAGGGAGGAGGTCTCGGGCAATGTTTCCTTGGCGATGGTTCAAAGCCTCATCCCAAGGAAACCATCAAATGAAAGGTTTTCCCACATTATGAGGGGAAGACAGTGGTGAGGGCATATCAGGTCACATGGTGTATGATACCTCAAATTGCATGTATGATTTACCATCGACATCTTGCAACACATGGTCGTTATCCAAATAATGACCTAATTCTATTATATTTTGCACAGCACTTGTACGCTGAGTTCCATTTGGGACTCAAAGTCAACTATTTAGATATCCCATCATATTATGGTCAGGGGTGAGGTAGGATTGTAGACCATGATTAGTATCATAGGGCTGATCGAGTTGTGCATCCTCATAGATAGCTAGTTGGGGAGAGGACTCCAGTAGTGGTACCGACGATGGCTGCTACTGTAGATAGAGTCATCATTTCTTCTTAGAGGGGAGTTGTGGATAGTATAGGATAAATTACTTCTGTAGCCACATCCATCACTTCAGATTCAGTGGGCAGATACATTTTGACTAGACCGAGTAGAGCCAGATCATCTTCTAAGGCTTCATCTAGTACTACTGCAGGTGTGAGTGAGGAGACATATAGAGCTACAAGTCTTCCTGTACCTGGAGAGATACAAGCACTATCAGGTCATCAGAGTACTTTAGTTATGGCCCTTTACTTTTTGGAGGATCTCCTGTAGGCCTATTCTCATATTGCCAACACACACGGGATCCCAATACATTCATTCAAGGATTTCATTGCACATGCAAGGTCTTGTAGTTCCACCGACACAAGATGCACCATCTACTAGTCAAGCACATCATAGTGCAGAGTGTCGAGCACCCACAAATCACTCTATAGATGCAGAGCCAGGTATACAGATTGGAGATGTATGCATCACCACTGAGGGCCTAGATGCTTTTGATGAGCAGTTGTGTGGGTTGGGTCAAGTGGACATTGGAACTGATGGCAGGTCATTTATGGATATGTTATTGCATTCAAATGGTTCAGGTTCTACATTACTCCCCTCCCAGCTAGTGTCACCCCTACACTCCTCATTACTATAGAGGTTTGGCACCTTAGGTGGTGTGGGTGATGCAGTTTCAGTTGATGATATGATGGTGCAGTGTGCTAATGATCCTCCTACTCCTGAGACCTAGGTACATATAAAATTTTCTTTTCTTTTTTATTAGGAGTTTTAGTGAATAATTAATTGTAGACATGTGTATTGATGTTTGTTCAATGTATAATATTTTTTAGGCACAGTTAGCAGAGCATGTTACCTCTAGTGTGGGCTCAGAGCATCTTCCACATGATGTGACACCTACTAGTGGTCAAGTAAGTTTTAGATATATGTATGTTTAAGAATGAATATGTACACATGTATTTATATATTTTAAGTACTTTACATAATATATCTACTATGCACATGTATATAACCAACTGTTGTACACAAAATTTGCAGGGGTTAGTTGTTACTTTAGAGCTAGATGATACTTTTCATAGGAGTGATTTAGTAGATGTGACACCTAGTAGTGGTCAGGTAAGTTTTAAAAGTATGTAAGTTTAAACATGCATTTGTAATATTTTAATTATTTTAGATTATTATCATATATACATGCATTTATATTCGCAAGGATCAGTTGTTGTCTCATAGCCAGAGGATGCTCGTGGCAGTCGCTCAGAGGGTCACTTTGTTCGCATGTGCGTAGATGACTCCCTAGTTTAGGACATGTTGAACATATCTTTTATTTGAGACTCAGTTTATGATTCGAGACATATATTTGATTAGAAACATATATATTTGATTAGATGTACTTATATTTGATTAGAGACATATATTTGATTAGAGGCTTTTATTTGATTAGATGATATGATTAGATGGTTTTATTTGAATAGATGATATGAAATATATTTGATTTGAATAGATGATTTTATTTAATGATAAATAATTTGAATAGATGATTTTATTTAATGATATATAATTTGATTAGATTATTTGATTACATATTTTTATTTGATTAGATGATATGATTTGTTTAGATATGATAATTAATATAACTAATTTCATCATTCTTTAGTGTCTTAAGGGGAGGTCTTAAGGGGATCTAGAATTAATATCATAAAAGAAAACTAGTTAATACATGTAACTAATGAATAATAACTATTCTAACTAAGTCTAGAACTAACACATGTCATAAGTAATATAACTAATTTCATCATTTTTTAGTGTCTTAAGGGGAGGTCTTAAGGGGATCTAGAATTAATATCATAAAATAAAACTAGATAATACATGTAACTAGTGAATAATAACTATTCTAACTAATTCTAGAACTAACACATGTCATAAGTAATATAACTAACTTCATCATTTTTTAGTGTCTTAAGGGGAGGTCTTAAGGGGATCTAGAATTAATATCATAAAAGATAACTAGTTAATACATGTAACTAATGGATAATAACTATTCTAACTAATTCTAGAGCTAACACATGTCGTAAGTAATATAACTAATTTCATCAAAGCATACATAAAATCTTTAACTAATATGCAATCTATAAAAATCATTGAATAATCAAAGTATACATATAAAATTCTATATATTAAAACCATTGAACCATCAAATAGGTTCATCATATATCAACAAATTATAGTCCATCATATGTTTAAATATATAAACAAAGTATAATGAAATTTAATCCAGAGATATCAAGTAGGTCCTAACACAAGAAATAAGTATACATATTATACTTTTTAGACCAAATCAAGTGGTTCAGACATTTCATGGAGAACATGTAATATTCTCTCATGATCCTCACTATCTAGTCTCCACTTACAACGTCCACATTGAGATTTAACTGTATGAAGACAAATGGATGTGGCAATTACTAGGTGACTATATTGAAATACCTTATTGTCTAGTTCGTAATCAACAAAGTGAATACCATGTTGAATTACTTTGATTTTCTTGAAATATGTTCCCTCTAAAACAACTGAACCTACAGGTCACAAATTTTAACAATATATAAATTTAAACAAACTCAATTTGGAATTTGTTAAAAGGTTGAAATTTAAAATTTACAAATTGAGTTCAATATATTGATGTAAACCATATACAACCCTATGGGGAACAACATTCCATCACTTTCTCCAGGTTCAAGTAACTTCATCCTCTCTGCAGTACAATGCACTAAATAATAACCAACTCCTTCTACATTTCCATGCTCAGCAATCATTGCGAAGACATCTCCTGCACAGTAAATTTATATATACATGTGTGAGATCTTAAAATAAATACTTAGTTCAATCTATAGATATATCTATCTATCTATACATGCAACCTAATGTACCATATAATGTGAAATATATATACTTACCAATTTTGACCAATCCCAAGATATGATCGTAATCAGTAGAAATCAAAGGAACATCATCAAAGTTTTCATCTTCATCTCTATCAAATGTATCAATAACAACTAGTGGCACTAGATTCCATGCACCTACATATCCATGATCTTGATTGATACATTCCTCATAATTGTCAGCAATGCAATGACAACAAAAGCATGAGTAGTCCCTAGTGTTCAACATCCCATTGCGACAATTCATACTCATAATTGAATGCAAAGATCGCATCTTTTCTATCCTATTGCAACCATGCATAATTTTTCTATCCACACCTGAACAAATGCATATATAATATATTCTATATAAATATAATTTGAATAAAAAATATCATAAAAATTTTAAACACTTTCAAATAATTTAAACATGTGTGCATACCTTTTATCTCCCAAAATTTTCTATATGGCACCGCCTGAGTCAATCCTAATGATGTGTAATTCTCATTTGGTGTGAAATGTGTCTTGCACCATTCAACCACATCATGTGCATTTTTTATATGCACTCCCTTATAATTAATTTGATACTTTCGTATAGCACGTTTGATGCAAGCTTCGACACCATCATGTTCTCCTTTTCCATGTCCACTCTCAAAGAAACTTCAAACATGTGGTATGTTTTCATTATGATGATATCTACATAGTGCATAAAATGGTCTTGATGATTTGAATTGTGCAGCACATCCATCTTACCAAACATAATGTTTATCAATTTTTATACCTCTTTCTTTCAAATTTGCAAAAAACATCTTAAAGCAGTGTTCCACATAATGAATGTCATGCTCTCTATCATCACTTATATAAAAATGATATTCCTTCTTGATGACTTGTGCTTCAAATGTGCTCTGAATACCATCCAAATCTAATTGTATGTTTCGATAACACACATGTACCATAATAGTAATTTTCTCTGAAAAATAGTATTTTGACTGAATTGTCTTTTGATGAACAAAAGAATAATTTTCTACAAAATCAACAACTGATACAATAGTTCCAAGTGGGAAATTGTCTCTTAGTGTTTGAAATTGGTGTGCTTGCCACTTTGCAAAAAAATCATGATGAATGTAGGGTTGAATCAATTTTTTAAATTTTTCCATAAATACTCCAATATTTATCTCCTCTTCAACATATTCTAACCTTTTGGATTCTTTCCCAAATTTTGTTTCATTCCTTACATATTTGTAACTCTTGCAATTTACCATCTTTGTTACATCAATATTTTCATTTTTCAAAAGAAAAAGAGACAAATCGGCACATGTTTGGCATATTCCTTTTATGAAATTTATTTGTCCAGCTACATCATCTCTTTTGTCACATAAAATGGATGAGATGAACTCATTTTGTCTAGTAGGTGGAACCTTTTCAAAACCATAAGTGTCTTCTACAAACTTTTGAAAAACCTGATAGTGGAGATCAAATTCAATATGATAACGACAACAACAAGTTTCAAACACTTTGTTTGTCCTGATCTAATATGGCTTCAATCTTTCAAACAATGTTTTCCCAATCTTTATATTAGGATTTGAACTACAAAATGACACATACATTTCATGTTGTGTTGTGTCCAACCAATGTTTCGTATGATATTCATATTGTTTAGCTGAAATTCTATGTCTGATAACATCTCTAGTGTTTGATGAAAGATGTGTATTATCATTCCAAAATGATGTGACCAAATTTTTTGTTCCTTCATCAATCCTATTAGAATGAGGAGCTCTACACATGATTTCCCAATTGCCTTCCAAGGTGCTATCATCCAAAAGTATTCTCCTATTAACATATCATGATATTGTTTTCCTATTAAAACCAAACTGAGATGAAATTAAGGATATCTGTCTTTTTCTTCCCATAGTGTTACCTATAATGGATGTCAACATAAATTTTCTCGTAATGAACTTATCTATCGTTCGAGATCGCTTCCCTAACTGGTTCAAACCTTTCTTAATATTTTTAATCATATCAATTTGCATGTCAACAACTTTTCTCTTCTTTGATGATGTGTCTCTACCCAATAATTTTAATGCCCCTTCCAAATTTTTGTTTATAAGTATAAGTGAAAGCAATTGAGCTTGTTCAAGTGTTTCAAGATTATCACATTTACCCAATATTTCTCTTGCTATCATATTCATTGATCTCTTCTTAGCAAGTGATCTCAAATTGTTCACATACATTGTAAGTAAATGATCTAAGTTTTTATAATTAATATTTTTCTTTACAGTTTGAGCTAAATTTAAAAGTTAATCCATACCAATAGGAGCACGTGATGTTGACCATTCTCCAACATCAATTGTTTGAGCTTATGTAGGGAGTAATCTCAACCCTTCTTCAATGTGCAATTCTTTGACTTGACTTGACCCTCCTACTTCAGCTTGTCTTTCAGCTTCTTTAGTTTTATGATAATATGTCAATGCAACTTCACGATTTCTTTATTCAGTATCAGGTGACCATTTTCTAGAAGATTTACTTTGTCTTCCCTTCTTGTTCCACATTTCTTCGAGCTCAAAAAAATGTCTTCCACATTATCATCAACAAAAAATTTCTTCTTCAAAAAATACTTTAATCTAATATATTTCCTCTCTAAAATTATGCCTTTGAAAAAATAGAAATATCAATCCTCCTTCAAAAAATTTCTTCAATAATAGAAAATGTGAATTTATTAATTGCAATTCGATATAAAATAGAAACAAAATGTTTTACTTTAATACCATTCTAAATTTTATTTACAAAATAATTTTACTAGCCAAATTCGCTCGAAGTATATACTTCGTGCAAAGTACACACAAGAAAAAATTCTAGCAAATGTCTTTTTGCTGGGATTTTCACTTGAGAGGCTTCATGCAAAGGGTCTTCGTATGAAGCTTCTCAAGTGTCTTCGTGGAAAGGGGTATCCGCACGAAGACCCCAAAACTAAAATTTTGCCCTCAAAAAACAACAAAACTTCAGAAAAATGGTCTTCTCGGGCCTGAAACAAGGACTAAACAAGAGGATTTTTTCAAACAGATGATGTCAAATGATGCTATTCTGAACAAGCTTTCTAATGAATATAATTTTAATACATATTGAGTTCATTATCACTTTTAAATATTACTTTAACTAAACATAGGTTGTTTGGTCATTAAACAACCCGTCTCTTCAAGACTTTGGGAAAAATAGTAAATGATAAAAAAATAAATATAAAAAATATGTAGGAAAAGAGTATTTGTGTTACCTTTCTATGAAAAAAATAAAAAATGAAATTCGATATACACAGATCAAGTTAGAGTGATCCAAGTGACCTTATGTCTAAATTACAGTTACTGTCACTTTAAAACTTAATAAACTATGAAATATTGATCCAAAATGAATAAAACCAATTGCATCCTTTAGATATTGAAGTTAAAAATATAATCTTGAAAGAATTACATTGTTATCATATTTTAAAAAAAAGTTATGCTGATCCAAGTGATAGTAACTCCTTAAAAACATAGTTTTTTCATGCAAACCACTTTTAGAAGGAGAAGGAAAAATGAATTTAAATGATTTTTTTTAAAAAAAATATATATTTAGAAACTAGAAAGAAAATTCTAAAAGACTCTAGTTTACATCATCTTCAAATTCCTAATAGTTTTGCAGAAACAGATGTTCGAAAGTGAAGTTTTTTCTTAGAATGTTGAACTCTGTGTCAAAGTTGGCCAAAAAGTAGAACCCACTACTGTGGGGTCACCCCACTGAATAGATTTTTTTTAACATGATTTTTTGGCCTACGCATAGAAGGACCTCTTGTTGAGGTTTTTTTTCTTCATTTTATTTGTTTGTCTTTTGTGCAATTACTCTAGCAGAACTACGTGCTATTGGGAGGTTCAATTCTTTGAGCATTTTTCTATTATGTAGTTTTGCAAAGTCATTGGTAGAAAATATATGCATAGCTATGTCAAAGTATTTATTTTTCAATGGTTAACATTTTTTTTACAGTCTGAGTCATGAGTGTATTTCAATCATCTTTTAATGGTTGACCATTTCTTATATTTTGTAAGATTTTCTAAAATTTTGTTGGGACTTACTTTGTCCTTGTTGGCAGAAAATTATGTCCAATGTAATTACAATAGTGAGTGTGTGCCAAAGCATGAGGGCTTTAGAGTGTGAGGCATATATTGGCTTATCTATAACTAGTGGAAGTTGTCCTAAATCACCAACAAGTATGATTGAAATTCCACCAAAAGATTGGTGTTGGTAATGGGGAAATGCCTCACATAAACTATTGTCTATTGTCAACAGTAGTTTTGGTCCTAAGAAGATCATTTCATCTATAAGAATGTATTTCACATGTTTGAAGTCCTCTCAGAGAGTTGTTAATTATTGTCCTCATAAGGGATGCATTTCTTTAATTGGAATCCGAAGGCATGTTTGGATTGTTGTGGCTTGTATGTTATATGCTGCAACCCCTGTAGGTGCTAGTGCAAGCAATGTTTTTTTGTCATTTTCTACACCCTTATTTATGCTTTTTCTAATGCAATTAATCAAGTATGATTTTCCTGTGCCTATTGTCCCTTGAATAATCATGCGCAGTGGGTCTTTTTAAAAAGGGTTTGAATGATGTTTAATGATGATGTATAGCACGAGTTGTTGTTTTGGGGCAAGCTGATAATTTATATGCGTTGTGTGTGATTGGAAAGTTATGCCATTTATTTTTAGTTTTCCTTTAGAAATGAAGTTTTTTGCGGATTCATTTTGGTCTTGTCAAATGCTGTTGGTATTCCATGGGTTATTAAGATCAATGTCTCATTTTCTGAGCATGTCAAGCTCATTGATGTTAAAGTTATTGGAGGCGCCCATTTCAGAGAGAAACTACCATTCATATAGCTTTGTTTCGTGGGTAATGTGGAGATCATCATTTTCATTGTCATCATTTTCTTCAGTTGTGGGTGTGTATGCAATTATATTAATGTGCCAAGGTGAGTAATTGGTTGTTTGTAGAGATTTCCAATTTCTCAGTATCTATTTTGTTGTAATGACAATGTCTCTCAAAATGTGGTAGAATTTTTTGTATAATACGAGTTCACTCCAGCAAAAATCCTTCAAGTTATCACTCTCTTTTTTGGAATGTTATTGAATAGGGGTATACATTGACAATTGCATTGTTTTCTCTCTTTTTCCATTGATTCTTCTTACATTTTGAAAATTATGAGTACTTTTGTGTTATTTGAATTAGCGATAAAGACTCTAGTTTAGGGGGTCATTCTATGTAGGGATGGATATAAGTGGTGCTCAATACTTCTTCAGTGTCTAAATTGTTGATTCCATGTAGGACTTGTCTGTTGACATTTAAAGAAATGAAGGATTGACTATAAATTACAAGGGGAAATTTCTGCAGCATATGGCATGTCTCTTGTGCTCCAATATCATAGTCTACAATGATTCCCATCATGAATATTCGATATGCAATTAATGCATCATCGTTGGAGTGGCTTGTATCTGCTATTTTTTTTAATATGGTACTATAGGTCTCTACATTTTTTTCAACCTTTGTTGCATATTTTGAGATGTATTTGAGGACAACTTTTACTGAAGTGACAGGTTGACAATCGACATTGGCCCTCCATATTGCTAGCATTTTTGGGTTGTGGATATTGAGGCGATCATCATTTCTTTTCACAGTGTAAGATATATTCTGGTTTTTGTCACATGTAAAGGTAGATGTTGATTTTTTTTTCCATGGAGTTTTGTAGTGGAATTCTAATGTGTTTCCTTTTTTTCCATAGACATGTTTGATCTGTGCATTTTGTATGTCTTTGTACAATATTCAATATCTCTTCATAATCTAATAAAGGATCTAATGACAATATTTGAGGTGTGTTGAAATGTCCCCTTTCTAATTTTTTATGATATTTAAAACCTCTGATCAGATTTTAAAATCAAACAACCAATATTTCAGAAGATCAACCAATTTCTCAATAAAACCCAAATTGGGTATGCCTGAAATAGTGCCAAAAACTGCATAGCTTCACATATTATTGATAAATCTGAAAGTAGACATTTTTATAGAAATTTCACCAGCATAATGGCCTAAAAAATGACATTTCCAAATCTGTATAGAGTTTACACAATAGCTCCCAAATGGAAGACAAAAACAATGCTCGTCGGGCTCCCGAAAACAACACAAAATAGCTTGGAAACACCACAAGACACTAATAATCTATCACAGAAGTATAACCACGACCCAATACATATATTAAGCTCTATTTTAACATCAAAATGTCTGAAATATAGCAACAAACCAAACTGATATGAAATACTCAACCAGAAACATCAAACTCTTACAAGAAACACACCCGAAAACTCACAAATTTGCACTGTTCAGCACAAGGGAAAACTCTGCATGAGCTTGCACATGGAATGGCCTCAAAATCCCATCCTTATCCTTATTGGAAACCTACAAACTCCCATCCTTGGGTCTTCTTCTCCACAGGTTTGGCAGCCTCTGAAGAACAACAAAGCAATGAGCAAAAATCAAGTTCTAGAATGAGCCCGAAATGCCTCCAAACCCCTTTAAAAGAGGGCATAACCCTAACTCACGACCAAGAGGGGTAAATAATACATATTTTAATAATAATTTTTATTTATTAATCCATTGGTTTCCAAATATTAGCCCCTTTTCCTGAAACTTCACCTTTTGAGCCTGTCAGCCTTAGCAAAGTTATTATTTTTAATTATTTGAAAAGGGGACATGACAAGTCCTCTCTCCCAAATATTGCTTGTCCTCAAGAAATGAAGGTTGGAATGCTCAAGAATATGTGATCCTTCCCAAGTTTCATCCTCCAATGGTAATCCTTTCCATTTGACCAAATGCTCTGTGATACTCCTATTTCTCAATCTTTTCTCTCTTGTATCCAAAACCTCTTTTGGTATCAAAACTAATTTCCCTTCATCATCAAGAGGTGGTAATTCTATAGATACTATGTTTTTCTAGCCTAGAACCTTCTTCAGGCAAGAGATGTGGAAAATATTATGTATTTTTCTATTTGGTGGGAGCTTCAATTCATAAGCTACCTCTCCTACCTTCCTGTTGATCTTATAAGGTCCATAGAACCTTGGCTTGAGCTTCTCTACCCCACTCCTCTTCAAGGTACTTTTCCTATATGGATACAACCTGAAAAATACCAAATCTCCCACCTCAAAATATCTTTCAATCCTTTTCCTACCAGCATACAACTTCTATTGGTTCTGTGCATGTTGTAGATTATCTTTGAGGGACCTTATTATGTCTTGGCTTTGCTTAACGAAATCACTTGCTGCAGGTACTCTACTATCTGAAAGTACTATATCAACAAAGGAAAGGGCATCGTAACCATAAAGAGCACAAAAAAGAGGCATACCAATAGACATGTGATGAGATGTATTGTAACAATAGTCCCCTAGGTGCAACCATTTCACCCAAGCATGTTGTGGATTTGAAACATAGTTCCTCAAATATCCCTCTATCCATTTATTAACTATCTTTGTTTGTCCATCTGTTTAAGGGTGATAGCTAGTATTGGGAGTGAGTTTAGTTCCTGCCAAATGAAAGAGCTCCTTCCAAAAAGAGCTGAGGAATCTACTGTCTCGGTCACTGACAATGTTTCTAGGCAAGCCATGTAACTTGAAAATTTCCTTGAAGAACAATTATGCCACTTGTGATGCCTTGAAATCAGATGTGATGGGAAAGAAATGTGCATACTTAGTTAGTCTATCTACCACCACATATATGCAATCCTTACCTTGAACCTTGGGAAACCCAGTGATGAAGTCCATGGAAATACTTTCCCATTTTTGGTCTGGAATAGGAAGTGGCTGCAACAACCCTGTAGGAAAAATTTGCTCACACTTGTTTTGTTGGCATACCATTCATTCCTTAATGTGTTTAAGGACATCCTCCTTTATACCCTTCCATGCAAACCACTCTCGAAGTTGCCTGTATGTCTTGAAGTATCCTTGATGACTAGCCAAAGGTGTGTCATGAAAGGCCCTTAATATCCTCTCCTTAGTTTTTGATCCTGGCACTAAGAAGATCCTATTCTTGTAATAAATCAATTCATCAACAACCCTGTACCTATTATCATCCACTAACTTATCCAAAATCTTGGTGGAAAAGGAATCTTTAGCATACTCTAAAAGTATGGAGACTTTCCAATCAGCAGAGATAGATGTTAAGGAACACAAAGTGGGCTTTCTTGAGAGAGCATCAGCAACCACTTTATTCTTTCCTTTCATGTATTCAGTATCAAAATCATAAGCTTGCAATTTTCTTACCCATTTTTTTTTATGATCATTCAAATCTCTTTGGTTCAAGAAGAACTTGAGGCTATTATGGTCTGTCTTTACAATGAATCTCCCACATACCAAATATTGTCTAAACTTATGAAGTGCATGCATGATTGCCAACATTTCCTTATCATAGATGGAGTAACCTTTCTCTGATTGATTTAATTTTCTACTCTCAAATGCTATTGGATGTCCCCTTTGAGTTAGGACAGCCCCTATACCTTCTCTAGAAGCATCAGATTCAACAACAAAAGGTAAAAAGAAATATGGAATTGCAAGCACAGGGCATGAACTCATTACCTCCTTAAGCTTATCAAATGTTTTTTGTGCCTCTTCTGTCCAAATAAAAGATCCTTTCTTTGTCAAATCAATCAAGGGGGCAGAAAGCTGAGAAAATCCCTTTAAAAATCTCCTATAGTAGCTACATGACCCAAAGAAACCTCTCAACTGTGTAAGATTAGTGGGTGGAGGCCAATCCAAAATTGCCTGGATTTTTTGTTGATCAATCTATAGTCCTTTAGAACTTATAATATGTCCCAAATATAGGATCTATGTCAAACCAAACTCACATTTAGATAGCTTAGCATAGAAGGATTTCTACTCCAAGATTCTCAAAATAGTGTCTATGTGCTTTAGATGCTCTTCCCATGTTTTACTGTAAATCAAGATATCATCAAAAAATACCAAAACAAATTTTTGAAAATGCTTGCTGAATACCTTATTCATACAAGATTGGAATGTTGATGTTGCATTAGTGAGGCCAAATGGAATAACAAGAAATTAAAAGTGCCCATAGTGACATCTGAAAGAAGTCTTTTCCACATCTTCCCTCCTCATGCGGATTTGATGGTACCCTGATCTTAAGTCAATTTTTGAGAAGTATACAGCACCATGTAACTCATCAATGAGTTCATCTATGCGTGTTATGGGATACCTATTTTTTATGGTCTTATTTTTTAGAGCCCTTTAGTCTATACACATTCTCATTGTACCATCCTTTTTCTTGACAAGTACCACAGATGATGCAAATGGACTAGAGCTAGGCCTTATGAATCCCATGTCTAGGAGTTCCTTAATAGTTTTTTCTATTTCTTCCTTATAACCTCTTGGATGGTGGTATGGAGTTGTTATAACTAGTTTGGCATCCTATTCTAACTCTATAACATTCTCAAAATCTCTATCTAGTGGTAATCCTGGAGGCAAATCATTGAAAACTATACTATGCTTATCAAGAATATTTTGAATTTCAAAATGGAAATTACCTTGATTCTTTGGAGAGCTTGTTGGATGGATTATGACTCCTACTGCCCATGCTACTTGTCCTCTTTGAAAAGTCCTCTCCATCCTCTTTATAGTGCCCACCTTAGGTGCTCCATTCGATAAGCCTCTCAATAAGACTTCTTTCCCATTGGAATGAAATTTAAACTCCATACTTTGATGGTTCATGTAATAGCCTCCAATAGAGTGCAACCATTGAACACCCAATACAAGATCTGTCTCCCCAATGCCAACAACATAGAAGTCATCACATAACTCATAATCTCCTAAGGTCATCTTGAGTTGTTTCACCACCCGTGTGCAAGGCATAGTGAATCCATCAGCTACAGTAACATTGAATCCCTCAAAATCTTCTTCTTTAAGCCCTCTTTTCATGACAAATCCTCCATTAATAAAATTGTGAGTTGCCCCACCATCAAGAAGAACTATCAACCTTTTCCCTGCTAGTACCCCTCAAATTTGAAAGGGATGGTATCTTGGGACTCCTGATAATGCTGCTAAAGTGCCATCCTTGCTGATTTCTTTTTCTTTCTCTTCTTCTTCCTCCTCCTTAGTGTCATGAAATTCCTCATGCTCATCTGAATCAAATTTTGAAGCAACTTCAATATAGTGCACTTGGCCTTTCCCCAAACATCTGTGTCCTGGAAACCATGGTTCTCTACAAGTGAAACAAAGCTTTTTCCTTCGTAATTCACCCCTAGTCTCTTCATCTACCTTCTTTTTTGCTACATTTATCACATTATTTTGTGGTGCTACTGGAAAAGTCTTTTTTTTAAAATTCCCCTTATGTTGCCAAAGATTTGGGGGTTTTTGATTAGTGACTGGTTTCATAGGCACACAAGTTTCAAGTTGCAAGCTTCTTTTGATAGTTTCCTGTAAGGTTGAGGGTGAGAAAGCCTTAACCAAACCCTTAACAGAATCTTCCAAACCATTATGAAAAATATAAACAATCCTCTTTTCACTCATATCAGGTACCATAGCAGCCACCTTTTGAAACTCTTCTATATACTCATTAACTGATTTGGTTTGCTTCAACTTTGACAATTCTTTAAAATACTCTTCATCATCCTTGAGATCAAATCTATCTATCACTCTTTGACTGAAATCATCAAATGTAGTTACCTAGTCATGACCTTGAGTAGTCATTCCATGATACCACCAATCATAGGCTGCATCTTCCAAGTGTAGACTTGTGAATTGAATGGCATCATTCTCCCTCATGGGGTTAAGTGTGAAGAAGGTTTGTAATTTTTGTAGCCATGCTCTAGCTGAAATTTTATTTGTTCAATCAAAAGTAGGTGTTGTAAACTTGCTTATTTTATTTTTGAGCTCTCTTCCACTTATTTCATGCTCCCTCTTGTACTCTTTCTTGGGCATCAAAGTGTTCATCATATCCACATATTCTCTAAAAGGAACTAAACTATGAAAGTCATCATCTAAGCCATTATAAGTAGCTCTTAATGCAATCAAGTTACCTGTAACCTCTTCCATAGGACTAAGGGCTCGATTTGGTACTGGTGCCTCATCTGTAGGCAAGAAAATAGTTTTTTTTTATTTAGAGGGTGTGGTTTTCAGATTTCTTAGCTCCTCTGAAGTGCTCCCTTTCTCATTAGTAGATACAACTCCTTGCAGTTTTTTTGTCAATATCCACAAAGCCTCTCTAGTTTCTGCCAAACTATCCACTGTTTGCTTCTGAGTATTCTGGATGTCCTGGAAGAATTTCTTTGTCATCTCATCTAGGTCAGCCATACTTGTTCCTTCCTTGGATTTTTTACTTTTATTTTCAACTAGAGGTTTGATCAAAATTTCTTTATTCTTTTCTTGCTGTAAATATCTCTTTTCTCTTTCACTTAGTTGCATACAAACTTCTACAAACCCTCAGGCTGGCAAGATCATAGCTCTGATACCATTTAAATGTCCCCTTTCTGATTTTTTATGATATTTAAAGCCTCTGATCAGATTTTAAAATCAAACAACCAATATTTCAAAAGATCAACCAATTTCTCAATAAAACCCAAATCGGGTATGCCCGAAATAGTGCCAAAAACTTCATAGCTTCACATATTATTGATAAATCTGAAAGTAGAAATTTTTATATAAATTTCACCAGCATAATGTCCTACAAAATGATATTTCTAAATCTTTATAGAGTTTACACAACAACTCCCAAAAGGAGGACAAAAACAATGCTTGTCAGGCTCCCGAAAACAACACAAAATAGCCTGAAAACTCCACAAGACACTAATAATCTATCATATAAGTATAACCATGACCCAATAAATATATTTAGCTCTATTTTAACATCAAAATTTATACAATACAGCAGAAAACCAAACTGATATGAAATACTCAACTGGAAACATCAAACTCTTACAAGAAACACACCCGAAAACTCACAAATTTGCACTATTCAGCACAAGGGCAAACTCTGCATGAGCTTGCACATGGAATGGCCTTGAAATCCCATCCTTATCCTTCTTGGAAACCTACAAACTCCCATCCTTGGGTCTCCTTCTCCACAGGTTTGGCAGCCTCTGAAGAACAACAAAGTAATGAGCAAAAATCAAGTTCTAGAATGAGCCCGAAATGCCTCCAAACCCCTTTAAAAGAGGGCATAACCCTAACTCACGACCAAGAGGGGTAAATAATACATATTTTAATAATAATTTTCATTTATTAATCCATTGGTTTCCAAATATTAGCCCCTTTTCCTGAAACTTCACTTTTTGAGCCTGCCAGCCTTAGCAAAGTTATTATTTTTAATTATTTGAAAAGGGGACATGACATGTGTATAGTATGCAAGGGTCATTATTAAGGGTGTGATGTGATCTATTTTATTTGTTAGCCAGACTACCAGGATTCCAAGTAGAAACATATATGTCAAAGAATATTTTTGCCTGGCCTAATTTGAATTGGTTATTCCAATTTATTGCATCCATGTTTGGTACATTTGAAAGCCATATAAAACCATGTGTACATGAGAAGAACCTTGATGTTTCCACTCATACCTATACCAATAGTCTTTTTCTTCAAGTAGTTTTTCTATGACTTCTTCAAGAAAGATTGTGAATCTTTGGTGAATATATAATGATGTAATGTGTTAGTTTTAAATGATATTCTCTATCAATTGTTTCCTTGAGAATTGTATTGCTGGATTTGTATTTTATGAGAATAATGTATGTAAATATGGCCATTTTGTGTCTTCCAAGCTCAAAGTTATGAAAAGTGTAGGGGTCTCTAGCTAGTGTATCATGGTTGTTAAGTCCATTCGACTTTTATTCCAATAAGCTCGTGTGCCTCTTAATGAAGTTCCATAGCACATAAGTTGGTTGGTCAATTGATTGTTAGGGGCATTTTGTAGTTTTTTGTTAAAGGACTTTGATAGTCTTTGGAACATTCTCTTGTAAGGTTGATTTAAAGAAAACTACAGTTGTCTGTTGGCTACAGTGTCTCATAATTAGATTAGATATGAAATAGTGCTTTCCAAACATGTTATCATAGTATCTTAGTAAATGCAATGTGTATTCATACAAGTGAGATTTTTTTCTTCTTGGTTGTAGTTGTAATGCACTTGCATTTGGGAATAGTGTGGGGAAATCCATGCTTAATAGGCCCTCAGTGTTGTATTCATTTATTAGTAAGTTATTTATTTCTGGCCATGGTATGATGTTTGGATCATTTTTTTTGAAGCCTAACATTTCTTGAATGGTTTGCAACTCGTGTTGTGTATTAGGCATTTTGGGAATAAATGATGATGTATTGTGGTAGTCTATGTCATTGTCCATAATAGTTTTTGTTTTGATTGATGTAGTTGTGTCTTGACATTCTATTGACAAGTTGTGGAGCATGTTTGATATATCAATGGTTGTTTCAGGCAATAGGTTGAGTGCATAGACATCAATATCAACATCCTTGTAGTATGGGTCATTTTTCAATTTTTTAATTTAGTGCATTCAAAACATTGTGTTTATTGATATAGCAATCATAGTTATTTCCTTGTAGGTTTTTTTGGCCTATAATAACAAGTTCAAGGTCTTCTATCCTTCAAGGAAAAAGATGGGTGATGCTTGAAATATCTTGGGAAAAAATTATAGTATGTCCATTATATTTGTATTGTCCTCCTCTTGCATGTGTCACTTGTAAAACTGGGGTTACTCTAGCAATAAGAATTTCTTCTACTTGGGTAAGTTTTTTAAGGACATTTAGTTATTTTCCAAGGTCCAAGTTATTTTTTAGAGAGAATCGATGTACACCTTTTTTCTGTGGAACATCTAGAGCATATAGTTTCTGGAGTGTTTTTTGTTAGGAATAGTCCCAAGAGATAACTAAGAGGGGGGTGGAGGGTGAATCAATTATCTACAAGTTTCAATTCTTTATCCAATTAAGTATATAATAACATTAAGCATAAATACAAAGAAAGTGTTAGGATTAGGTAATATTGAGTGATGGGGTGAATCAATATTACAGAACTCTGATTTCAACTTCAAACAATTATAAACAATCCAAAGTAATGCAAAAATGAAAAGAACATGTAATTATAACACATTACTCATGACACCATGATTTTTTCTTGAGGAAACCCTAGCCGAAGGGAAAACCTTGGTGGGGATGTTACCCATAAATATGTACTAAAATATAATGTCCCTATTAGGAGATCTAGCCCTGTTAGGAGCTGATTGTTACATAGTAAATTTCCTTGTTAGAGGATTACAAAACCTTGTTAGGGGTACACAAAAAACCTAGTTAAAGGTGGTGAGAACACTACTCTTACAATCAATACTATCCCAAAATAGTTCTTAGAAGGGGAATAATACAAGCACTTCTCTTGCTTAGATAGTTCCAGTTGTAGCTCGGCCTCTTACTGATCTCACATCTGATCTCTACTCTTATATTTGCAAACTTATTCCATCATCATAAAAACATGCATACATCACTTTCACAAAATCAATCTATACTTATATATAATTAGTCTTCCAGTCGGCCTCATAATTGTCATACAAAACATAATAGAAACTTATGCAAATGATATACATGGAGTCAGTGCTCTTATATTACCAAAGAGTCAAAAATATACTTTGTTTACTTGTCTTAGCACATTACCATATCTATTATGCACTCCTTAATCTTCGCAACTGTTCATGTACCCAGATATACTATTTTACTGTCTTCACATACCTTCCAAACATTGTATCTCACACATCAAGTATCCAAAACTCATGTGATCTTAACTAAAGCATGTGCATACCCCAAAATACCTCTAGTTAACTTCACAAGCCATAATACCTTGCATGTCTTCATTGCTATCCAAAACTGTGGCATTATACCCTATTTTCCTGATACTGGACTTAGTCATTTTCATGACTATGACTCCAGTGGCAATCTCCACAACATGTGATCACTCCATCATAAGTGTTGTCATGAATGATTGCCCTTAAGTGATTCTCAGTACTCAAAGACATCACATGCCAACAATCTCTACCTTTGGCATTGATGGCAACATTTAGAAAAATGACTAAGTGTTACAAAGAAACTCTCTTCTTTACCTTCTCACTATATATCACTCTACATATTTCTTTCTCTTCCTCATTTTCCTTTTTCTTCCTCTCCCTTTGACATCAATGGAAAAGGTATTCTCAAAATTTCAAAACTGAAGCACAGGTGGTCTAGTGCTTACTTACCAGATTTAAGACATCATGGAAAGATGCTTCCAAGGTCTTAACTTCCTCAATCCATGAGCTTTTCACTAACATGGATTAATCCATTCAATGCATATGATGTTTTCACTACTACCTTAAGCTCAGTGAGAGTAGGTACTATCATTGAACTTTCAACCTTAATCATCTCAAAGAGATGAGTCTCCAATATTGAGAGCTTGGGAGTCAATAGGTTTCTTAATGAGCCAAACCTATCTGCAAATCTCCCTTTCTCCATTTTCAGTACTCTTATTTTCTCTAGTAGCCTGGATGTTTCCTTGTCTATCTCTCCCATAGTTTGTGAAGATGATTCACAACTATCCAATCTACTATTAAGATTTTCCCTATCTTTGGCTATGGCCTCCTCAACATTCTTCAAGTGTATGCAGGGATTTATGCAGTAGCTATATAGTTTCTTGCCTTGTGCTACACAACTCTTGGCTTTAAGAGTGGTAGTCTTTAGAATGCCTAAGTCCCATGAAATGGACTTGTGAACTTCTCTCAACTTCTTCTCCAAGAAGTTTCTTTCAGCCTTCTCCTCTCCTCTTTTTAGTAATGAGTCAAAGTGACTATCAAAGCTAATACTGAGATTCTCAGTTTCATCCTTATCTTTTAGGATAACTGGTGAGGGTAGTAGCCTTTTTATAGTCTCTATAGCCCTTCCCATA
This sequence comes from Chamaecyparis obtusa, assembly GCA_027943335.1. NCBI lineage: Eukaryota > Viridiplantae > Streptophyta > Pinopsida > Cupressales > Cupressaceae > Chamaecyparis > Chamaecyparis obtusa. The sequence continues at coordinate 85,682 of BSBK01009773.1, forward strand.
ATCTTAGCTCTTTTATCTCCTTTCTGGGATGATCTCTCCTTAGCTTTAGCAAAGGCCATGAATGAGAGTCTCATCAGTTCATCTCATCCATGTTGTCCACATTAGAACTTACTGGTTTGGCCACACTTGCCAACAATAGAGATGAATCCAGTCTGATTTTAGTGGCTTCCTCTGACTTAAGTTGTTTTTCTTGATGTTCTTCTTGCTATAACTCCTTCTCATGTACTCTTTCTTCTAGTTTCTCTTCTGATTTTCTTTCTTCAACCTCCATCACATTGTCCATCTTGTCTATGAATGGATCATTTATATCCTGCGAAGTGTCAAGGCTAATAGGCACACCAATGAAAAAGAAGTTTGGTTACAAGTCAACTCGAGCACTCTCATCAACTATCTGTGAGCTCTCTCCTAAAACCAAGGACATAGGTTTAGCAGTCTTAGGAGATGACACCTTTTTAGCCATGTTATTCTTTAGAACTTGGTCTAATGTCTTTTGGGTATCATCAATTACTTCATCATATCTTCTAGCCATGATCTTGATTAGTTTGTTATTTGTTCTTAGAAGAGGTTTTAGTGCCTTTATGATTCTTTCTCTTTCCTGAATAGACACACCTAGAAACATATCATCAATTATTTTGTTCCTTATATTCTCATCTTCTGAATGTGCTAACTATTTTTTGATTTCTAGCTTTCTATATAGATCTTTGGGGACACTGGCTTCTATTTCCAACAAATTATTTGTGAAGACTGAAAAATGCTCAATGATAGTGTCCTCAATGATTTCTTGATCCTCATGGCTATATCTCTCATAGTATATGTTCATTGATGTCATATTTCCATCTTTAATAACCTTTTTCTTTAGTGCTTTCATATCTGGTTTCCACAAGGATTGTGGACTCTTTCGAACCATTTTGTCTTCCTATTTTTTTGTTGTCTTCTCTTACTTTTTCTTCCTCTTTTCTTCTGCCTCTTTTTCATTTGGACTGATCTGCTTACCTATCCTAGAAGATCTTCTAGGGGTGACTGTAGGCATAACTTCTTGAATTTCTTCTTCTTACTCATCAGCAATGGTAACAATAGGGACTACTAATTTCTCTTCCTCAGAAGGATTAGGTGCATCAATAGCTATTCTAGAATATGCCTTCATTTTAGCCCTTATATTTTTCAACTACTCCTTAGTGATTCCCACCTTCGCAATAATGTCTTCAACAATTTTGCTAACCTTTCTTTTTCTTGTTACCTTTTCCTATTCTTCTCTTACTTTCTCATATTTCTCTCTATAAGTACCCCATCTTTCTTGGGTAGGGTCTTTTTCTTCTACTAATACATGTTCCACTTGCATGGTTAGAACTTCAACGCTTACCTCATATCCCATAGGATAGCACCATTTGGTTCTAGGCTCAACTACCTCAAAGAAGACACAATCTATCTCAACCATGAAACATATAGTGTCCTCATATTTTTCCATTATCTCTTTTGGTATCTTGTACCTTTCTTTCATCTGCCTTTGTAGTATCTTTGTCATAGAAAAAAACTCTCCATCTACCAGTCCTTCTTCTGCCTTCTATAGCTTTCTGAGATTTGAATTCCAGTGGGGACATCATTCTTCCATGCTCTGGGATGCATGCCAGGAAAGTTATGAATGACATGAATATACATGTGAACTAGTAGTGATCCAAACCTAAATGCTTTGGATTTGTCTTTCTTAATAATTTTGACATTTTCCAAAAATTGTTTTGCCAAAACTTCACAAAGATTGTATCGTTTGTTATCGTTAACTATTCTATAGGCCATCATGATAACTCTAGTAGAAATAGAGTTTGATCTATTTCTATAAAACAATTTGCAACCTAGCAACATTTCTATTAATCTGACATCTTGTAAGTATATATCATTTACTTTCATCCCTCTCTTATCCCATTTAGAATGAGTTAGGGATTCTACCTATTTCTTTAGGTTTTTCTTAGCCATAGGTAGGGCTCCTTCATTGTCAAGGCATGTGATCTCATGAATCATCTCTGCACAAATTTTTGCAGGTTGCTCACCAATCCACAAAAACTAGTCATGAATTCTGCTAAGAATGATCTTAAACCATTTGACCTCTGAGAATTCTATGAGACAGGTTAACTTAAGGATTAATTGATCTTTCAGGTGTTTGAACTCTTCTACCAAAGATCCATTAGCTTCTATCATATTATCTAACTCACTATAGATGTTAACATCCCCAGTGGTCTCATACTTGTAGTGACTGTATGCCCTAATATCTTCTATGTGTAATACACCTATGGGAGTTTGAGAAAACACTCCCTCTGGATCATCCTCATAGGATTTGTATAGATTCTGCTTGAATTTATACCTAGGTCTGTCTACAACATCATATATCACTAGTGCATCCATGAATTCTATGAAAGATTAGGTCTAACTACCTTAAACACTTGAATCTGATGTTTGGTTTCATGCAAACACAAAAATCACTCAGCTCAATCACTACTCTACTTTCACACTTCTGCTCTCCTTAATCACTGATTAGAAAATGGTTTATAAATGAAATCTCTCAAGTCTTTTATCCTTTGCAAGTTGAGTGTGTGCATTAAACATAGGTAGCTCAACTTCTCATGTCATCTAATCAATACAAAACTCATGAACATAGAAGATGGATCTTCAAGTACTGTGATCTCATCCATAGATTTGAAAACATTTGTACACATCATACCTAATCTTGCATGAGCTTACTCCGCTTATGTAGGGGCTAGATAAATTCTGTTGTTTGCATCCACTACTCCCCATGAGGCCATGAGACCTTCTAGGCTGATGCCTCAAAGAATTCATCATGCAAAGACACAAAAACATAAGTTGTCTCTCCCTAAACCACTACCTTATTTAGAAATTTTACTTGCCATATCTTCTCCTCCTCCAATTTCTTACTTTCATTCAAGTAATCATTTAGGCTTTTACCACTGTCACTGATATTTTTATTTATAAGTATAGGTGGTGGTGTTTCTAGTTCATTATATCTCCTTGGTCCTCTTCTGTTGTCATCTCCACTAAATCTACAGAACTTAGCAATGTGACCTGGATTGTTACATATGTAGCATATAGGTTTTCCTCTTCTTTCTAGGTTAGTTTTTAGCTTACAGTACCTTGTTGTGCGCCCAAAGATATTACATTTATGACATGTAATCTTGGTTCAGTTTATGCTCTAATATAGTCTTGCTTATACCTGGATTGATAAAGTTTTATGCAATCTAATTTCTTGTGTCCATACTCATAGCAATTAAAACAGTAGTTGGTAAAGGGTTTAGAGTTACCTTTACTTCTATAGTCTCTTTTCATGTGACCAACTTTGTTGCATCTGAAACATCTACCTCTGCAGGGTCTAAATTGTTCTCTAGAATCTTCATTTGTAGGCCTTTCATTAGGAATAGGTATTTCCTCATTCTTGATTTCTTTTGTTTCTTCTTGAGTTTTTGAACTTCTAGCTTCATTGGGTCCACTCATGTCTCCTTTAGATTTTTGTTCTGTTCTTTGTTCATTATTCTTGCCATTTCTCATGTGTAACTCCTCAATGAGTAGTCTATCTTGAGTGATTTTTCCTTTGATGATCTGATTGTAGTTATCCAATTCCTAATATTTATCCTTGTAATGGTTAAGTTCAGTCTTCATATTTGCTATCTGTAGGTTAGCTTCTTTTAGTGACTCTTCAACTTTGTTTCTTTCATCCTTCTTGTGTTGAATCTCCTTGAACATCAAGAGATTGATTTTTTCTTTTTCATTCTCCATCTTCTTTACTTTGTTTGATGTATCATTGTCGGAACCTTCTTTGATTTTCTCCATAAGGTCTTGTCTCTGATCTTTTACAATATCAAGTTGTTCTTTAAGTTTCCTCATGAAACCTTCTTCTCTTCTTAATTTGAATTTTAGTTCACCATTTTAAGCTTTCATCTTATCCAAATCTTCAAGTGCATCTTCAAAGTTAGCTTGTAAATCTTCTGAATCCATTCTAATTTCCCTTAAGTTGTTAAGATTTTTCTCCAAGGGCCACTTGCTCTGATACCAATTGTTAGGATTAGGTAATACTGAGAGGGGGGTGAATCAGTATTATAGAACTTTGATTTCAACTTCAAACAATTATAAACAATCCAAAATAATGAAAAAATGAAAACAACATATAAGCATAACACATTACTCATGACACCATGATTTTTTCTCAAAGAAAACCTAGCCAAAGGGAAAACCCCAATGGGAATGGTACCCACAAATATGTACTAAAATATAATGTCCCTTTTAGGAGATCTAGCCATGTTAGGAGCTGATTGTTACATAGTACATTTCCTTGTTAGAGGATTACAAAACCTTGTTAGGGGTACACAAAACACCTAGTTAAAGGTGGTGAGCACACTTCTCTTACAATCAATATTGTCCCAAAATAGTTCTTAGAAGGGGAACAATACAAGCACTTATCTTGCTTAGATAAGTCCAGTTGTAGCTCATCCTCTTACTGATCTTGCATTTGATATCTTCTCTTATATTCACAAACTTACTCCATCATCATAAAAGCATCCATACATCACTTTCACAAAATCAATCTATACTTATACAGAATTATTCTTCCAATCGGCCTCATAATTGTCATACAAAACATAATAGAAACTTATGTAAATGATATACATAGATTCAACACTCTTATATTACCAAAGAGTCATAAATATACTTTGTTTACTTGTCTTAGCATGTTACCATATCTATTATGCACTCCTTAATCTTCACAACTATTCATGTACCCTGATATACTATTTTATTATCTTCGCATACCTTCTGAACACTATATCTCACACACCAAGTATCCAAAAATCATGCAATCTTAACTAAAGAATGTGCATATCCCAAAATACCTTCAATTAACTTTGTAAGCCATAATACCTTGCATTTCTTCTTCGCTATCCAAAACTGCGGCACTGTACCTTTTTTTCCTGATACTGGACTTAGTCATTTTCATGACTGTGACTCCAGTGGCAATCTCTAAAACATGTGATCACTCCATCATAAGTGTTTCCATGAATGAAAAACCTTAAGTGAATCTCAGTACTCAAAGACATCACATGCCAACAAAAAGAACACTTAACACAACACCATAATTTTGGTTACGGGGAAACCCAAATAGGTAAAAACCTCAATGGGAATTGATACCCACTAAGAAATGCACTAGTGTATTATGATCCCTATTAGAAAACCTTACAACCCTGTTAGGAGTTGATCTTTACAATGCAATAAATATAGTGACCTAGTCAAGGGTTAGACCTTGTTAGGAGTCTTTTACAATTAACCATGTTAGGGGTAAGGATGCACTATTCGAGAGCTCACTACTCAAAGGGGTGAAGGCTACAACCTTCTAAATAATAGATATACACTATATCTAGATCTTGGTGAACTATGCATAGACCTATTGTCTTGATTAGTTCCAATGAATAGAATATACTCTTTACTTGGTCACATAGACCTTCTTCTGATGGCTCAACACTTCACACTCTCTGCTCTTCTCTTCACATATAACTTTGAACTGTGCTTATAAATCACAAATGACTACCTATAAATATCTTTCCTCTAAATGATATAATTAAGTCGGCCTACTAGAACCATCTTGAAATCATATCAGAGAAACAATACAACCTTCTAATAACACCTTAGTTAGCTCTACTAAGCATGCAACATAAATTAAGATTGCTCAACTCCATATGAGTAGACGAGACTCTTCACACTGTCAGCTCTAACAATTTAACTGATACTTTCTCCTCATGTTGAATTATGTCATGCATTCTTAATAGAATCTTCTTAACTCTTCTCTTAATAAAAATCCAAGTGCACATACCAAGATGATAGGCACAGCTATCACAATCATATAAACTTTGTCGTCTCTTCCAGATAAACTCAGGAAATGGTGACTGTCAACTGGAGACTTCATAACTCAACTTGTACTACATATATGACTCTACATTCATGAACTTAACATCATACATATGTCTATAAGATAACTATAAGGGTTCAAGGCTCTACTAAAACCATACTACCAATCAACTACAGAACTATTCCTGGGACCTATCAAGAACACTTACTAATATACACAATTGTATTATTGTCTTCCCTCAGAATCAACCTCTGTGTCTATGATATCATGCTAATAACATATCTATGTAACATATGCTGAAGGCTCTCTTCATCAGGCTTATACACATGCTACTTACCATATGTTGTCATCAATGACAAACATATAGTTAGCAATCTAGCTTGCTGGCAAATCTCCAACACTCTCCCCCTTTGGCATTGATGGAAACATATGAAATGAAAAACATCACCAATCCAAATGTCTAATTATTTTATAAAATTCTCCATTTCCTCAACAAAAAATCCCCTAAGGAAGTATCCTCCACCTGCTACAATATTCTTTAATATTATCCATTTCCTCAACTGTACTTCTTCCCATGACTACATTTTTACTCCCCCCTTCTGCTTGTTTTTTACTACTGTATATTCCTTCATTTTATGTTTTTCATGACTATATACTACTCCCCCTTTGACATCAATGGCAAAGGGAACCAAAGCATTAAGCACCAGTACTACTACTAAGGTAGATTAGTCAACCTTTCATCAGTCACTAAGGACTGATGCACTCCTGATATCTCTAATTAAATTTAGGGAAGGGAATTACTCCCATCTTTTCCTTGAGATACTCAAAAGTATCCTTAGGTAAAGGCTTTGTGAATATGTTTGCTAGTTGATTTTTTGTACTCACATAATCCACCATTACTTCTTTCTTTGCAAATTTTTGTCTTAGGAAGTGATGTTTTATCTTAATGTGTTTTGTCTTTGCATGCATCACAGGGTTCTTTGACATATTGATAGTGCTAGTGTTATCACAATGAATAACAACAAGGTAGTTAATCTGAATGTCTAAATATTTTATCATCTACTTGATCCACACAATTGTGGAATAATTCAATTTTGTTTCTACATATTATGCTTTTGTTGTTGACTAAGAGATATAATTCTTCTTTTTACTTGTCCAAGTAACAAGTCTATTTCCAAGGTATACAACTCCTCAAGAGGTACTCTTTCTATCATCCACGCATCCTACCTAATCTGCATCTGTATATACAAGAAGCTTTACATTCTTTGAATTAGGATACCATAAACCATAGTCTAAGTTTCCATTCAAGTATCTGGATATTCTTTTTATTGCCATGAGGTGACTTTGCTTAGGTTCTGTTGTAACTCTTCCAACAATACCAACTTCATTGGACAAGTCTGGTCTCATTTGAGTAAGACATATAAGTTTACCAATCATAGATTTATACAAGGTTATGTCCACTACTGGTGAATAATCTTCCTTTGAAAGATTGCATCCTATTATCATAGGGGTACTTACTGTCTTGCAATCATCCATCTTGAATATCTTCAAGATCTCTTTCACATACTTAGTCTGATTTATGAATATACCTTTTTCTATTTGTTGCACATTCAATCTTAAAAAGTACTTGATAGGACCAATCATGCTCATCTCAAATTTTTTCTACATCTCCTTAGCAAATTTAGCACTGTGGTTGTCATTTCAACCAAATATAATGTCATAAAAAAATATAGCAATTGACAATAGTCCATCAGATGTTTCTCTTATGAACAAGTTACAATCTGCTACTCCTTTCTTGAATCCAATCTTAGTTAGGTAACCATCAATTCTTTCATATGATGCTCTAGGGGCTTACTTAAGTCCATAGAGGGCCTTCGTCAATCTGCATACCATATCAAGTTTGTCTAATAAAGTGAATCCTTATGGTTGTTCAATGTATACTTCTTCCTTCAACTCTCCATTCAAGAATGTTGATTTAACATCCATTTGGTATACCTTAAAGTTCTTGAATGTAGCATAGGCTAAAAAAAACTTTATGGCTTCCAGTCTACTCACAGGGGAAAATGTATCAGAATAATCAATTCCTTCTCTTTGCACATACCCTTTACACACTATTCTTGCTTTTTTTCTTACTACTGTACCATCTTCATTCATCTTATTTTTTAATATCCACTTAGTTCCAATTACATTTTTATCACTAGGCCTAGGGACCAATTCCCATGTATCATTCTTAATTATCTAATCTAGCTCCTCTTTCATTGCTTTATGCCAATTTGAATCATTGCATGCATCTTCAACACTTAAGAACTCAATTTGTGATAGTAAACATACCTCTTCATTTTTTGTGGAGCTCTTTGCTTTTGATCTTGTCATGAATTTTCTGCTCTGATCTCCAATGATGTCTTTCTTTGAATGGTATCTAGATGTGAATTTGGGAACATTAGGTGTGACTGTCTCATCTTCTTTTTGTGTTTCTTCTTCACTTGTTTCAGGGTCATTGAATAGAACATCAATGTTGTCAAACATTTCTTCAACAACTACCTCACTACTAGTAGGTCTAGGTTCTTCTTCAATTATAGGTTCATAATCATGATATCTTTCTCGTATCATGAACTTCTCAGTAATCTTAACATGAGCACTTTCAATGATCTTCTTTAATCTCAAATTAAAACATCTATAAGCTTTTCATTTAGTATAGTAACCAAGAAAAATACCTTCATCACTTCTTGCATCAAACTTTCCAATTGCTTCATCTCTCTTGATGTAGCACTTGCTTCCAAAGATTCTGAAGTATTTCACTATAGGTACATTACCAAACCATAGCTCATAAGGTTTCTTGTCTTCTCCTGGCCTTAATTGAATTCTATTGATTATATAGACTATAGTATTGAATGCATCTCTCCAATAGGTGTTTTCCACCTTTCCTTAAATCATGATAGTGCGCATTGTGTCAAGAATGATCCTATTCCTCCTTTCTATTATTCCATTATGCTGAGGAGTTCTAGGTGCACTTAACTATCTCTTTATCCCATGTTCTGTGTAGTACTCATAAAATCTATCAGAGGTGAATTCTCCTCCTCTATCTAATCTTAGACATTTAATCTTCAATCCAGACTCATTTTCAACCTTAGCTTTGAATATTTTGAACTTCTCAAAGGCCCATGATTTTTCTTTTAAGAACACAACCCACATCATTCTAGAATAGTCATCAAAAAACATAATAAAGTACCTTTCACCATAGTATGATCTTGTTTGATTTGGTCCATATAAGTCTGTATGTATTAGATCCAACTTGTTCTCTACTAAATTATTCTTGCTCCTAAATGAGTTCCTTACATGCTTTCCCATCACACATTCCCTACATATTGTATCAACTGGTTTTCCTATACATGAAAGATCTCTTACTGTCTTTACATTGTTTATCTTCACTATGTTATCAAAATTGATGTGACATAATCTTTTATGCCATAACCAACTATCATCTACTTTAGCAACAAAACAACTTGCTTCAGGATTAAGATGAAAAACATTACCTTTAGTTTTTGAACCTGATGCAATTATCTTTCCTTCTTTTTCACTTATGATGCACTTATTGTCTTTGAATTCCAACTAATATCCTTTGTCAAGCAATTGTCGAACACTTAGAAGGTTATGTTGTAAACCATCAACATATAGAACATCATCAGTGTTGTTCTTTCCATCCAAGGTGATGGCTCCTCTACCAATGATAGGTTTAGGAGTGTTATCTCCAAATCTAACCATGCCTCCTTTGTATCTATCCAAATGAAAAAATCTAGCTTTGTCTCCTATCATGTGATGTGAGCAACCACTTTCAATGATCCAATTAGTTCTGATGTCTACTTGTGATATCAGTGCTAACTCTTGTGTATTCTTTTCATCTTCAAGAGAAATGAATCCAATTTCCTCTTCTATTGATTCTTCATCTAATACTCCATCTCTGGCATAGTAACATTCCTTTGTGTACTTAGGTTTGTAGTTATTTTTGAACTTCTTAACTCTTGTAGGACACTTAGATGCAAAGTGAACAATCTTATTGGATGAAAATCATTTGAATGGAAATTGAACTTCACATTTTCCTTTTCCTTTCTTTTCTCTTTTAGCAATGAAATCATCTAGATCTCTATCATCATCTTCATCATCAAAATTACCAGAGGTGTTCAAAGATTTCTTACCATGGACTGAAGCTTTGAATGCTATTTCATTTTTAGGCTCTGTCTTCAATATTGATATCTCAAAGGTAGAAAGCCTGTTGATCAAGGTTTCTCTTTTGAAGTCTTTTGTGGACTGCTTAGTTTCATCTAGGATGCATATCTTGTTGTCATATTTTGGTTTTAAGGTAGTCATTAGTTTGTCCATTATGTCTTCTTTCAAGATCTCTCCACCATTATTTCTAATTCCAACAAATGCTTCATTAATCCTTTGATTGTAGGCTCTGACATTCTCATCAAGTAGCATTTCTAATGTATTGTATCTTTTCTTCCATGTCTTTCTACGTGCATTCTTGGCTTGAATGGCTCCTTCAAACATGTCTTCTAGATACTTCCATATCTTGTAGGCTTTATCCATCTTCTTAATTTCTAAAAACTCACTATCAGATAGGGTGATGATAAGGACTTCCTTTGTAATAGCATTTGAAGTGAACATTTCCTTTTCCCTCAAAGTTGCATTATCTTTTGCAAGATCTTCTAGGGAGGGAATATGAACTTCTTTGGTAGCTACTTCAAAAATCTCAAAAGCAATGCACTACAGATGTGTCATCATGTTTTTATTCTAGTCTAGATAGTTCTCTCCATCAAACTGAGGACTTTCTTTTCTAAAGGATTCCATCTGATCAACCTCAAGCTATTAAAATTTCTCTTCGAGGTACCAAGCTCTAATACCAATTGTTAGGAATAGTCCCAAGAGATAACTAAGAGGGGAGGGGATGAATCAGTTATCTACAAGTTTCAATTCTTTATCTAGTTAAGTATATAATAACATTAAGCATAAACACAATGAAAGAACACTTAACACAACACCACAATTTTGGTTATGAGGAAACCCAAATAGGTAAAAACCCCAGTGGGAATTAATACCCGCTAAGAACTGCACTAGTGTATTGTGATCCTTGTTAGAAGACCTTACAACCCTATTAGGATTTGATCTTTACAATGTAATAAGTGCAGTGACCTAATCAAGGGTCAGACCTTGTTAGGAGTCTTTTATAATTAACCCTTTTAGGGGTAAGGACGCACTATTTGAGAGCTTACTACTCAAAGGGGTGAAGGCTACAACCTTCTGAATAATAGATATACACTATATCTAGATCTTGGTGAACTATGCGTAGACCTGTTGTCTTGATTAGTTCCAATGAATAGCATGTACTCTATACTTGGTCACATAGACCTTCTGCTGATGGCTCAACATTTCACACTCTCTACTCTTCTCTTCACATATAACTATGAACCATGCTTAGCAATCACAAATGAATGCCTATAAATATCTTTCCTCTAAATGATTTAATCAAGTCGGCCTATTAGAACCATCTTGAAATCATATCAGAGAAACAATACAACTTTCTAATAACACCTCAGTTGGCTCTACTAAGCATGCAACATAAATTAAGATCACTCAACTCCATATGAGTAGACGTGACTCTTCACACTATCATCTCTAGCAATTTAACTGATACTTTCTCCTCATGATAAATTATGTCATGCACTCTTAAAAAAATTTCTTAACTCTTCTCTTAATACAAATCCAAGCATGCATACCGAGATGATAGGTGCAGGTACCGCAATCATATAAACTCTGTCGGCTCTTCTAGATAAACTTAGGAAACTATGACTATCAACTAAAGAATTCATAACTCAGCCTATACTACATATCTAACTCTATGTTCATGAACTTAACATCATACATATGTCTATAACATAACTATAAGGGCGCAAGGCTCTACTACAACCATATGGCCAATCAACTACAAAACTATTCCTGGGACCTATCAAGAACACTTACTGATATACACAATTGTATTACTGTCTTCACTTAGAATCAACCTCTACATCTATGATAGCATGCTAATAACATATCTATGTAACATATGCTGAAGGATCTCTCCATCAGGCTTCTACGCATTCTACTTACCATATGTTGTCATCAATGAAAAACATACAGTTAGCAATCTAGCTTGCTGGAAAATCTCCAACATTTTTTCTTATGGACATACTCGTGTAACTTTCTTTACATATGATGCATATTTTCACTTGTGATAATGCATCTATGCATTGTCAGAATTGTTTAATTGATTCATAAAACTTTATTCTGAAAATAGTAGTTGGTGTAAGAGTAGGTATTGTTGGGTGTTGTGGGGTGATAGATTTTTTCATGTTGTCTATATTTGTTGAGATTACTACTTTTTAATTATTTTTTTTCCTTTTCAATTCATTAATATTGAGTGGCTCTAGTGTAGAGTCACTACTATTTCCTAGGCTACTGGTTTCACTTTGTGTGAAGGATCATTTCTTATTTTGTGGTACTATGGCTTCTTTTATTTGAAGTGGTGTTTATGTGTGTACAGAAGACTTCTTTAATATTTGGATTCAACATCTAGTATAAATTTCTTCCTTGTGTCAATTGTAATATGCCTAATTTTTCTTTCTTCTTTTGTTTTTTTTTAGCATTTGAAATTTGCATCTGCATTGTGTAAAATAGTGGCCACTATTAGTAACCCATAATAAAACAAGAAAGGAAATGAAGAGTTCAACTATGTTCATTATTAACATGACATTAATATCAAATTAACTTAATTAAGTAACATCCTAAACTAACTTAACTAAAATACTAACTAACCCATTAATCTAAACATCCTACTAAACTAACTACCTACTAACCTGCTCTAACCTACTCTAAACATCCTATAAACCCATCACATCTTCCTACTCTCCACTTTTCAACACAAAGGACAAGGGAGGGGTACGCATAAAGAGGTGAGTGAAGGCAAAATTTAATTCAAGTTTTAATGCCCATCTCCAAGACCTACGCCCAACTTGCACATGGAGAAGTGGGAGTCATGAAAAGGAAGTGGAATGTGGGTCCCACTCCTTTTCCATGACATGGGAAAGTACCCAAACAAATTTTAAGTTAATGCTAAGCATGGACATGCCAAAGACCTGCGTGAGTTTATGAAGTCAAAAGGTAATGTCATGAAGAAAAAGTTTGATGATGTGTCACACAAGGACACTATCTTGACCAATCAAAAGGTTTGTATTTAAAACAAAGACTAGACATCCCTCCACATGCGCCTAGATAAGGGGAAGATAATAATGAAGTAAGGGGGTGGTGAAAGTAGTTTATATTTTATTAGTTTATTACATATTAAGGTGGCAAGAATATTATATTAAAATGACTGTGGTAAGAGATTGTATGGGAATTCTTTTCCCATACAATTTCTAGACAGTTGAAAGCCAACTTTTCTTTGAAAATGAATTTTCCTGTGTATGAGAACATTATTAATTTCCTTCACAACTACGAGTAGTATATCATCATCATTTAATTAGTCTCCTTAATACATAAGGAAGTCTATAGTCTTAAAATTGATAGTGTATCAATAAGAATTAAATATAGTTTGATTGCAAATCAATTGAGATATCAACATAAAAACTAATTTGTTCATTTCTTCATAGTTGTTTCATTACAATTTATAGGACTAAAAGAGTGATATGAATCATATATAGAGATTATTTTCAACGATCATGACAATTAAATCATCTTATATGATACTGCGATATTCTTATATCAACCCAAATATGGAATCATAATGAATTTGTTACAATATTTAATCTATCAATGTTGATAACTCATTTGCAAAGAGAGAGTATTTTCCGATTATCGTGAGAGAGAGAGATTATTTATAATATATGCAAGGAATCATCACAAACAATATGAAATTTCACTCCAAACATTTACATAAACATCAAAGAAGATTGCACCTTCATAGTTACTATAAAGCATTGCAAATTGCTAATGCCACACAATGGGAGATCAAATAAATAAAAGTCTCCCATCTTTTTTCATCTTCACAATAGCTCCAAGTAAAAAGCATTACAATATCTTTTACAACAATAGAAGTCTAAATACAAAGAGAGATTTCACAAAGGAATAAACAGGTTGTCTTCTCACAGCCACCCAAAAGATGAAAACCTCCATGATAGCTCCTCTTTGAGCTTCCACAAATCTGCAAATATATACAAGGCAAGGGAACGACCATGGGAGCTCACCTCCCATCCTAGGCCTCTCATGAGGCCACCCCCAAGCTTGGGGAAACCACAAAGAATAGGATACATACTCAAACACAAGCACTCACATGAAATCAAACAAAGAGATGCTGAAATCCCTCAAGGATAAAACATAGGATTGAATCCTATCCTTTAATGGGGTGAGAGTGGGAAAAACTCATGGAGAAGCCAATGCCATAATAAGGCCACACATGGACCACAATAAACGATGTCAAGGGCCACACATGGACCTCCATAACAACGTATCACATATCAATGGCACACAAGGCCAAATCCCTCCTTATGCCCCCAAAAATTGCCCCTTGGGCTTCAAATGCAAAGGCTACTTGGGGACAACACAACCAAGCTTATCCTTCCCCACACATGGAGGAGACTTTGCACATGGAGTTTCCTCCATTCCCACACCCCCTCTTGGTTGTTCTTCCCTCCCAAGGGTGAACGAGCCAAGAGTAAACAACCCAAAACACCATCACAAAAGAAAATACAAATGCCATTTCATGCTCTCACCATGACCAGCCATGGGGAGCTAAACCACTTAACAAAAATTACAACTACAAGATTCATCTACAACAAAATGAGAGAGATGAAGAGCAAGATCCTCCAACCTATGATCCAATGCAAAATGATGAAGTTTTGAGCCTTCTCCTTCTTCTAGTTTAGTGGTCTCTAAAGGTATAGAGTGGGTGAACAACCCCAACCCTTCTAAAAGTTCTACTAAAAAGGGACCCCAAACCAACTCTCCACAACCCTCATTAAGATGGTCCTAGGAAGTACTTCTGGGTCCATGATGCAAGTTGCAATTTCGTTCAAGATTAAATGGGCACTATTGGAGGGGACAAAAGGTCAAAATATGGCTTCTCCCATGCTAAAATTACCCCTAACCTATGGGTACAAGGAATTGGCTACCTAAAAATGCATGAAACTACCCCCTAGGGTCCCATTTAACCCTCCAAAAACCATGGTTCAGTTTATGCACGAAAATGTAAGGTATGACTTCACTTAGGGGTCCTAAGACAAGAGGATGCACTTAGAATACCCCCTCGAGGAAGCTTCTAGGACTTTCTCTTGCACTCCAATCATAGGACATACCTTAGTTAACAAATAACTCTAGTGTCAAGTGACACTCACATAATTAACATCACAATTAAGGTATGTCTAGCATATTACAACACTTAACAACCCTACACATACATTCACATTACGGTTACAAAATAAAACACTTCACAATGAGGCCCTGGTCTCTTCATTAGACAGGGCCTTGGCTTTACTGATAGCACAAGCATTCAATGTGGTTTCCCCAAATATTTCCATGGTCCTTCCACCTGCAAAACCTTAATGCAGCATCAGTAATTCAAGGAAGAAAACCATCACATATAAACATATAAGATGTAATATCCACACATTATTCATAACTCAATTGCATACATGAAATCACACAACAAATAATGATCTTACACAATTCAATTTGAACATTCAATCACATAGAATGAAATGTCATAATTCAATTGTCTGTACGTAATCATATAGGATTCAATAATCACATCAAATAAATTCAATTTGCATAAATCAATTCATACTTCAATTGCATATATAATTCATAATTTAATTTGCATAATTCAATTCATAGTTCGATTGAAATCAAGATCATCCATAATCTATCATCATCATAAGATAATCTTCAGGTTCTCAAAACATGAAGATAATAATAAAGTCTAACATGATCAAATCCAAATCCACTAATCATGGATCCACATACAGAGTCAATAAAATGTATAGTCTAACATGTCCATCATAACATAACAGTAAATCGAATGAGTCCAAGTATCTCAATTTTCCTTAGTATAATATATAAGATAAATCGATGGTTCAACATCGGTAAGGGGTAACCATAACAGTCGGGTCCTATAAAATTCTTATCACAAGTATGATTAAATTTCCTAATCTAGGAAAACAAAATGTAGAATAATCCTATTAGTCTAGGATCTAACAAATCCTTGTTCAGGGTTCTAATAATATCACCAAAACATCACTATGATATAATCATATAATACATCATCAAAAAATTACTCATCCTCCTTGTAGGAGTTACTAGAATCATCACATCAACTATTGATTAAATCCAAGATAAACTTAAGACTTAACACATAACTAATTTGGCATTTACATCTCGACTTCACGAATCAAATCCTTTCGACAAAAGTACTCAATGGAACCTTAATAGTCTAGCTGGATCTATGATTCGTAGGGTAACATACTGCATCCAAGATTCACTTACACAATTAATAACCTAGAGATATCTCCTCTGTCATAGCGACAATTAATTGATAGGTACTAATATGAAGGTACAATATATAGGTCTATCTCGGGGTACAATTCTGTTAGGGATTTACCAATCATCCAGATACTACAAAACCCCTTAATCCTCTGACATCGAAGTGTCGAGGAAAATGTGGAAACAGGGTGGGCCTTACATTAAGTTTCATCATTACCAAGACATATATTTCAAAAGTAAAATTACATTATTTATTTAAGTTGCATGATTACACATTCCCAAATATCATAATCTTGTGGTAGCCTTTGAAGATTGGCAATCTAATTATGAGTCATAAGCAAAATATCATAATCTTGTGGTGGCCTTCAAGGATGGTATCTTGTTTGGTCCGTTATGTCCTATAAATAATATATAAGTGCTTCATTTATAATTTCTCCATCATTTCAAATGTAACCATTATATGCCAATATGTATCCCTCATGATTTGCACTTGACAAATCAATTGCAATACGCTACACAAGAAACTACAACTGGTGAATAGCGACTGCATAACTTCAATTTTATTGATCATCACACTCTGTGTCTATGAATGTAACATCTCTAACATTTCTCCATCACATATCCAAACGTGCAAGGCTCCATGATAACTGTACAAATAATCACTCACAGAACATTGCCTGTAACTCAGTTAGGAATATTGCTGACACAAGCTGCTACTTAACTATTTGTACTAATAATTGACCTCTACGTCCATGATATCATGCTAATAACATGTCCATGCATCATATACTCTAAGCTTATTGCATAATTCTTCCATGCATGCTACTTACCATATGTTGTCATCGATGACAAACATACAGTCAGCACTAGCTTGTTGGCAAATCTCCAACAATCTCCCCCTTTGGCATTGATGGCAACATATGGAATGAAAAACACCACCGATAAAATGATCAATTCTTTTATAACATTCTCCATTTCCTCATCAAAACTCCCCCAACGATGAATCATCCATCTATTGCAATATTCTTCAATATTCTCCATTTCCTCAATTGAAGTGCTTCCATGACTAAATATTACTCCCCCTTTAATATTGTTTTTTATGACTATATACTATTCCACCTTTGACATCAATGGAAAAGGGTGCCAAGCATTTTAAGCACCAGTACTACTCTTGAAGTGGAGTAGTCAACCATCCATCAGTCCCTGAGGACTGATACTCTTTCTCCTTTCTTTAAGCATAATTAGGGAAGGGAATTACTCCCAGCTTCTCCTTGAGATACTCAAAAGTGTCCTTTGGCAATGGCTTTGGGAATATGTCAGATAACTGATATTTAGTACTCACATAGTCCAACTTGACTTCTTTCTCTACCACTTTTTCTCTAAGGAAGTGATACTTAATCTCTATATGTTTTGTCTTTGCATGCATCAGAGGGTTCTTTGACATGTTGATAGTGCTAGTGTTATCACAATGAATAACAATAGGATAATCAATTTGAATTCCAAAATCCTTTATCATCTACTTGATCCAAACAATTGTATAACAATTCAAGGCTATTGCAACATACTCTTATTTTGTTGTTGACAGAGAAATATAATCTTGCTTCTTCCTTGTCCAAGTGACAAGTTTGTCACCAAAAAACACTGCTCCTCCTTGTGTACTCTTTCTATCATCAATGCATCCTATCCAATCTACATCAGTATATACATGAAGCTCAACATTCTCTGAGTTAGGATACCACAGGCCATAATCTATAGTGCCCTACAAATATCTGAATATTCTCTTTACTGCCATGAGGTGACTTTGTTTAGGCTCTGCTGCAAATATTCCAACTATGCCAACTGCATTAGAAATATTAGGTCTAGTTTGAGTTAAATATATGAGTTTACCAATCATAGACTTTATAATGTTGTATCTACTACTAGAGAATCATCTTCTTTTGTAAAATTACATCTTGTTATCATAGGTGTACCTACTCATTTTCAATCATCCATCTTGAACTTCTTCAATATTTCTTTCACAGACTTGGACTGATTAATGAAAATACTTTTCTTTGTCTGCTGCACATTTAATCCCAAAAATTATTTGATAGGTCCAATCATGCTCATCTCAAACTCACTCTACAACTCCTTAGCAAATTCTGCACTAAGTTTGTCATTACCTCCAAAGATAATGTCATCAATGAATATAGCTCTACAAGTAGTAAACCTTTAGATGTCTGTCTTATGAATAGATTACAATTTGTTGCTCCTTTCTTGAATCCAATTTTTGTTAAATATCCAAAAATTCTCTCATACCATGCTCTAGGAGCTTGCTCAAGTACATAAAGGGCTTTCTTCAATCTACATACTATATCAGGTTTGTCTGATAAGGTGAATCCTTCTAGTTTCTCAATGTATACTTCTTTCTTTAGCTCTCCATTCAAGAATGTTGACTTAACATCCATCTGATAAACTTTGAAGTTTTTGAATGTTGCATAAGCTAGAAACAACTTAATAGCTTCTAATCTTCTCACTGGTGAAAATGTGTCTGAATAATCAATACCTTCTCTTTGCTCATATCCCTTACATACTAACCTTTCCTTATTCCTTACTACTGTACCATCTTCATTCATCATATTTTTGAATGTCCACTTTGTTCCAATCACATTCTTATCACTAGGTCTTGGGACCGGTTCCCAAGTATCATTCTTGATAATTTGATCTAGTTCTTCTTTCATAGCATCATGCCAATCTGAATCATTACATGCATCTTCAACACTTAAAGGTTCAATCTGAGATAGAAAACATACCGCCTCATTGCTTGCTGAACTCTTTGATTCTGATCTTGTTGTGAATTTGCTGCTCTGATCTCCAATGATGTCATCCTTAGAGTGATATCTAGATGTAAAATTTGGAATTTTAGGTGATATTGTCTCATCTGCCTTCTGAGTTTTTTCTTCACTTGTTTCAGGTTCATTGAATAATACATCAATACTGTCAAACATCTCTTCAACAACTATCTCACTAGTGGAAGGACTAGGTTCTTCTTCAATCATAGGTGAATAATCATGATATATTTCTTGAACCATAAACTTTTCATCAATCTTAACCCGAGCACTTTCAATGATCTTCTTTAGTCTCAAATTAAAACATCTATAAGCTTTTCTTTTAGTAGAGTAACCAAGGAAAATACCTTTATCGGTTCTTGCATAAAACTTTCCTATTGCTACATCCCTCTTGATGTAGCACTTTCTTCCAAAGATTTTGAAGTATTTCACTGTGGAAACATTACCAAACCATAGCTCATAAGGTGTCTTGTCTGTGCCAGGCCTCAATTGTATTCTATTGATGGTATAGACTATTGTATTGACCACATCTCTCCAATAGGTGTGTGAAACTTTTCCTTCAATCATGATGATGTGCGTTGTATCAAGGATGATCCTATTCCTTCTCTCTAAAATCTCATTCTAGTGAGGGGTTCTAGGTGCACTCAACTATCTTTTTATTCCATGTTCTTCGCAGTAATCATAGAATCTGTCAGAGGTGAATTCTCCTCCTCTATCCAATCTTAGACATTTTATCTTTAGTCCAACTAATTCTCAACCTTAGCTTTGAATATTTTGAATTTCTCAAATACTTCTGACTTATCTTTAAAGAATGCAACCCGCATCATTCTAGAATAATCATCTACAAACAAGATGAAATACCTTTCATCATAGTATGATCTTGTTTTAGTTGGTCCACATAGGTCTGTATGAATCAGATCCAACTTGTTCTCTATTGAATTGTGCTTTCTCTTGAATGAATTCCTCACATGCTTTCCCATTACACATTCCCTGAAAATAGTATCAACTAGATTTGCTATGTTAGGTAGATCTCTTACTCCCTTCACATTGCTTATCTTTACTATGTTATCAAAGTGGATAAGACATAGTATTTTGTGCCATAGCCAACTGTCATCTACTTTGGAAACAAAACAAGTTGCTTTTGAATTAAGGTGAAAAATATTACCGTTAGTCTTTTAACCTGATGCAATCATAACACCATCCTTGTTGTTAATGATGCACTTGTTATCTTTGAACTCCAACAAATAACCTTTTTCAAGCAACTACCCAACACTAAGAAGGTTATGCTACAAACCATCTACATAGAGAACATCATCAGTGTTGTTCTTTCCATCTAATGTGATAGCTCCTCTACCAATGATATGTTTAGGAGTGTTATCTCAAAATCTAACCATGCCACCTTTGTATTTTTCTAGATGAACAAATCTATCTTTATCACCTGTCATGTGATGTGAGCAACAACTATCTATAATCCGATATGTCCTTATGTCTGCTTGTGAAATCGATGCTATCTCTTTTTCCTTTTTCTCCTCTTCACAATCCATCACATCATACATATTCTCCATGATATCAATGAATCCAATTTCATCTTCAACTAAATCATCATCTAATATTCCATCTCCATATAGTAACATTCCTTTGTATACTTAGGCTTGTAGTTATAGTGGAAATTTTTAACTCTTGAAGGACACTTGGATGCAAAGTGACCAATATTATTACATGAAAAGCATTTAAATGGAAATTGACCTTCATATTTTTCTTTTCCTTTCTTTTCTCTTTTAGCAATCATAGAAATGAAATCATCTAGTTCTTTCTCTTCATCATCATCATCATCAAAATTACTAGAAATATTTGCAGATTTCTTACCATGGACTGATGCCTTGAAGGTTGTCTCATTTTTAGGTTTTGTCTTCAATCTTGAAATCTCAAAAGCTAATATTTTGTTGATCAAGGCCTCTGTCTTGAAATTTTTTGTAAGTTGCATGGTTTCATCAAGGATGTTGATCTTGTTTTCATACTTTGTTGTAAGAGTAGTCATTAACTTATCCATAATGTCTTCCTTCGAGATCTCTCCACCATTTTTCCTGATTCCAGCAATTGCTTCATTGATCCTTTGGTTGTAAGCTCTAATGTCTTCTTCATGTAGCATCTCTAATGCATTGTATCTTTTCTTCCATGTTTTATATGCACATTCTTTTATTGTGTATCTCCTTCAAACATGTCTTCTAGGTGCTTCCATATCTTGTAGGCTATGTCTACTTTCTTTATTTTTGAAAACTCACTGTCATATAAGGCACTGATAAGGGCTTCTTTTTCTATTGCATTATGATGGAACAATTCCTTATGCTTATCAATGACATCATCCTTTGCAAGATCCGCTAAAGAAGGAATCTTAACTTCTTTGGTAGCCACTTGAAAAACTTTAAAAGAAATGCACTGTCAATGTGTTACCGTCTTGTTTTTCCAATCAAGATAATTCTCTCCATTAAAATTAAGACTTTCTTTTCTAAAGAATGGCATTTGATCAACCTCAACCTATTAAAATTTCTCTCTGAGGTACTTGGCTCTAATACCAATTGTTATAAATAGTTCCAAGAGATAACTGAGAGTGGGGGGGGGGGGGGGGTGAATTAGTTATCTATTAGTATCAATTCTTTATCCAATTAAGTATACTTAAACTTTAAGCATAAACAAAATGAAAGAACACTTGAACACCACACAATAATTTTGGTTATGGGGATACCCAAATAGGTAAAAACCCTGATGGGAATTGACACCCACTAATAATTTGCACTAGTGTTTTATGATCCTTGTTAGAAGATCTTCAACCCTATTAAGAGTTGTCTTTACAATGCATTTAGTACAATGACTTAGTCAAGGGCCGGACCCTGTTAGGAGTATTTTACAATTAACCATGTTAGGGGTGAGGACACACTATCCGAGAGCTCACTGCTCAAAGGAGTGAAGGTTGCAACCTTCTAAATAATAGGTGCACACTATATCTAGATCTTGATGAACTGTGCTTAGACCTGTTGTCTGGATCAGTTCCAATGAATACTCTTTACTTGGTCACATAGACCTTCTGCCGATGGCTCAACACTTTGCACACTCTACTTTTCTCTTCACACTCAACTCTGAACCATACTTAGTAATCACAAATGACTGCCTATAAATATCTTTCCTCTAAATGATATAATCAAGTCGACCTATTAGAACCACATTGAGATCATATTAGAGAAATAATAACACTCTCTAATAACATCTCACTCGGCTCTACTAAGCACAAAACATAAAATGGGACTTGTCCAAATCAATAAGTGTAGGCACACGCTACACACTATCGACTCTACCAAATTAGCTAATACTTTCTGCTCAAGCTGAATTAGATCATGCACTCTTAGCCAAATATTCTTAACTCTTCTCCAATCACTAATCTAGGAACACATACCAAAATGATAGGTGCAATTCCTATACCAATATAATCTCTATCGGCTCTTCTGGATAAACATAGAAAACTAAAACTGGTGAATAGCGACTACATAACTTCACTTCTACTTATCATCAAAATCTACGTCCATGAATGTAATAGCACTAACATGTCTCCATCACATGTCCAAACGTGCAAGGCTCCATGATAACTTTACAAATAATCATTCACAAAACACTACCTGTAACTCTGTCAGGAACACTGCTGACACAAGCTGCTACATAACTATATGTACTAACAATTAACCTCTACATCCATTATATCATGCTAATAACATGTCCATGCATCATATACTCAAAGATTACTACATAATTCTTCCACGCATACTACTTACCATATGTTGTCATCAATGATAACATACAATCAACAATGGCTTGCTAGTAAATCTCTAACATTTGATTAGTATTCAGCTTTATATTTTTATCAACTTGGTTTCACCATTAAAAATAATGCATGTAACATTTTAAAATTTTATAGTGTTTCCTTTTTAGAATATTTGAACTATAGTTAACAAATTATGATTTAAATCTAGCACATAAAATCCATCACCAATAAGTTTTTCTCACCTTCTTTTGTTTTGGGAAAAATCCTCCCTTTCCCCATTACTAATACAACTATATTATAGCTCATCTTTACCTTATTTTTTATGGACATTGTTGGAATGCAAAGATAAGGGACTAAGAGGGGAGGGGTGAGTCAGTATCCTCAAAAAATTTAAACTGATTTCTTAATCTGTAAATAGTAGTAACTAAACTATCCAGTTGAATCTATTGTTTGCAACATTCATTCAAATGACTTGTGAATGTAAAGTGCATGAAAAAAAATAATAAATCAATTACATAACACATATATTTTGGTTACGCAGAAACCCTTGTGAGAAGGTAAAAACTATGGTGGGGATGAGACCCACAAATTCTTCACTACTGCAGATAATAAAGTATGTCAGTTAAGGCTACAAGTTATGATCACTTTTGGTGATCTTACCCTATTAGGAGTAACATTCAGATCGACTAGATCTACCTTGTTAAAGGATTTAAACAAAACTACTTGAGTGTGTACTTGGTTAAGAGATTTACAGTTAGACTTTAAAGTCTACTCTGTAAAGAGATTTTTCTAACTTTGTTACAATGATTGGAGAATAATAGAAAGTATCTATAATTGACAACTAAACTTCTCTGGATCAGATCTTTGATATGCTTAGTATATATCACCTCAATGTGTAGTAGTATGTCCTATGTTCTTCTCAATAGCCTTGACTGATTCTGAATAGACTGAATTGTATCTCTGAATACTACTTAAATCATGTCTAAATTCTGATGTCTTAAAGGCGACTACTGCTTCAAGATCTCCTTGTTCACCCATATGTCAAAGTGACATGGATTACAAATATATAGCATACTGCTATGATTTCCATAACTGTCATGACCTAATTAGGTTAACATCTTCTTAGGAAAAACCTAAGATATACGGTATAAAAAATTAACCTATATCTAATTATTACATAGGGATCATCATCACATTTAATGTGTAGTACCCTACCCCTAGTACAATTTTATAAATGTTATGATTATTTTAGGATGATATATTATATGCTAGGAAATCATTAATGCTTATGATTTTACTAACCCCATACTTACATGTGTATGGTTGATGTGTTTGTTTTATATTTCTATTTGACATTCCTGATGTAGTTGAGGGATAGAGTTGTAGTTACTTGCTTGTGAGATCCACATGATCGACTAATCCCCACCATTTTTTGTTATATATTTATATATGTATGTACATGCAGGTTTTTTATGCAAGTTTGCAGGTACAGGGCATCGACTCAAATGGTAGGAGAGGGGAGATAACACAGATCCAAACCCTAACTTAAGCCTAATTGTCCTAGGATTGGACAAGTATCAGTTTGACTACCCTACCTGAATTCATCTAGTTGGCATGGATTTGTGGATCCCTTCTCCTAAGGTTGCTTGGTTTTATGTTTTTTAGTCTGAACTGATTTATTTCTTAAGTGGATGATTTTCTGTGATTTATTGATTAATGATTATAGTTGAAATTTAATATTAATCATATTCATATGTTTATTTGAGAAAATTTAATTAAAAGTCAAATAATTGAATATTTGGATTTAATAGATTATTTTAATTGGAAATTATATTTTAATATGCGTGTGTGCTTTATTAAATAATTAAATATTTAATTGCATGATTTCAGGATGCTTTAAATATTTAATCTATTTAATATGAATTTTAATTATAAACATGTGCATTATTGAAAAGTGAATTATTTTCAAAAGTTATCAACTTGTTTAAAAAAGTCAAGTTGAGTTGGGCGTATAAAGTTATTTTAAATTATTTAATTGTGGTTTATTTTCAATTTTTGATTTGGAGTTGATGTGAGAGTTAGTTGTTGAGTTATCTTTAGGGTTGCATGAAATGGGGAATTGAATCCCTATTAGGGGAAATTGCATTCATTTTAGCATTAGACAGGTTTTGGAGGAGAATTCTAGGAGAGCTTGTGTGCTTTGGATTTTGGAGAATTTGGCTGTTGTGAATTGCTTGTTGTTTTGTCTTCATTGTGCATCTGGAATTCTTGGTGTTGCATTCTTCGTAGATTCTAATTTGCAGGTTGAATCTATCCTTAGAGGAATTATGGTCTACAAATCATCAAAAATTTTCTATTTTAGTTTCTTGCTTTGCATCCAAGGTAGGCCTTGAAATCTTGCATGTTAGCTTAGTTTTGTATTTATATGGCTTTCTTTGTTTGAGAATTTTTTTAAATGTGTCTCAATAGATAGATCTGTACTTTCTTTGAATTTTGGGTATTTAGAAAACCCTAGTTAAGTTGATTTTATGTTTTTATTAAATTTTAGCACAACAGGGTTATGCTGGCAAAATTTCGTTAAAAGATTCCTTATAGATTTCCTAGAAAATGAATTATTAAATCAGGAATATAGTTTAACTATAGGGACTAGAAAATAAATTTACCCATTAGAAAGAAAATAAAATTGTGAAAGAAACCTAATTCTGGTTTAAAAATAAGCTTGTTGGAAAATGCACAGTCAAAAAATTAAATAACAGAGTTAAAATAAAAATCAGAAAAGACAATAGAAGAAAGTCAAATGTGTATTGGAAATAGAAATAGGAATATTCCCTTTTGAGTGAGATTATGCGCTCTTGTTTAAAAAATAAATACCCCTTGTGTTTACCCTTTCTTTTTCCAATTTTTGGAAAATAATTTCATTAAAATATATATATAAATCAAGCAAATAAGAAATTTGGTCTTTAAAAAAAGGGTTTTTATTTTTAAAAATATATTAAATAAAAATAATAATTATATTGTTTTAATTTAATTAATATAATTAATTAAACTTGCACAAATTTAAATTAATATAATTAATTTAGTTAATAATTATATTGTTTTAATTTAATTAACATATTTAATTAAAAATGTCTTCGCTCTGCTCTACAAACTTGTGCATATTTACAGTTACCTCTCTCGATTCAGAGATTTGTTTTGTTCGCAAAAACTAAATATGCTTTGGGCTTCAAGTCCTCTTTGTGCTCCTCCTCGAGGATTCTATCTGGGGTTTCGACAAAGGAAATTCATTGTTTTGAGTCGAATTCTTAGCAGATACCTGCTTATAAGCAAAATGCAAGAAGGGCAAAGCATGCAAATCATTGTAACATTTATCCTTGAACAATTAATAAAATTTCCTCTCCTCTCCAACTAAGCAACAACTTTGTTGGTCTTAGGGTGGAAAGAACAACTCTAGCGATGCCTCATTTTCAAGGGTCCACTTCTCCGGCTAAGCATCCTATCAAGAATCATGATTTATACTCCCCTCCCCATCGACGCACCAATAGTGGGTTGGAAGTGGAGAACTATGTCGTACACCTCCCTATCTCTAAGAGACAATGTGCCAATCCTAAGCCTAGGATATCACCAGTCAATATCACCATGGAGAAGCTCTAATCAGGTAAGGAGTTAACTTTTGTAGAGAAAGGAAACATCTATTCCCCCCACATACAATAAATGTTCTAAATCAATTTCATAAGGGTTCTATCATTTGTCCTCTTTCTGAAAAATTATCCAAGCAATGTATCTTGAACTCGGAAACCCTAGTTCTAGAAATTAAAGATGGATCGATAGAAGATATCCAAGAAATGTGTGCAGGTTATGCTTTAATTTGTAGATGGAACGGTTTTGGAGTAGATGCAAGGGATATTGCCAACCGGTTGAAATCAATCCAGATCAACAAGGTAACGGTATCAATCCTCTCTGAAAACTTCATTTATCTAGATTTCAGTTGTAAAGATCTTAGAAATAAAACCTTACTTAACGGTTGCCCTAAATTTAGAAACACAACATTCACAATGTTTGAATGGATCCCCTTTTTAACCTTGAAAATCTTAAAAATTTTATGGTAGATAAAGCAATTCTCCTAAAGAACCTTCCTTTGGAACTTTCTACAAATGAAACCCTTAGGAAAATAGGAAATTGCTTTGGTTCTTATGTTGGCTCTGTTGTATCAGATCATTGTTCTGTAGCAAAAGTCATTATTGTTAATATGAAACTTATTATTAAAACCATTCCCCCTATAAAGATTTGCTGCAAATTGTCATCATACACTGTCAAACCAATAATATTATAAGATTATTTAGCAACTAAAGTAGTAGATGAGCACTCAATATCTTCTAGTTCTCTAAGGCATGACCCTTCATTTAATACACCTATCCCAACCAATAGTAAATTAATAGACCCCCCCTTCTCGACTCCCTTTTCCTATAACTCTAGAGCTAATTTGTCCTTTTTTAAACACAAAGGAGGCTTTATGATCAAACCTAATCCTATTTGCAAAAGGATCCTCCCTCAAAGCCCTAAAGAGAAACTTCTATATGAGAAATCTATTTTAAACCTTAATACCATGACTTCAAATCAAACTCCCATTAATCCCATCTATCTAGATTCTTCACAAGTGCTTGTCCCTAACTGTAATAATTATAATAATCCTTGTTCACCTCAGGCCAATATTCCCTTATCCCCAAATGAAAGAATTCAGGTTATTGAGGATAAAATGGTCATGGTAGATGGGATAATGGAAGATCTTAGGGAAGTTCAAATGGAAATTAGCGAAGAATTGTATCAATGGAATAATGAGGTTGCTATTAAGACCAAGAACCTAGAGGAAAATAATATTGCCAATCTAGAAATCCTTGCTCCTACCCTTGTGATACCTTTAGAATTAGAATCTATCAACCAAGAATTTGGAACTACCAATGTATCTCTCATAGAAGATTATGGTAAAAACCTTATAGATCATGAAGATTCACTTATCAATATATTAAAAGGGCAGTTAGATTATGAACATAATGGAATATTAGAAGGGTTACACTTGAACAATGATCTAAAAGAAGATGATATAGATATTAGGAATTGTCTAAATGGGATTAAAAATAGTGATAGGCATCTAGGTATTGCTACTACCATGGACGGACTATCTTGCCCTATAACCCTTAAAACTAAGAAAAAGTGTGGCAAAAAATCCATCAATGAATTAAGATCTTTAGCCGGTAACGCCGATAATCAACCAAAATTATCTAATATTCTGAATGTTGGGAAGGGGAAGAGCCTTCTCCAGGGTCAATGAAAATAACATCCTAGAATGTTAGGGGCTTGAATGCCCCTAACAAACAAAGACTAATTAAAAGATACCTTAACATATTTGAATTAGAAAAAATAATATGACAAGAAAATAAGTTAAACAAGAGAGCTTGAAGTTTATTCTTAAATTAGGCATTTGGAAATCAAAAATAGTTCTCTCAGAAGGAGCCTCTGGTGGATTGGAAGCCCTATGGGATCCTAGGAAAGTAGTGGTTAAGATAATTTCAAAACATAATAATTGGTTCCTATTATCCATTAATAGTTTAAAGACAAATTTAAAATTTAATCTCATTAATATATATGGCCCAGTTCCTAATGTAGAAAAGCAGAATTTATGGTAGGAAGTTCATGTCTAGTTGTCATCCAATGTAGAGGACATTCACATTCTAGGAGGGGATTTTAATGAAATTCTACAAAATAAAGAAAAATTTGGTGGATCACAATTTGTCTTGCAATCACAAAAAGATTTTAGTCAATGGATCTCGGATAATAGTTTAACAGATATTAACACTAACAATGGATTATTTACCTGGAATAACCAAAGATCAGATTTCAGCTACATAGCTGAGAGATTGGATAGATTCTTGATTAGTGGAGATTTGGGAGAGTTGAATCACAATATAAATGCAAAAATCCTTACTAATGCAGAGTTTGATCATTTTCTAGTTAAACTCTCAATTACTAAAAATTATAAACCTCTTAGAAATCCATTCAAATTTGAATTCATGTGGTTTCAAGATGAGGAATTTTTTCATCTTTTAGAACAATGGTGGAAACAGATTAAAGTCTCTGGATTGAAAATGTATTTCCTAGTTGCTAAGTTAAAAATTATTAAGCACAAGATTCTGGACTGGAATAGAGACAAATTTAATAATATTTTTGAACAAAAAAACAAAATTGAGTCTGAAATAGACTGCTTAAATAAACTAGTCATAGAACAAGTGATGAATGAAACAAGCTATGAAAAAGAAAAAGATCTTATGGCCAAACATGCTAAGATTTTATTAAAGGAAGAAATATACTGGAAACAAAAGTCCAGAGAGACATGGTTAAAAGAAGGGGACTGCAATACAAAATTCTTTCACAATAGCACTAACAACAAAAGGAGTATAAATAGAATATTCAAGATCAAAGACACTAATGATGATCTCATAGATGACCCCAAACTCATTTCTGAGTAATTTGTACATTTTTACCATACTCTCTTCAACAATCATGATTTTGCTGATCTTAGAGCCCAATGAAATGCTAACATCTATCCCCAAATTAATTACAGAAGAAAATAATAAATGGATAAATAGTAAACTTACCATTGAAGAAGTTAAAAATGCCTTATTTCAATTACATCCAGAGAAAGCTCTAGCACCTGATGGTTTCCAGGTAGGTTTTTTCCAAAAATGTTGGCATTTTCTTGGAGAAGATATTTGGAAAACTGTAGAGGCACCAGAAACTCAGGCTCACTATTATCAGAAATTAACAACACCTTTTTCACACTTATTCCTAAAAAGAATGATAGTTTAGAGCCAGGGGACTTCCATCCCATATCCATTTGTAACACCATCTACAAAATCCTCTCTAAATTCTTAGCAAATAGGCTAAAAACCTTCCTCCCATCGATCATCTCTAAAGAACAAACTAGCTTCATCCCTAATCATTCAATCCTAGATGGGATTGTAATAGCCCAAGAAATAGTTCATACAACACAATACAAAAAAGAAGTGTGTATGCTAATTAAGATAGACATTAAAAAAGCTTATGATAAAGTGGATTGGAGATTTTTGTGTAAATGTATGGAAGCATTCAGTTTTTCTAAACAATGGATTAATCTAATCTACAACTGTATCTCTTCTCCCAAAATATCCCTCTTAATCAATGGTACTCTGGAAGGTTTATTTAAAATATTACATGGTATTAGACAAGGTGATCCACTTTCCCCATTCCTCTATGTAATCATGGCTGAAGCTCTGGGTAGATCCATTACTAAGGCACACCTAGAAGGTAAAATCTCAGGAGTCAAAGTTACAGAAAATGTCCCTAATATAACACATCAGCAATTTGCTAACAATACTATACTACCTGGAACTTGCAACCACAAGGAAGAAAAGGCATTCAAAGGTATACTGGATCTTTATATGAAGGCATCAAGACAGAGAGTGAATCCTGATAAATCTGACATTTTTTTCATTAATACTCCCCCGAAAAAAATGCGCCATATTTGCAATTCCCTAGGTTATAAGATTGGCAAGTTCCCGTGCAAATACTTAGGGATCCCCTTAGATAAGGGTATGCATAGCTCTAAGCTATGGCAGAAAGTGTTATCTAAAATCCAAAATAAAAAAGGAAATTGGAAAGGTAAATGGCTCACTAAAGCTGGAAGAGCTACAATGATTAAATATGTTTTGTCAGCCATACCCACATATCAAATTTTGATCCTCCCCCTTCTAGTCAATATCAAAGCTAGTTTAGACAAACTCTTAAGAGACTTCTATTGGCAAGGTTCAATGGAGGAAAAGAAGTCAGCTCTTATAAGATGGGAAAACTTATGTAAACCAATATCCAAAGGTGGAATAGGAATTAAAAATTTACAATCGCAGAATAAAGCACTAGGTGCCAAACTCATATGGAGACTAAGTCAGGAATCTAATAGCAAATGGGCCTCTATCCTTCTAAATAAATATATACCAAATGTGAACCCCATTAACATTTTTAGATCCCACTCACATGTAAAAGGTTATCAAATTTGGAATTTTATAATAGAATCTAAAGGAGTTATTAACAACCTACTCACTTGGGATATTGGGATGGGTGATAAGGCCCTCTTTTGGGAAGATTCTTGGGGAGGATTTCCCTCTCTCACTAAATTAGGTTTCAGTCAAGAATTTATAGAAAGATGCAAAGCTATTAGGGGAAGTTTTGTAAAGGATTATATCTCTCGAAAAGGAGATTTAATATGGAAACCAATAGATGATATTCCAGTAGAATATAATGAAAGACAAAAACTTATAGATATCCTCAAAGATAGAGTAATCTCACACAACAAAAGAGAAGATAAATTAATATGGGCTTGTTCAAATAATGGAAATTATAAAGTTAAGGATGGTTATAAGACAATTATGGAGGAACATAACATGGATACCCTAGATATCCCATTGAACTTATGTAGGAACAAAGCTTGCCTCCCTAAGGCAGGAATATTCCTATGGGAAGCACTACAAAAGAGAATTTTGATTGCAGATAGAATTCGAAAGCTAGGTTTTCAAGGTCCTTCAAGGTGCCCTTTATGTGAATGCCAAGAAGAGGATGCAAATCATTTACTCCTTAATTGCACTTTTACACAAAATTGTTGGAATTGGTTAAGTAATTGCTTTAACTGGCACTCAGCTATGCCTTATGATATAGTGGACTTTCTCAAAGTGTGGCCCTCTTTAAATAAAGGAAGCTTGTATAAAGGTATATGGGTAATCTCTCCCTCTATAATACTATGAGAAATTTGGAAAGAGCGTAATAGAAGAATATTTACAAATAAAAAATTGGATCGGAGATTGTTAACTAACAAAATAGAAGCATCAATTATTGAAGTAACTAATAAAAAACTTAGAAATCAGATTAGTTGTGAAAACTCTTTTAAGTAGTGGGATAATAACATCATAAAACTTTAGCCAAGACTGATTATCCTACCACTATTTGGTAAAGAAGGAAACATAACAAAAACTGATAGAAGTAATTGTAAATGGTCACCCCCTAAAGATGGCTGGTATAAACTAAATTTCAATGGGGCATCTCGAGGAAACCTAGGTATAGAAGGAATTGGTGGGATTATACATAATTGGAAGGGGGAAATCATATCTAAATTTGCTAGCCCCATGAAACCTACAACTAATAACATGGCAGAATGTACGATTGTCTTAGAAGGTCTCAAACTATGTAAACAACTAGGACTATCAAAAATAGAAATTGAAGGAGACTCCCAAATAATAATTAATGCAATCAAAACAAGGAAAAATCCAAATTGGAAACTCAACTTGAAATTAGAAGATATTATTAAAATGCTTGACACTATCCCCCAATATGAAATCAAACACATTTATAGAGAAGGTAATATAGAAGCTGATCATCTTGCAAATCAAGGTGTAGATGGTGAAACTATGTAGGAAGAGTTTAGTTCATCAAGGTGGTCTAGTTTCTCCCCATAGCCCTAATTAAGTGTCGCTAAATCAAAATTAAAAAATATGAATATTAACACGGCCTCAATAGTTTAACCTTACAAAAACAATACGTATTATTAAATAAGATTATTAGATTAACCCAGAATTATATGATGCTCAGAATTTATTTCAAAATTAAAATATTATACAATTCAAAATACTACTTTAATGATACATAATAATATATTAAATAATTAAATTTAATCAATATTATAATTTATTACTGTGATAAAATCTACCACACTAATCCTCAATCATGATTTGGTAAGACAGATACATATGCCCACCTCCTATTGCCTGTCGGAGTTCACCATTTTTTAATGTTATATAGATCTTATATACATATGAATATTAATAAAGATCCTTATCCACCCTTAGGTGTATAAACTTGTAGTTATCATTATAGGTTAGGTCTATCTTAATTCAATGATTACTAATGGTAGGACCAATATAGGATTAGACCCGTAAGTAGGAATAATCAGCTCCAACATATATATGTTTACAATGCTCACTATTTCTTAGACTAATGAGTGTCTGAGATACTATACTAAAGAAATGAATGCACTCTGAGCCCTTTTGGGCTCAAAGCTGGATTAAGGAATTAGTTGAAACAGTTAGCTCATGTAGTATAGGGAGGGGTAAGCTTCTAGTTTCTGACCTCTGTTTGAGTAGAGGGACATATTTACCAGATATGTTTCCTCTTCACACATTGGATGGTAAAATTTAAACTGTACATATAGAACATCTTATATCCCAATATCGAGAGCAAGGATTAACAATTTGTATTAACAGATATATAGTTCCCCGAGACCTTCACCTAGCTTTTTACATTATAAGCCATTTGTAATAATTTGCAAAACCCATTTAGATTTGCTATATCATAGATAGATCAGCCTATTCCCACTTCCATTTTAAACATTTCTAAATCTATATTAATTTTTAGGAATTTAGCTCAGCCTCAAATAGTCCAACCCTTTCATAATCAATTAAGTTTTATTAATATGCTTAGTAGCTACACCCAATATAAGTCCAATTATTAGATATAGTTCTACCTCATGGCTAAGAGGAATCATATGTCTGTATTAGATATTTGATAATTATTAATATACATAATAGGATATAGATATAGTACCGTAATCTAACACTAATTAGCTCTCAATTCTCTTATCAAGGAATGAACATTCTGGATTAACAAGAATTGTCCCACCTTTTTAGGAGTGTTCTATCATGATAGGAAGTTGAGATCATGTAGAAAGTTACAATCATGTATCGATGAAATTGATAATCAGCCACAGAAGATGTGGTTGTTAAGGAGTAACTAATACGACTTTAAATATTATAGCCTCTATACTTTAACCTCATAACTACACATAAACTCTCCGAAGGTTATTTTACAAAACTAATTCCTCTGAGTTTCAAACTTCCCCGAGGGATGGAATCAAAATTGATTACCTTTGCAATGAAAGATAGTAGGGATATGGCATTTAGAGGTAGCATCATGCCGGAAAGGTGGAACCAAATTCTCAACCCTCTGCCAAATTCCACAAGAAGGGCGATTGAAAAATCCATGGGAGATCAATTTTTTGATAATGAATACACTTACCAAACCAATGGGGCAGTCATTGTTCAGTTCATAGCTATTTCAGTCTGT
The DNA here is from genome assembly GCA_027943335.1 of Chamaecyparis obtusa. Taxonomy (NCBI): domain Eukaryota; kingdom Viridiplantae; phylum Streptophyta; class Pinopsida; order Cupressales; family Cupressaceae; genus Chamaecyparis; species Chamaecyparis obtusa. The sequence continues at coordinate 119,982 of BSBK01009773.1, forward strand.
GTAGGTAGGAGGAAAGAAGACATCCTCCAGGTAGCTAGGACAATCTTTAATGAAGATCTTCTTGGAGGTCTAGAAAGAATGGTTCTTTGCATCGACAACCAACTCACCATTCCTTATCCAGAAATCATGATTAAAACTGAGGTTACCAAGCTAGAATAAATTCCACAAACACAGCGCATCCCCATTATGACCTTCAAAGATGAGGTGTGGTTTGATGCCCATTGGCTAGAGATGCTCATGAATTTGGATTTCCTTTACAACAAAATGCTTCACGGTGAGATGGACACAGTAGAGATCCTCAAATATTGGATGAGTGAGGGCTTCAACATTTTGAGTGATCTTGATAAAGTTGAGGTAGAAAACCTTCACATTATGGCTCCCGAGATCCAAAGATGCACTCGTCATTCGAAAAAGGTGGCATCTAAAGATGAATGCATCATCGTTATGAGATAGAGAGAGAATATTTGGGACTGTAAGATGGTCCAAAAGGGTGGTGCCATATGAACAACAATACATAATACCCCCCTTTTTTATTCCTACTATATAAAATACCAACAAACTTTGAACAAGTAGCGAATGCTAAGTAGTTCTATATAGGGTTATATAAGACAGGCCATTAAGGTTTATTGTAAATTTCAAAGTTTGATTCAAGCTACAAACATATGTAAGTGTTATACACTAAGTTTTCACCCTTGTTTCAAGCTCTCATAGTCTTGATAACCTAGTATAACATGGGAATCATCTCCAGGTTGTCGGACCTATGCTAACAGAGATGAGACCTCCAGATTCTAGGCTGGTTCCTCTTGGATAATCACCTTAATTTGCTTCTAGACATGAAAGTAAAACTTGAGGGGAAAAGGGATAGAAGGAATGCTTGAAAGGGAAATGACTTGAAAGAAAACTACCTACTAGGTGTTACACCGAAATTAAGGGTTTGAATCTCAGTAAAGAGGATGAAAATAATGAACAACTCAGGTCTAGGGGATCACAACTCACTAAATAGGCCTGCATGAATATTTCATAGAAGGGTCTACAATAGAAAGAGGCTATTCAGGGAAAGAGAGAGAGACTTTCACAAAAAATAGCATTCCTAAGTATTTAGACACAATCTACAACCTACAGACAAACATTCACCTCTACAACTTGGTATAAGAATGAGAAAAGATTGTTAGGGGGTTGTAGTATACCCACAAAAGCATTCAAATTAGATCATCCATAAGAATACACATGAATTGCAGAAAGAAAGAGGGACCAGGAACCCTAAGATGTCACTCAAAACATACATATACTTCAACTCAATAAGAGATAATTCAGACAAGAAAGTTTAGGGACAAAGAAGATGTCACAAAATACCTCTGCAATATTTGGATTATCAATGAAAGATTACAGAATGTGAAAAACTAGAGGTCAGGAAAAATGCCATGGATAGCCTTCCAAGAAAGACACTTTTTCTTTTACAAAATGTGAACTCTCCGCTCTAAAGCTCCAAAAATTAACTATATACATCTCCCTTTGGCACACAGGCCAGAGTCAAAACCTAATTAGGGTTACATAATTCCACATATAATAATCAAACTCTAACTTCCTTTTAGTATAATTACATTATGTAATTTTGAAAAATATCCTAGCTGATCAGATATGTCTATATCCTTGCGTGTATATCTCCTTATTGAGTCCACCTATAGACACAACTGACTTGATCCAACTACCTTTCTGCAACTTGAATTCACCATGAATGCTCAAAAATGGTACCTCACAGTGACAAGAAATGACCCATGACAGCTATGCAGGTCTTTACATCATTTTTTTCAATTGCAACTATCCTGGAGACATAAATTTTATCTACCCATTTTGTTGCAAACGATCACTAGATCAAAACCCTGGCAAAAAACCCTGTAGAGAAATATATTTGAATTTAAATATTAATGGCTAGCAGGTGGCACCATACTTTTCTTTCATTGATCGTCATCATTTAAATCTCAATCTTATTTTAAAACACAACCGTTAGATCTTTTTCCTTTTACCCGGGCACTGTGTTGACTGCAGAATTAACCTCAAGTTCACCTCAGGTTTCCTTTTTCCTTTCGGTCACAGATTCGCTAATTTTTTTAATTGACCCTAGTTAAGTCTGATGACCAAGAGATAAACCCTTAGTCACTGATTCATAGATAATCTTACTAACCCTCGGCCCATCTGCCACTTGGCAATCATCCATTTGCCCCGACCGCCTCATCAACAAACACCTTGGTAGACCTCTGACGATGGACCCACTGCAACCTTGATTCACATCGGACAGTGGGCATATGATCTCATAGGGTCAAGAGATTCTATGAGATCATACATAGATCGTAGATCTCCTTATCTCTACCTATACTCTGACATGGCCCCACTATACATTCAGTCATCACTATGTGGACCAATAGAAGATGAGCACATCAGCAAGAAAGGACCCACCCACAAGGCTCTGACAACAGAATGAAATCAATGGTTGGTGTGTAATCTCATGTGTTAGAAAAACCTCATGGGAATACATGCAAACCGTTGATCTTTATAGCTTGATAGTTCACTGGGCCTGCTAACAAAGTTCCACATCATCACCTCTGGCCAATCAAAAACCTCCACATAGGACAATGTGGAAATGGACCCACTCAAGGTTCGAAGTGCTGGGAAAAAGGGAAAATTGGTGGTTGTCTAAATATCTCATGCTCTGACAATGGCTTATGCGAAGATACACTAGTCGTTAGATCTTCCTAACTGGGACCCCACTCTGACACATTACCCTGATACCAAATCTATGGCTACTCTCATCTCCTTATGACCCTGGAATATTCCTTCAGATTATAAGACAACCATCTGATGTAGAATCTTACCACTACCTACAGATCTAACCCCACTTTGACCTGCGATTTAGTGACCGAAGGCTTTCTCTTGTATGCTAAATACTTCAATGAACCACGGTTAAACTTAGAGAATACGCGAACAAAGGTCTTCCGCTAGTTCGCTAAATAAAAAGGGCATGCCACCAGGAACTAGGAGAACTAGCGACTGAGGAAAATATAAAGCACACATGCATTTTTGGGGATTTAAGTGGCCGATAAAGTAACAAGGAAATATAATAGGGCTTAGGATTTTTTGGGACTTTTTGAGGGTAACGGCTACTTTTTGAATTTTTTAAACTATAGACCAGGGGACTAAAAGAAATTTGCAGAGGCCAGAGAATAGGGCAAAAACCCATGAAATTTTCTGAGGTGCTTGGCAGATAAAATTGTAGACCTTGGAATAGATTTAGCCAAATTTACATGGAGAAGGGAAAATTGGGTAACATTTTGGCAACTTCTGCTAGATGTCAGCCTGCTAGACATGGAAAACTAGTGGCCTTGACATATCCATTGGACATGGGGTCATCATTTGAGCACAAAACCTTGACAGAGGGACAAAACTGGAACTAGAGGGACAAACCTATGGACAGGCACTTCTTGAAAAGTAGGAAACTAACCTAGAAAATAGGGAAAGGAAACAAAACATACCTAACCTAAACTAACCAGTACATAACACTGGTCAAACAAAACCATTTACTGTTTGTGAAAAATAACTTCCCATCCTTCTCAAATTACAATAATCCACATGTTCTTGGAAAGCTATTAAAAGATAATTATAGGAGACATGTAGAATCACCTGCTTGACAAGGGTTTGACTGATATGGATTTTACTCACTTGGTCAAGTTGATTGTAAGCACTATCATTCTAAAGAGGAACAACAAGCAGTGATAAGACCTTACTTACTTGGTCAATGGGGACAACAAGCTGATTTATTTCATTCTTAGCCTCAACTTCTGGTGGAATATCATGTTGGGATGCTGGAATAATTTGTACTCCTTTGATAACCTCCATCTTGGCCAAATACCTGATAGGAAAACCATGAGAGATGCTAGACTTGGAGCTCTCCTTGATAAACTTAGGCTTCTGAGAGATTACTTTAGTCTGGTTGTTCTCTTCATCATGCAGGCTAGAAATGACTATCTCTTACAATTTGTAGATGTTCTCTAGAAGTGTGGGCTTGTCATCGAGATTGAGAAAAAAATGTTCCATCTTGTCCCAAAATTGATCTTCTTCTTGTTGTTGTTCTGGATTCTCTTCTAGGAGAAGTATACCATTGTCAAGACAATTATCATGATTTGCTAAGAACTCATTTGTCTTAACCTATTCAAAGAGAGCCTCCTTGAGATCAAGAATCTTCTGTTCAATGCTCTCCTTTTCTCCCTTAAGTTGTTCAAATCTCTCAATCTACATCTGGTAGCTTCTTTTATATGTTTTAGTTGTAGAAGCTAGGAATCCTATATTTTGCTTGAGATCTTGCAACTCTCTCCCATGAAACTCCTCATGAGCTCTCTTCTCCTTTTCTTTCTCAATCTGAAATTCATTGCCTCTATCAAACATGGCCTCTATCAAAATCCTTTGGTCTTGGACCACTTTTTCACAATTATTCTTATTAAATTCCAATTCTTCATAGGCATCCCTCTGAGCTACTAATGTTCTTTGAAAATCCTCCTCCTTTTCAGCTATAGCAGCACTAACCTTAATCAAATTTTCCTTGTAAACTTTGTTCAGCATTGCTAGATTGCTTGTAAGGGCTGCTTGGCTTTGTCACTATCCTACGATGATATCTTCATACTACTTCCATCTAGCATCAAACTACTCCTTTCCTTGTGTCCACATATTCCTTTTTTATGTTTCCAACACCTCCTTATAGTGTCTCTTTTGTGCTTCCAACCCTTTAGCGAGCTTGGCCTCATTTCTCTTGTATTGCTCTACTAGATACCTCCTATAACCTTGATCCTACTGAGACAAAGCTTGTTGTTGTTGGATCTAGGCATGATGAGCATGCTCTTTCAAGGAAAGCATCTCCTCTTGAGGTTGCTGGTATGTGTACTGATGCTGCCATGATATTGGAAGTTGAGTGGGTGGGGGGTAAGCATGAGGTGAATATTGCTCCATTCCTACAACTGGATAGTTCTGCATGAAATTAGAAGTACAACTACTCTGATAAAGCTAACCTTCATGAAATGAAGGGATGTCCTCATGAAAAGAAGGATGGTAGTCCATTTCAGGTACTAGGTCTGCTTACAACCAGTAAATGTGAACTTAGAGTCGCCAGATATGCAAAATAATGACCTCTCAAAGGTCTACAACCTGCTAGAAGCATATCAGAACTAGCAAGAACTATAAAAACCATGACCTCTTGGTCCCACCGGGCATACCAGAATTCTTATACACTAAGTTTGCACCCTTGTTTCAAGCTCACGTAGTCTTGATAACTTAGTATAACATGGGAATCATCTCTAGGTTGTGGGACCTATGCTAACTGAGATGAGACCTCCAGATTCTAGGCTGGTTCCTCTTACATAATCACCTTAATTTGCTTCTAGACATGAAAGTAAAACTTGAGGGGAAAAGGGATAGAAGGAATCCTTGAAAGGGAAATGACTTGAAAGAAACCTACCTACTAGGTGATACACCAAAATTAACAGTTTGAATCTTAGTATAGAGGATGAAAATAATGAACAACTCAGGTCTAGGGGATCACAACTCACTAAATAGGCCTACATGAATATTTCATAGAAGGGTCTGCAATAGAAAGAGGCTATTCAGGGAAAGAGAGAGAGACTTTCACAAACAATAGCATTCCTAAGTATTTGGACACAATCTACAACCTCCAGACAAACATTCACCTCTGCAACTCAATATAGGAATGAGAAAAGATTGTTAGGGGGTTGTAGTATACCCACAAAAGCATTCAAATCAGAGCATCCACAAGAATACACATGAATTTCAAAAAGAAAGAGGGACCAAGAACCCTAAGATGTCACTCAAAACATACATATACTTCAACTCAATAAGAGATAATTCAGACAAGGAAGTGTAGGGATAGAGAAGATGTCACAAAATACCTCTGCAATATTTGGATTATCAATGAAAGATTATAGAATGTGGAAAACCAGAGGGCAGGAAAAATGACATGGATAGCCTTCAAAGAAAGACACTTTCTCTTTTACAAAATGTGAACTCTCCACTCTAAAGCTCCAAAAATTAACTATATACATCTCCCTTTGGCACACAAGCCGAAGTCAAAACCTAATTAGGGTTACATAATTCTGCATATAATAATCAAACCCTAACTACCTTTTAGCACAATTACATTATGTAATTCTGAAAATATCCTAGCTGATCAGATATGTCTATATCCTTGCATGTATATCTCCTTACTGAGTCCACCTATAGACACAACTGACTTGATCCAACTACCTTTCTATAACTTGAATTCACCATGAATGCTCAAAAATGATACCTCACAAGGACAAGAAATGACCCATGATGGCTGCGTAGGTCTTTACATCATTTTTTTCAACTGCAACTGTCCTGGAGACATAAATTTTATCCACCTATTTTGTCACAAATGATCACTGGATTGAAACCCTGGCAAAAAACCCTGCAGAGAAATATATTTGAATTTAAATATTAATGGCTAGCAGGTGGTGCCATACTTTTCTTCCATTGATGGTCATCGTTTAAATCTCAATCTTATTTTAAAACATGACTGTCAAATCTTTTTCCTTTTACCTGGGCACCGCGTTGATTGCAGAATTAACCTCAAGTTCACCTCAGGTTTCCTTTTTCCTTTTGATCGCAGATTCGCTAATTGTTTTAATTGACCCCAGTTAAGTCTGGAGACTAAGAGATAAACCCTTAGTTGCTGATTTACAGATAATCTTACTAACCCTGGGCCCATCCACCACTTGGCAATCATCCATTCACCCCGACCTCCTCATTAGCAAACACCTCGACAAACCTCTTACAATAGACCCACTACAACCTTGATTCACATCGAATGGTGGGTGTATGATCTCATAGGGTCAGAAGATTCTATGAGATCATACGCCAACCGTAGATCTCCTTATGTCTGCCGATACTCTGACATGGCCCCACTGCACATCCAATCATCACTATGTGGACCAATAGAGGATGAGCACATTAACAAGAAAGGACCCACCCACAAGTCTCTGACAAAAGAATGAAATCAACGGTCGGCACATAATCTCATGTGTCAGAAAAACCTCATGAGAATACATGCTAGTCATTGATCTTTATAGCTTGATAGTTTGCTTGGCCCACTGACAAAGTTCCACATCATTACCTCTGGCCAATCAGAAACCTCCACATAGGACAACATGGCAATGGACCCACTCAAGGTTCGAAGCACTAAGAAAAAGGGAAAATCAGCGATCATCTGAAGATCTCATGCTCTGACAATGGCTTATGCGAAGATACGCCAGCCGTTAGATTTTCCTAACCGAGACCCCGCTCTGACACATTACCCTGATACCAAATCTATGGCTAGTCTCATCTCCTTATGACCTTGGAATATTCCTTCAGATTATAAGACAACCGTCCAATGCAAAATCTTACTGCTACCTACAGAACTAACCCCACTTTGACCTAGCGATTTAGCGACCAAAGGTTTTCTCTTGTTCGATAAATACTTGAATGAACCACGATTAAACTTAGAGAATACATGAACAAAGGTCTTCTGTTAGTTCTCTAAATAAAAAGGGCATGCTGTTGGGAACTGGGAGAACTAGCGACTGAGGAAAATATAAAGTGCACATGCATTTTTGGGGATTTAAGTGGCCAATAAAGTAACAAGGAAATATAACAGGGCTTAGGGTTTTTTGGGACTTTTTGAGGGTAATGGCTACTTTTTGAATTTTTTAAACTGTAGAGCAAGGGACTAAAAGAAATTTGCAGAGGCCAGAGAGTAGGGCAAAAACCCATGAAATTTTCTAAGGTGCTTGGTAGATAAAATTGTAGACCCTGGAATAGATTTAGCCAAATTTACATGGAACGGAGAAAATTGGGCAACAGTAAGTATCTAGAACCATATTATATCTAGCTGTAAAAAACTTTATGTTTATTCATTGTAGGTTCCCTCTTAAAATAGGTATTATTTGGTATGATCTTTATTATTAATTTCTTAAATTCTCTTTAGAGCATGGAAATTATGATCAATACTTACTGGCATCTACGAGCAGTGTTTCATTAATCTAATGTCTTCTCTTTGAATCTTATATATTCATATATAGATGTGTGCCCTATACACCCTATCTATTCTACTATTGACATACTAAATGTTAGATATAAACTATAGTGAATAGAATTAAGCATACCTCGATAATTTTAGAGAACTCCTCACCTTCCCTTAAGAAGTTGAAATAATATGATTAAAATAGGCCCATAAATCTGAATAGTCATAGGTTCCCAATAGCCAGGACATTAGAATAATGGACCTTATAAATAGTTCCTTCGCTCATATTGTAGTCCCCATATTGACCTGAACAACTACTTAGGCTCTCCCTATTGTGTAGGCAAGCATGGAAACTCCAATTAAGCTTACCTGCAATAGGGGTCAGTTGGCTTTTGAAGGAAAGATTATGACAAAACATGTTAAAAAGGTGATGATAGATAAACATTCCCTCATCATTAGAGCCACCTTCCATATCTTAGGTCTTGAATTTTTGAATAACAAGGATAGATATAGAGTCCTCTCCAATATCACATCCATGTTTGTAGCTATCATCTACTTTTGGGGTTTTCATAAACAGGAGATTTGGAGACTCTCCTACAGAATCTTCAAACGGAGATTTCTTGGCAATTTAGATAAAGTCCTTCAAAATATTAAAGAGGACCTTACCATTGTGAGTCCTAGGAATTATAATATGGTATCTATCAAAGGTAATCTCCTCCCTTCTACTCCTATCATAGCAACTGAGGACATGGAAGCCTTTAATGATAGAGAAATCATTGTCAAAAGAAATACACACTTTCTGTTACACTACATGCATATCCGGAAACCTGAGAAGGAGGATTTGTTCTATGAATATTGGCACCTAGATGAAGTTGGAAACATAAACATGGAGTGCTTCTCAGAATCTGAGTCATAAAACCTAGTTGATCTATGGTTTGAGGAAGGAAAGCATCACAAGAAAAAGAAAAAAAGACTCCTTGATGCAGATAGCTCTGAAACACAAGTTAGGGACCAATAAAGATAGCTTGTGGTCGGTTTAATGTTAATCTCTCCTAAAACTAGACTTATGCAGATATCATAAATATTAATATTTGATTTCTTAAAATATCATAACTCTCCTACTCTCCAGGACATCAGTTTAAGACAATTGGCTAAAGTAGTATTCTGCATTATCGTAGTATGATCTTAGTATCACCTTAAAGGAGCAGTGGTAATAATGATTAACAATATCCATTTCAAATAGTACAAAATGAATAAATAGATAAGTAATATTGGTAAATACCCTAAAACTAGATTATGTGAAAGCAAGACCAATATAATTTCTCCATCTCCCAAGTAACATTCGTTTAAGAGAAAGTAATATATACATATTTTCTATAAGATTTTGTTGTTTAAATTTAAATTATACCTAATCTACTAACTGACGGGACTGAATATGGGCTACGCTAAACTGAGATAGGGCTAACTACTTGTAAACATCCCTCAGTAATTTTTCATTGGCATCAAAGGAATGGCGATCATGGTTCACTTAGGTTTAGAGATTCAAGTACGAACTTTCATTAACTTATACTAGCTAGGATGTTTATGTCATAATATGTACATTATATACATTGTTGTGATAGAGTAATATAGGTAACTAATAATGGGAACATAAGAGGCTTTCAAACAATAGCTAGGTGAACAATGAATAAGTCTTTTTTACAACAATTAGAAGATGTGAGTTACCCCATGAATATGTGGCAGTAGGGTCCTAAAACATCCCCCACTTAGCTAAATATGAGATAGAGCTAAAATTAGTAGAATTTATAAGGATGGATACAAATGTCACTTGCCTTATTAACCAGAGGTAGTACATCTTTAAAGCATTAATGTTAGAATGTTACTTCGTGACAAATGGATTTTATTTTGGCTCTGTGTACCTATTTTTAGGAATGATTATCACTTTTTAAGCTCATGTTATATCTTCTTTAGGCTCAGGTTATATCTTAAATTATAGATGAATACTCCTAGCTAATTTTCTAGCGTGAAGGGTATGTGCAAGATCATGAGGGGCCAAACTATGCCCTTAAGTGGCAATGAAAAATCAGCAAATTAGGGCTAGTCAACTTGACGTGAAAATTTCAACTAGCTATGAACCTAATATCAAAAATTTGTAAGAATAGAATCTATAGAAAAATGAATTTAGTTTCTAAAATACTAGGCCTTTTTTGAGAAAAAGCTAGTATGATTGGTGAAAAGTATAGATTTCAATGCAGCAGTACAAAAATTTCAGGAAAAAAATAAGAAGTAGGTGTATGTCTGACCACCTTAATCATAATCAAATGATAATATTTTATTATAAGATAGTAGTAGACTCATGCCCGAATGTGACGCATATTATTTTGTAATTTTATTCCAAAAAAATAATTAATTATGAATTTTTTGCTACAACATTTTCACAATAAAAAAACTCCTGTGTCTGACCACCTTAACTCATTCAAAACTTCACAAAATTCAAAATTTTATGTTTTTTCCTTGTAGTAGGCAAAACATAGAATGTGACGCATTTTTCGGTTTCAAAAATGTTATACCATCTGAAAGTTATAGTCATTTTTCAATCAGTATATAAATCAGTAGTTTAGAGGTAGCTCAATTAGAGAATAACTAATAATTACTTATCGAATTCAAAATTTGACAGCAATTATATCAATAGAAAGCTGATATTCTCCTTAAGATACCCTTTTTGTTTTATCAAATTCGGGTAAAAAAAAGTTGTCAGCTACATTGTCAAAGTTTTGAACTGACATCGCCACTTTTTGGCCCCTCATGATCTTGCACATACCTTGAACTCAATATACATATACCTTATATTGGCTTCAGGAAACAGATTACCCAAGCACTCTTGTGCTCAAGGGTTCTATGTTTCGGTGCTCCTTTTCCTTGGTAGTATGATAATGTACTTAGAAGTTGTTACTTTAAGTTTTTGGATTAATAAAATATCTAATGGTGCTATGTCTAAAAGTTCCTTTAGATTTGTGTATGGAGGACTCTTCGTAACTATAATATGTATGCAAAGAAATGTATATTAGACTAAAATATAGTAACTCCTAGTGTCGTTTTACTTCTTACAGCCAATCTAAAAGTTTACATTAATTAAGTTTAATGGATAAGCCTTTTATCTTGAGTATGATTATCATATTTCTTAAGCATAGTTTATGGACTATCATTGTTTTAATGTGAGATATCTAAAGTAGTGTACTTTTCAGAAGTGCATGTAGTTAGTACTTTTAGATCTAGTATAGGTATAAGGGCAACGAGACCAACCACTTACGTTAAAACAGGTGGTACAGATAGAGGTAAAAGTATCTTCCTTTCTAGCACATAATTCTTTACTAGGAAAATATTCCCCTATAAATAGTTTTCAAAATTTTAGATTAACAAAAATTATTATATTATGGATTTACTAACAAAGATCATAGCCAAAGCTTTGAAATTTCAAGATGAAGAAACATCTTGAGGAACCATTGTTCAGATATGATAAATAGGGAACCAACCCTAAGACAAGCATAATTTTTTTTATAGATTGACTTCAGAAGTAAGAAAAGGGACAAAATCAATAAGTGCAAATACCCAAAGGAAGGCTTACCAGGGACCTAAGAACTTTGTAGAATAGTCTAGATTTAGCATAGTTTTGTATGAAGTGTGTAATTATATATCATTTACTTGATCCTAGAGAGTATGTCCTCCTTAAACTCTTATGTATCAGACTCTGAACTATGATCCCAGGCAAGGCTGGAGGTTTTATCAACCCTTCTCTTTCCTACCAGCGCCTGCATAGAGCGGGGTTTCTTTTCATTTCTTGTATCACTGATTTAATGATTAATAAATTATTGGCTTCAACCTTTTACCGATCAAAAAAAATAAAAATAAAAATAATTATATTTTTGAATGGGCATTTGTTAAGAAGATTTTTTTTTAAAAAAATTTAAAAAAATATAATGGAGGGGCGGGGGCCACCACCTTCCCTCACCCCTCGGTGGTCATGCACAAAGCACGGTATGCTTGCGACACACTATCGTGCACAGGGCAAGGTACACTTGCCATGTAGAGGCTACCGTGCGCATGACATGGTACACCTGCCATGCAAACGGTGTCATGCACATGCGCAAGCCTTGTGCAAAAAGGTAAGTGGATAGTGTTTTAAGTTTTTTTTTTTTTTATACTTATATTTTGTTTTATATTAAATGTTATTTATAAAGTTAGTTAAATTAAATTAAATTTAGTTTATTTAAATTTTAATTTATTAATTGGTTTAATTAAATTTTGTTTATTAATTTGGTTATTATTTAATTTAGTTAAGATTTAGCTTAATTAAATTAAAAATTATTTAACTATGTTAAGTTAGAATTTATTTAATATTTAAATTCAATTTGTTTATTATTTGACTTAAATGGAAGTTAAGATTTAATATATTATTCTTATACTAGTGACTTAAATGTATTCAAAATTTTGCTTCTAATCAAAACTCTTGGATTATTGCATTTCTTTAAAGAATTATGGGCTATCTATACTATGATCTATTAGGTTGATTTTAAAAATTACATAATTTGGGTGCATTCAATCAAAATGAAAATGGTCTAAACTCTACCTATTTCTCAATTTAAGATGTAATTCATATGTATCTTAATTTTGGTATATATCTTAACTAAATGAAATAGGTTGAATTATTTCCCTATTGGCAACATAAAATTAACATGTGTTTTGTTTATACTGAAATCGGGTGTTTTGTTCAGTGGATTCCTTAGGATGAATATAGGGAATATTCTTTCATTAAGGCATTGTCATAATGTTTATGTTAAAGATTCTCTTAGTGGCTTTATGTGTTACTATACTTGAATGTGATTATGATCAATATGGAATTTAAATGCTTATGGTTAGAAAATAGTTTACCATGATGTGAGTGTTGTATTCTTCATTCCTGGAGTGTCTTGTTTTCTTATTGTGATATCGGGCACTAGATGACCTAGGGGAAAACAAAGGTCAGGGTATGTGTCAGTTGGACATGTTTTCAGTTATATTTGGTGTATGTGTGTGTGTTCCAATTATCATCCTTGTTTTGACCATTTGGGCTCATGTTGTGTTGTGTTCTGCTTCATATTCTATATAGGGGATTATGGTGTTGACATTTTATGTCCTATCCTTGGGATCATGAGTATGTTCTTTTGTGGACACTTGGAGAGTATTTTTTGATATTATGGTTATGTGAGAACCAGTGTATTCATGTTATTTTTTGGAACATTCCTAAGGGACATTATTATCATCTTGTGATCTATGTGAGATCTATGAGCCTAGGGTAGTTTACCTAGATATGTAGTAGGGGTGGCTTGCAATAAGCGTCGGGGCCCACATGTGGCTGCCAGGATCACTTATTGTAAGTATCTATAATCAAGTGATAACCTAATATAATTAAGGGGTACGTAAATGAACTTAATAAGATATGATTCCTTGCCCATGCTTGAGTGCTAGTACAGACTAAGATGGGAATGGAGATGATGCTTGCCACCTTGAGAGGTATGTCTAGCATAGTTAATGGCTTCGTCTGTATGAGGAGTCATTGATATGTTTATGGTCACTTGAGTGCCCAGATCCAGAGTGATTTCTAGGATGAGACTCAAGGGTTAGACGTACATGATGACACCTTCCTATGCATAGTCTAGTTATTCTACATGTGTCAGATGCCTCTGGATTAGTGAGTCTTACCTATCACTATCTTTTGTACATTTTGAGTTAGAGAGCTTTAAGGATCTTCTTGCTTAGTGTTTTTATCCTTGATTTGATGTTTTCTATCCAACTGGGATGTGTTGTTACCTCCTTAACATGGTGGGAGTGGACCATTTAGGTTCACCAAGTTGGGTGGTAGTGATTCTGTTACCATTTGAGACCCGACGTTCATTTACCAGTGGTTGATGATCCATGTGGCAGTTGATTCTTCTTGATCTTCATTGATGGATTTGTAGTTTTCTTCTTCTTTGTGATCTTGTATCTATGTATCAGTTATTTAGAGATATCATGTGTACTTCTTTTCAGTTATTGTATTACATACCCTGCGACATGTGCAATGGATGTAGGTTATTATGGATACTTTGGGGTACAAGTTGTATTTATGTTATCTTATATGTGATGTTACTTTTATCTTCCATTTGATTATATGATTTTTGTAATTGTACCTAATATAAATTAATTAATTAATATTAATGTAATCTTCATCGAGGAACCCTTGAGAGTTGTAACCTGTGTTGGTTGTTTGTATTAATGTGAGTAAATGGTAATTGCTTTCGCATTGATGTTTATCTTGTATGTTAAATTTAAAAAAAAATTATTATACAAACTTAGATGCATGTTTAGGTTAAGTTCTCTTGGGTTCCCTAGTGGGGCATCACATAATGATTACATCTATAATAAATAATCCTCAATCTTGGTAAAATGTTTAATGAATCTGTTGTAACTATTTATATAGATAAATGTGCCATAACAGATTACTTATATGTCATTTCCTAGATTGCTCAGTAAACACAGTCAATTCTACTTGGTAACTATATTGGTGCTCGGTGTCTAGTGTGCTCGGTGTTTACTAACACTCGGTGCTCGGTATACTCTGATGCTCAGTAAAATTGCTATGGTGCCTAGTTAAGTCTATTTCCATTTAGCTCTCGGTACTTCCTTATGAATACTCAGTATGAAGTCTTGTTTGTTTAACCGACTAGCATGTGTAGCTTGTAGTTATCCCTTTTACCGACTAATCAACATAGATAACTAACTGATCTAATTTGATACTAATGACAACACCTTAATGCTCAAATAGAGATAACAATCTCCCCCCTTTGGAATTAGTATCAAAACTTGTAATGTATATACATCAATATATCTTTTCACTATCCTTACTTCATATATACATGACAAAAATTTCAAAAACCTTACATAACTCCCCCTCGGTGCATACTCCTAGTATGTATGTAGTACACTTAGAATATAATTATACAATTTGACATATAAATTATATTTCCCCCTTTTTGAGATTAATGCCAAAACTCAATAATATGTACTTACAACTTGTCAAAAATGAGCTGATGGGTTTTCTTCAAAGAAGCTAAGAGGTTTTCCCATTCCTCTTTCAAGTTGGTGAGAGAAAGGTACTCAATACCAACTTGGGCATGCATGTCAAAGATGTTCTCCAACACTAAAATCTCCGGTGTTGCAACTAAATCTTGTGCTTTGACAATATATCTCTCAATTATATTCCAGTGGGGAAGAAACTTCATTTGTATCTCGATAATTTGATCACTTTTTTTATCCTCCTGCTTCCTCAACTCTCCTCTCAACTTTCTGAGTTCTTGAACTTTTAGTATATGCTTAGGAAAAGCATCTAGCTCTATTAAGGAGGCATTTGCACTGGCTTGGATTTTGGTATCCAACTTTTTAATCTTGTCACTAATCTCACCAATGAAAATCTCCATAGTGCAAAGCTTAATTAACATTTGAATTATATTCTAAGTAATAGATTTTACATCATTAATTACCTCAGAAAGATTTACCTTATTTATTGCTACTTCGAGGCTAATCATTTTTGCCAATTTGTCCTATATTTTTTATTCTGCCCTTTCTTCAAGTCTTTTCTCTACATCAATGTTTGATGTGTTGATTTCTTGTACAAGAGTGGCAAGTTGGTCCATAATTAGTATGTCTTCATTTATTTGGACCTTGGGGATAACCTATTGCAATATGTCTATTACATCCTCAAGAATTTGTTTTCTCTTACACTCTTTCTTCAGCTTTTCCTGAGTTAGCTTCCTTGTGCATAGTTCCCCATATTTTCTCAATTCTTCAGGGTCTAAGGTCCTCGGGTCACATTTAGGTATCTCAATTACTTCATCAAGTGTGACCGACCATTTACCATGATTTTTCTTCTTCTTCTTTGGCTCTTTTTGAGAAACTTTAACAAAAGGAATAATGTGCTTTACCTCAACACTTGGTGTTTCTTGCCCGAAAGACACATTATCTTGCTTCTTCTACTCCTTGGTAACCTTTGTGTTGCTTGAATGAGATGAAGCCTTTGATGTCATGTCTGGTGGTGTGGTCTCAGTAACCTTCAGGTCATCTTGGTCCTATGTCTTTGCCTCTTTTTTGTTAGGCTCTTTTGTCTCAACAGGTGTGCATGTCCCTTGTTCCCCTGATGTGTCCTTTAGTTTCTCGAGGACTGAGCCTTTGGGTTTCTCCTTAGAAATTATTTCAACTACTTCCACTAGGATAGGAAAATCACCTAGAATAGATCTTATTGCTAGCTCAGTAGTGAGTCCCTCATCTTGTGTTTGTGCTCTAGCAATGGTAACATCCTCATCATCTTGAATGTCATCAAGATCATCGTTTGTGATGTCCTCAATGAGTACATCAAGTGCATTATTTTCAATCCCTTGGATTTCAACTTGATCGGGTGCATCCTGAGTTAAACTCACTTCCTCGATGGCATCTGTTGTATCAAGTATCTTGATATTTGATATGTCAATATTCTTTCTTGGTGCCAAATATGCATCATCTTTATGAATTCCCTTCCCCTTTCTCTTTAATTTCTTCTCAGGAATAATGGCTAAGGCCATCTTTTCTGACTCTTCCCACACTTGTATAATTGAAGTCCAAATAAGTTCACTATTCTCATCTATGTCTGCCACATTTTCATCAAGTATATGCAGTGCCTAGTTCTTTACTCAAAATCCCTTTGAATATTTGCTCATGAATTCCTCAATTTCAAAAATTTTCAGTGTAGTAAATGCCAAAACTAGGGATTGTTCCCTCATTCTTTTCTCAGTATCCAAGGCATAGGACCACTTCTATGAAATTCTATCTTCTAATGCCTTGGGTAAGTATTTGACAAACTTAATTGGTACTCTCTTGAATCTTATCATCATCTGTATAATTGCCTCTTCAATTTTATTCTGATCATCAGTTGACAAGTGTTCAAACCGACTAATTACAGGATCACTCAATCTGCCATTTTCAATTATCTCTTTAGCTATTTCATCTATTGATTGACTCTTATTTACAACAACTTTTAATTGATCATTATCATCTTCATCATCATCTAAATCATATTTTCCTCTATTTAACTTTCTTCTTTTTCTAGGGACCTCACTAATAGTTTTACTACCTCTTTTCTTATATGTCTTTTTCGGTGTAGCTATAGTTGGCCTTGTAATATTTTAAACTCCTTTCTTTGATGGAGGTGATCCTACAATTGTTGACCTTTCTTGTACCTTTGTCTAAACTTCTAACTACTTCTTCTTTGGAGTAGGGGTAGTAGAAACCGGTGTAGATTCCACATCATTGTCAGACTCAGTTTGTTCACTATTATGTGTTTTTTCAAAAATAAGTAACTGACCTTTGGTTGCTACCTAGTCGGTGTACTCTCAAATAACTAGGCCTGCTTTAATTCTTTGACTTCTTTGTAATTTTCTTGATAACTAGGCTTGCTTTAATTCTTGTCTTGGCCTCTTCATAGGTTCCAAACCTTTTTGCGTTAACATCCTTCGGTACAGCCAACAAAGCTTTTATTGATTTAGAAGAAAAATCAATGTCTAATTTATATCCTATGGGGGATAATGATTTTGTTCTAGGCTCCATAGCCTTAATCAATGTGTGAATGGTGTCAACTAGAAAACAAATATCATGTTCATAATATTGTACTAGTTGATGTGGAATTCTTCTTTTAAATTGTTCAAAATAATTATCTAAAACATTGTTGATATTATCTCCCGAGCCTTTAATCAAATCTAAAATTTGCACTATAACTGGCTTGCCAGTTGACCACTCTGTATTACTGACCGATGGGGAAAATATTTGCACATAAAAGAATATGCAAACCATTAGGGATCCAAACTTACATGTGTTAGATTTTTCTGACTGGATTTTCTTCATGTTCTCGTCAATCTTCTTCAAAAAGAAGCTCGAAAAGGTCCAGATGATATCCTTTCTTGACCATTCAGTAAGATATGTCAATGGCTCCACATGGTATACTATTCAATCTAATTGACTGATAAATCTTATAACCAATGACATGAGCTGCATATTTTACTTTAGGATCCTTGATTGTATTGATCTTCATAGCTCGGTCATCCCACTTGGCTCCTGTGTTCTTCTCAATTTCTACCCTAGATGCATTGTGAATTGCTTTAGCTTTATCTGTGGTAGGGTACCCAGTAACAGCATGAATCATTTTCTTAGTTATTCTGATTGACTCATCCAACCAAAACTTTCCATCATGGAACTGACTGAGAACAACCCTAACCAACAACCCTAACCCAATCACTTTTGAACTCTCTAAAAAAAATTAGGGCATTCACCAAACCTAGTACTTCTAGTTGCTGGTAATCAGATTTTAGTTTACCATCTTCTCCATGTAGCCTCTAATAAGCTACATATTAGTCAAAATCTCCAATTTCTCCTATCTTGCGGTGAATGTATGATCATACGTCCTTGACTAGTAGAACCCTAGGTGGGATGCTTGAGAAAACTCCCGCTTGATCAATTTTTGATGCAACTTTGGGATGAAGTTTGTATCAGGGTTCGTTACATGTTGCACAAACAATAAGATTGACTTACTCCTCCTCTGCAAACTTAGACTTGTTCACCTTTGATGCAGATGCCATAATTTCTTAAAATAGGGTTTCGGTACGTATGAATATGAACAGCTTGGTAGTAGCAATACTTACAAGAAAGTGTCGATGAAATCACTCAGAAGGTTTTGAAACTGTGCTCAAATACTCTGAAAATCCTTTGCTCAAAATCACTCTGGAAACTCTTTGCTCTTTGTAATCATTGGTGAAAAATGAACTAAGTTCATCATTTATTTATAACTTTTTTTCAAATTCCCACTTAATTTTTTTTTAATAAATGCTCGACCTACTCACAACTCAACGACAACTATCAAAATTGGTGAGTACCACAAAATACCAATAGCTTGGTTAACACATAAATTTTCATTTGGTTAATACTGATGCTCAGTTAACCTTGCATAATAATCACTAACAGGTAACTCCTTACTCGGTTTAGCATATACCAACTGTAAACTCTTTAAAGTCCAAAATTTATAAAACCATAATGCATATTAATTCATGTGGATTTGGTATATGCACATCAAATATAAGGAACCGTATGTAAAATATGATCAACTTGAAATATCAGTTACATACAAACCTTTTTCAGCTTAGGTGGAGGTGCCAATGTCATCCAATCCAATGGATGAGGTTTCACTGACTCCATTGCTTGACTCAACATTATCATTAGATGCCTTTCTCCACATAGTATTTCTTATTCTCATGATATCTATAATTGTATTTCCATTCTCAAAAACTTGTTCTTCTGGTGCTCGGTCTTTGCAATATTTACTTAGGTGACCGACTTTATGACAGTGTAAGGATGCCATACTAGTTCTTGTCCAGCTTCAAGATTTTCCAGCCCATCTCTTCCTCATTCAATTTGTTGCAATATGTTCATACCTTCCACATATTTTGCAGGTAACCCATGTGTTATAATCCCAAATGTAAGCATTTCCTTTTCTTCTCGGTTGATAGGTCTTCTTCTTTTCTTTCGGTGTCCAGACTTGCTTCATCTTTTTTCTACATTCTTGTGAGGTGTGTCTTTGCATGTTGCAAGTGTGATAGTTTTTCTCCATGCTGGGTTTGTTAGGATTCATATTCAACTTAGATCTACATTCATATGCTTGATATCCAAACTTTTTATAATTGTAACAATGACCATTAAACTTAGGAGTGGTTTTAGGTTTACCTTGTGCTTCACTCCTGCAAATATTTGAAGTGTGGCCTAGTTTACCACATTGATATCATGTCAATGTCTTAGGTCTCTTATTCTAGTTGTTATTCATGTGCTTATCTTTTTTAGATGATTCTCCTTGCTCGGTATAGCCTAATGCAGTAGTGCTTCCAAGTCCTCTTTGACTAATCAAAAAATCATCAATTTTCTTAGAACTATCTTCAGCCTTTTTCATCATCTCATTATGTTGTTTTGCATCTTAACTTCAGTTCTTAGTTTTCATTTTCTTCCTTGAGTACTCCAATATCTTCAAGTTTCCTTGATAAATCATTATTCACTCGGTTGATCTCTTGGCTTACAACAATCATCTGATTGGATATTTCAAAGTGATGTTCAGTAAGTCTTAGTATTTGAGTTTCCTTCTCTTGTAGTTCTTCAATCATTTGTCTTCTATCTTCAATAGACAAATTTATTTCTTGATCAGCTTGTCTAGCATTGTTCATCACATCAATCATTCTTACCATTTGTGTCCTTTGATCGATCTATAGAGCTTTCACTTGTTCAGTCAACTAAAGACTTTTATCAGATAAATCAAAAATTACACTTTTAGAACCATCATAAATACTGCCTGAACTAGATCCAATGCTCTCAAATAGATCATCAATATTTTCTCGATGATAGTTAGTCTCACATTCCAAAATAGCCATGTTCTTTCTCTGAACCTTTAACTTTTTCAATGCATCCTTAGCTAGTTTGTATTGCTCAACAAGAATCTGCATCTGAATCTTTTGATTCTCTAAAGTTTTGTCCAACTTATGTCTCTCCATGTTTAGATCTTTCCTCTTCAGTGATTAAACCTTCCAAATAAGAGATCTATCTCTGATACCAATTATTGGAATGGAAAGATAAGGGACTGAGAGGGGAGGGGTGAATCAATACCCTCAAAAACTTTAAAGTGATTTCTTAATCTGCAAATAGTAGTAACTAAACTATCCAACTAAATCCATTATTTGTAACATTTATTCAAATGAATTATAACTATAAAGTGCATGAAAACAAACAATAAATCAATCACATAACACAGATATTTTGGTTACGCAGAAACTCTTGTAAGAAGGTAAAAATTGCGGTGGGGATGAGACCCACAAATTCTTCACTACTGGAGATAATAAAGTATGTCGGTTAAGGATACAAGTTGTGATCACTTCTGGTGATCTTACCCTATTAGAAGTAACATTTAGATCGACTAGATCTACCTTGTTAAAGGATTTAAATAACAATACTTGAGTGTGTACTCGGTTAAGAGATTTACAATCAGACTGTTAAGTCTACTCTATAAAGAGATTTTGCTAACTCTGTTACAATGATTAGAGAATAATAGAAAGTATCTATAATTGAAAACTAAACTAGTTCGAATTAGATCTATGATATACTTAGTAAATAACACCTCAATGTGTAGTAGTATGTCCTTTGTTCATCTCAATAGCCTTGATTGATTCTAAATAGACTGAATTGTATCTCTGAATACTACTCAAATCATGTCTAAATTCTGATGTCTTGAAGGCAACTACTGCTTCAAGATCTCCTTGTTCACCCATTTTTCAAAATGACATGAATTACAAATATATAACATACTTCTATGATTTCCATAACTTTCATGACCTAATTAGGTTTACATCTTCTTAGGAAAAACCTAAGATGTACGGTATACAAAATTAACCTAGATCTTAACAGCATTAGATTTCCACAATCCATTAGTAATGCAATGAATTTATGGATTTGATTGTGTGTGTATTTTTAGCATCAATCGAATCCAAAAATTCATTGCATTAACCTAGATCTGACAATTACATAGGGATCATCATCACATTTAATGATTACATCTATAATAAGTAATCCTTGATCTTGGGAAAGTGTTTAATGAATCTGTTGTAACCGTTTACATATATAAATGTGCCATAACAGATTACTATGATGTTTCCTTGATTTCTCGATAAACATAGTTAATACTGCTCGGTAACTATATCGGTGCTCGGTGTCTAGTGTGCTTGGTATACTCTAATGCTCATTAAAACTGCTCTGGTGCCTGGTTAAGCCTATTTCCATTTGGCTCTCAGTGCTGCCTTATGAATACTTAGTATGAAGGCTTGTTTGTTTAACTAACTAGCATGTGTAGCTTGTAGTTCTCTCTTTTACTAACTGGTCATCATAGATAACCGACTGATCCAATTTGATACTAATGACAACACCTTAATGCTCGAATAGAGATAACATGACATATCCAAATCTTGGAGTATCTATTTTCTTCATATCATATGGTTGCTATAGTCACTATAAACATAATGTGTGTCTTCATTAGTTTTATCTTTTGTGTTGCATGTTAGCAATACATATATCTCCTTCCTGTCATCGTTATTTTCATATTTAGCTTCCTTTTTACATTCATAGATAATATTTTTCTTATGCTAAAAGGAAAAATGTCCATATTTTTTATAATAATAACACTGAACAAATTAATTATGATACCTTTGAGAACTTTTTCCTCTATTAAATATTTTTTCTTCCTCTACCCCTTACATGAGTGTAAGTACAATCTTCTTCATCACTTCTTT
The DNA here is from genome assembly GCA_027943335.1 of Chamaecyparis obtusa. Classification (NCBI taxonomy): domain Eukaryota; kingdom Viridiplantae; phylum Streptophyta; class Pinopsida; order Cupressales; family Cupressaceae; genus Chamaecyparis; species Chamaecyparis obtusa. The sequence goes on from BSBK01009773.1 coordinate 142,473, forward strand.
TTCTTTGTTAAAATTTTGCATCTTCCTATTTTCTGTACAAAATAATTTTGATGCTAATTTGTTTCACTTATTTATTCCTTTCACTTAAATACTTGTTCATGTGACTCTATATTTCTATTTTAAGCTCATTTGTGTACATTGAATCTATAAGCCTATCTATAAATAGAGATGCCAATATCTTTTATTCTTTAAAAGATATAACTACAAGACCATATTTTTTAGGCATTATTATTAAAAATTATATATATATTTTTTATTAAGCATGGCCTATTTACATTTACTTCATTAATCAATCACACTATATGAGTAAATAAATCTCATGAACTTTAAGGCTCATACATTTCCAAAATTTTAACATTTGATATAAGCATTTGTAAATGGATTATTTTTACTCTTTTAGTACCTTGAAATGGTTTTGCAAGGGTATCCCATACTTATTTTTCATTTGAAGTGGATGTGACAATTGGGAGGAAAGAATTATCAAGACTTCATGCTATGAGCCACAATTCATTCTAATCCTTTTTTTTTCTTTTCTTGCAGTATACATTTCTCATTTTTTGTGAGCATTGCTACATCCTTTAGTTATGACTACACATGTTATTAACATGATCCAAAAGATCTTAGCATCTAAATAAAATATTCATTTAAAAGCTCCACAAATTATATTTACTTTATTAAATAAGGAATTTGTGCTTCCTAGTTGGGAAATCTAAGTCAGGCAGGTAGGGTGGGCTCATTGGAGATGACCAAGATAATTTGAAGGTGGCTTATGTGGTGAATTTGGAAATTTGAACAATGAAAATGGTTGAGGTGGCATTATCCCATCATGGAATCCTTTTGGCTTCTCAATTGGGATGCCACAACATAATCATTGAATGAGACACTCTTAATTTCATCAAGATGTTGAAGGGTTGGTAGCCCTACGGTGGATGGTTAGTGATATCATCTCCAAAAGAAGAAAGTATTTTTCCATGGTGCACAAAATCATAATTCATCTCACCCTCCATAAAAAATTAACTTTTGAGATAGATTAAATATTATTGATTAATATAATACCTCAATTAAAATTTGGGCTGCTCTTCAAGATGTGCTTGATGCGACATGTGTTGTAATATCTCAAGATAAACTCAAATATGTTTATAGATGTTCCACCACCCAATTTTTTTATAATAATTTTCTACGAAGGTAAAGATAATTTATGATGATAAGGAGAGGCTATTTGTGGGAATCATTTCCTTGGTTTTCCTCAACACCTATTTTAGAAACTCTTTTCTATTTGGTTTTCCTTGCTCTATTTATGTTGGATTTCCTTCCAATTACCAAGCTAGAATTGGAGGAGAGATCATCCATACTGAAATTGACAAGTATAAGGATTTTAGGAATATCTCTATCCTTTGGCCTATTCTTGAGGTGGTAAATGTAGCTAATTATGTGGAGGGTATGAAGGGTTTGAATCAGATTTGTCAAATATTTTTACTAAATCCTAGAATAAGGTAAAGGTCACCATTAGTGGGGTCTTCTTTGTGGTCTTCATGAAATATTTTGCTACTATTACTGGGTTGGAGGATGAAGGGATAACCCCTCATAAATATTTAAAGGGTCATTATAAGAATGATTTCAAGAAGTTTATCTTCCCTAGTGAAAAGATTTATCATCTTCAAAATGGCTTCAATTAGAAAATTAGAAAGAACTTTCGAGTAAATAGAAAGATGTGGCTTTGGTTCTCATCAAGTTCATCACTCTCAATGGTAGATTCAAATATTTCCACTCCCATTTACTCCATATGCTTGATTATTTCAAACATCGCATTAAGCGAAATTTAACTTCCTAGATTCTTTTTCCACTTTTTCTACCCATTAACAAAACAAAAAATTAAATGGGATCTTCCTTAACTTATACTTAGAATTCATAAAAATCTCTATTTAGAACTCACTGAGCTATCTTGGACTTTAAATCTCCCTTATTGTTGTTGAATTGTCTAACTAGAAAGATGGGAAAGATGGGAGAGGGGTTTCCACCTATCCTATAAATACTCCTCCTCCTATTTCATTAACTATATTTAATTGTCCAAACAATTTAAAGATGAAAGTTGTAAGCAAAATATATATCCTAAAGGAAGTCTTTGAATTGTGATAGTGCTATCATGATTCAAGTGTGTAGTTTTTGAGTCATACTCATTGGCTTATGTTTCATGAGTAGTGGTTCACAAGAACCCATCTCTTATGAGAATGAATGCAACACTTAGCACTCATTGTGTTGGATGTACGTGATGCTCTCACAGATGAAGCATCGTGACTTCCCAAGAGGTCATCTATCCTAGTGCTACTCCAGCTTGAGTGCAGTTAACTACAAAGTTTCCTCCATGGTTAAACCCATTTTTCTTGCAGCCTCATTTGAAAAATCTTTAGCATGTGTTTTGTCTTATGAACTATTCATTAGAAATCTCCCTCAACACATCAATTGATATATTTTCCACAACACGTCAAATTGTGATAGTGCTATCAGGATTCAATTGTGTAGTTTTTGAGTTATACATATTGACCCATGTTTCATTAGTAGTGGTTCACTAGACCCCACCTCTCATGAGAATGACTGGAACACTTAGCACTCATTGTATCTACATGACACTCGCAGAGGTGAAGCAGTGAGACTTCTCAGGAGGTCACCTATCCCCATGCTAATCTAGCTCGAGTGCACTTAACTATATAGTTTCTTCCATGGTTAAATCCACTCTACTTGCAACCGCATTTGTAAAACCTTCAACAAGTGTTGTTCCTTATGAACCATTCATTAGAAATCCCCTTGAACTCATCAATTGAGATAGTTTATAGAACAAGTTAGATTTTGGTGGTGCTATCAAAATTTAGCTGTGTAGTTTTTAATCATTGACTCATGTTTCATGAGTACTCTTTTATCATTGACTCATGTTACATGATGGCAACACTGTGATTCATGACTTTGCGCCCTAACATGTTCTATCTCTTCTCTTCCCCCCTTTGGCATGGACTCTTGAATAGGCTTCGTCACTTCTGGTTGGTCCTTCTCTAAGTGATCTTCCATAACTAGGAGAGTAAGTTTGCCTTGTGTTTCTTTCCATTCTCTCCTCTCTTTGACCCATCTATTGCATTTGAGACTGAATCTTGTTTTCTTTGTTATGTAAAATTGATCTTGCACATTGGTTTTGAGTTCAATCAAGGTTGTATTTGCCGATACTTTTATCTGGTAATTTCAGATACTTTCATGAATGAGTATATTTTTGTGCTTATTCGAAAAACAATGTAAATTTTTATTTAATATTTATATTACAATAAAGTGGTCCTCAATTCTTCAAACTAATTAAAGTAGCACAGCATGTAAGAAATAAACACAAACAATTCCAAAGAACTACCCAACCTCCCAAAAGGAAAAAATATATTTATAAATAAATCCATTCAATATCTCCGCTCATATATTCTTAGTTATGAAAAAACTGTCGGCTTTCTATGCAATTTTCATCCTTGAATTTCCTATATATGATACAAATGTTTAACCGTCAACTTTTGTAATCTACATTTCCCATACTCTGTTTTACTGCGATAGAGTTGTATATAAAAAGGTGTGCTCGCTACAGCGATTGTTTTGTCTGTCAAATGGAGGGATCAGGTAATAATCAGGGGATGAGGACGCGCCGCGAGATAGTTGAAGATAGCCTGGGCAATGCTTACCGAATAACACAAACCTCGACGATAACAAATGATTCTCTTGGAATGAGGCATATTAATTTGCTGAGTGTAAATACTGAGGGATACGGATTTGTATATCACACTTACATTTGCAATGATGGGGAAATTGCCGATGAAGCGATTATAGATTATTTTTATGGCGACATAACGGACCCAGCGAGATATCATCCTCCAGAAAATCCAACGCAACGCCGAGGTTATGATATTTTGCTTATGACTCATAATCAGATTGCAGATCCGCGTTATGCAGAAATAATCAATCGAACTCGTTTTGATGAATGGAATGTGCGTTTAGAAATATATGATGAAATTTATGAGCACAGTAGCGTTCCAGCAGCGATTACATGGGAGGAAGCTGCGCAAATTGTTGGATCACCCACGCCATGCCTTATTGGAAATAATGATCCTGAAAATGTTTGTTCAATTTGCCTTGAACCTTTTGGAGACGCAAGCGAGGAAATAAAGCGGCTGCCATGCTACCATATATTTCATTACCAGTGCATTGTTAGATCTACTCAATGGCAGAATCGATGTCCCATGTGTCGACGTGAATACGACAGCCGCACTGGCCAATTGAGTGAAGTGCCCTAGGTAACATATTTTCGATTTAGTATTAGAGACGCTATCCTCCATTTCTGGCCATTGAACAAGAACATGTGTTTTTTCAAAGACTTGATCACATCCGCAAATATCTTATTGCATAATATTGGTGATGACATCAATACTAAATGGGGCTGTAATGTTAATTTCAGTTGAACTGATATAACTTTCTTTCTACTCGTTTCTAAGAGCTTATCTAACTTTCATGCAATATGCATTATTATTTGTTAATTGTTATCTTTTTCCTACCAAGATTTTCTGATTTGTGAGTTTTATAGATTCTTCTGTTATTAGAAGTGGTGGCTGTTTATAATTCACCATTTTAAACTTCTACATTTTCAATTTTAATTATAGATATTTTTGTGTTAAGTGAAAGGGATTACAATGGGTTTTTATGAAACGTAGAATAATAATAATAAGTCTAATATAATTGGTTCATATATTGTCTCAAAAATAATAAAAACTAACAACTCAAAGAAATAGAAAAACTTTTTGTTACTTTGCATTGCATCCAGAACTTTTGAGATTTTTAATTGATTCTAATGTTTGTTGATCATTAAATTTAATTTTCTAAAAAAATATAGCTAGTATTAGCTGTTTTCATTTTTAATTACTAGTGACACCCAAAAAAAATTCCTTTTTATTTGTTATGTGGAAAGGTAAATCCATTTCTTAATTAGTTTGATGTTCAAGTGGAAAATAATTGTATTGTTCTACAACTTTTAATGTTCTATTTTTTGAGTGGTATAATGCAAGAGAGGGATGTAATAATATTATCATTTTTGTTAATAACATTTGTTCTTTTGAAATTAAGTTTTTAAATCTATTTTAAAAAACTTGGTGTGAAATCTATAACTTAAACATTTGTACATTTTAGAAATTATTTAAAAAATATTCTTAAATATTTAAATCTTTCGAAAAAAATTAAAATAATGCTGAAAAGGAGGCTACCCTACTGGGATATGGGGTAGTTTTTGTCTTCCATCATCATTTAGTCTTATAATGTAAAGTAATGTTTCACTATACAATTTAGAGTTGACGAATATAATAATTTTATAATAGAAAATAAGCTTAAATTGGCTCACTAGGTTATCAAATGCACATAGTAAATATGAATTGGCCCATAGATTTCAGTAGAATTATTAGTCCCTACCGATTGATAGGTGGGAACTAATGTCATCTAGTCTTTTAGCATCAGTTTTCTTTTTAAAAAAATTGCCTCATGTTTTAACCTATATTTTCTACTAATATCTTTATTAATCTAATTTTCCTATTTTTTTTATTGGTTTCTCTATTTTTCCTAATATTTTTATTTATTTTTAGTTCAAAACATATTAAATTTGGGTGGTCTTGAAGACAACAATGAGTGTGGCTACACAGGCATGTAGAAAGATGTGTGGTATCTTATATGACTATTCATTGTTTTTAATTATCATGCAAAGTGGAAACTTTGTCGTGGAAGAAGAAATACAACTATAGTTTATTTGAGTTTATTTTTGGTAGAGGATGACATTCTGAAAGTACCATAGCCACCATGCAAAATCAAATCAGACTAGAATCATCAAATTGCTCAATCTTACAAATTATTGTCAGTAGCAATCTAGGAAAGGCAACAAGAGGCAATGTTAGGAAGAATATATGTTATCACCTAAATAAGGTAGAATCATATCTCCACCAAAGGTGCGTCATCTTTCACTATGCGATGAAATTTGTGCAACATATGGAGGATGATAATGCGATATGTGCACTAAAGGTAGATCTCACACATAAAGTATAATGTGATAACAACTATCAACATGTAAAGTAGGATTTCTCCAATACCATGTACAAATATAGGTAAAAAATCCTAGGTGTCTAATATGAAAACTACTATGCAATGGATTATCCTGTGTAAGCTTAAGTAAAGTGTAATTAGTAAAAATTAAATTGCACCGACACACCCCCTTAAGTGTAACACTACTATGTAATGGATTATCCTATGTAAGCTTAAGTAAAGTGTAATTAGTAAAAATTAAATTGCACCAACACACCCTCTTAAGTGTAACTAATGGGAATCAACTTAAACTCACAGTGAAAGATAGCTCTCGACTACTAGGCCATGTTAGGTACCCATGTACAATGAAATCTCTCATAAAGCGTAGAAAGAGAGAAAACCTCATGAACAAAAATCCCCTCCAAAAAGAGATATGGAAACAAAAAAAATTCATGGATGGAGGACTCAATAACCCCCAAGGGATACATACATCATGCATATATGATCATTTATCCCCCCATTAAAAGGGAACAAGGAGACATGATATCCCCCCATAATGAAGAAGCTCCAATGTTAATGAAGTATGCCTTTAAAAAAAAGATAATCCAATGCTTACAAGCAACATGTCTCCCCTTAGTAAAAATATAAATGAATCAAACAATGAAGATGCCAATCCATGTCCAAATGGAAGAAGGGGGAAGGAAGTCTCCAATTAGGCATCTTTGAAGACTGATTAGGTATCTCCAAGCTCATGGAATCCAACACATCATTAAACTGAACCATGAAATGTGTCAAACCAAGTGATAATAATCAAGAGTTCCAATCTCCAGAGAAAGTGAATAAGTATTTCTAACTCTAATTGTCATGAAACTATCATCAAAGAGAAGAGAAACCCCCTCAAGTATGTCTTCCACATATGAAATGTGTGACTATGTTTAAATAATGTACCAGTATTTGGTAAATAGGAATCCTAAGTATTAGGAAAAATAGATATCTCTTACAATGACTTGTTGCAATCACGAACAAGAAAAGAATGTGTGATCTCAATTAGAGAAGTAGGAGCTATAGGTAGAGTCATTGGATCATCCTTACTCTCAATATATGCATTATATTCAATTTTATCTAATGTATCATCATCATAAGGAATATTATATACATCATCAAGTTGAAGGGGACAATCTACAATAGGATCATCTGGTAATGGAGGAACACATGGATCTTCAAATTTCTCCCCAAAAATTGTCCAAACTATGTGGGAATTAAATATACAAGATCTTGGAAAAGATATCATGATGGAAATCCAAACAAAGACTTATACCAATCATTTTTCTAATATGTTCATTCTTGTTTTCCCAATCTATTTTCTTTCAGTTTATCTTTGGCTCTTAAATGAGTCCATAAAGGTGAGACAAAAGATTAAGTCATCTACAATGTGTGATGATTCCTTTTGTCTATTACTCATAATTATCCCTAGTCAAGGTTATTATAGTAGGATGTGTTACATATCTCTTGAATACTTCAATCATACACTTCTCAGATTAAAAATTCAGATCAACAATTGATTACACCTCACAATCGTGCTATAATAGACTTAGATCACTATACAAAAGACCAAACTATGATCTATTTATTTCAATTGTAAAACTAACCCAAATTTTAGAAGTATAATTTATGATCATAGTCCATATAAAATATTAGCACCACTATAAAATATAGAAAAATATGCACTTTCAAAAAAATTGCACCTGAAAAATGAGTTCATATAAGCCCAAAGGAGGCCTTGGAAGTTGCAAAAAATAGGATGTATGATTTTTTAAAATATCATAAATAGAGATCACAAAACGCTTGTACCACTATGTAGATTATGAAATTTTACCCTAAAATAAAAATAAATGCTCAAGAAAAAGATTCCAAATGACTTAGATATTGTTGTTTGAAATTTACTTCTGTAATTATTTTTTCTATATCATCACCACTGCACCTCCAAAATTCAAATGGCTCTATATTTGACCTCTAGTGTCTAATTTGGATGAAACAAAATTAAATTTAGGGATTTTTGGACCTTCTTAATATGATGTCAACCTCTGATTTATATCAACAAGCTCTAATATTGACCTTCAATAGAAAGCCACAAAATGCAAAACACCAAATTTTCTCCAAACATACTATGTAATGGTGATGCCCAAATAGCCTTATTCTGCACCCACAACTGAATCATGTCGAATTTTCTATTTTTGAGAAAGATTCTTCACATCTTGAGAACTCTGATACTCTGGTAGAAATTACTCGATACCATGCTATAATTTTAGGTGACTCTGCAACACCCCCAAGATAAAATAAAAGATCAATATAATATCCACAAGAGAATGGCAAGACAATTGCATTAAGATGCAAGAATTATATTAAATTGGTAATGGACATAATGAAAATGTACATAATAGGCCTTCTTATATAGGCAAGGAAATAAGAAACAATGATAAGGACAATAGATGTTAACACCTACACAAGGAGGAATCAAACATCCACCAAAGGTGGATCATCCTCTATTATGCAATGAAGTATATGTGGAACATGTGGAGAATAATAATGTGATATGTGTACCAAAGGTGGATCTCACACATAAAGTGAATTGTGATAAATAACTATCACCACCTAAAGTGGAATTTCTCCTACACCATATGAAAATATAGGTACAAATGCCTAGGTGTCTCATATGCAAACTACTATGAAATGCATCATCCTAAGTAAGGAACTCAAGTAAAGTGTAATTAGTGTATATTTAATTACACCAATAATGTTATAACATTTTTAGTAACCTAAATAAGGACTCTAAATTTAATTTCATTTAAAAATTTAAAACAAAATTTTAAATTTTAAATGAAATCCAAATTTTACATAATTAATATTTGGATGGAATTTAAATATTTAAATTTTATATGAGAAAAACTCAAGGTTCAAATTATGATTAAATTAAGTTTAGGACTAGAGTTGGCTTATGATTAAAGTTTAAATACTGTTGGCGTTAATAGTCTAGATTAGGGTGAAGATCAATGTTAGATTAGGTTTCCATTAGGAGAAATATTTGAACTAAGGTTAGGGTTAAATTAGAGCTATTGTAAGGTTTTCATTAAAATTTGAATTAAAAGTAGGGGTAATGTTTAATTAGGGTTAACATAAAAATTAGGGTTATACAATAAAAGTATTTGATTTAGTAAAAAGTTTAAGGTTAAGTTATGATAATGGTTGAATGAGGTTAAGGTTAAGGTCTAATTAAAATTTGTTGGATATTAAATTATATTTTAAATAGGGTTGACATTAGCTTTTCAATTAGGATTAAATTCAGTGTTAGATTAGTACTAAGGTGAGAGTAAGAATTAGGAAAAGAGATAATAAAATTATAATCATAAAATTTAGTTAGGATTAATGTTAGATGAAGATTTTAATATGCATAGAATTAGGCTTAAATTTAATATTATATTAGTTTTGAGATTAGGGTTACAATTAGAATTAGAATTGGAGATATGATTAGGGCTGGGTTTAGATTTCAATTAAGAGTTTGGGTTAGGTTTAAGTTTCTTGTTCCATTTGAGTTGTTTAATAGTTTTTGGAGTTAGAGTTCACTTAGATTTTAGATTTTGAATTATTATTTAAATTTATAACTTAATTAGGGCTATGGTTACTACAAAAATATAATTACTGTTAGGTTTTGGTTTGGTTGATATTATAGTTCATGTGACATTGATGTTAGAAATAAAATAAGAAATAGTATTTTGATTAGAGTCAAATTATGGTTAGGATTCAATTGATGTTATAAGAAAATATTTGAATTATGATCATGATAAGGGTTAAATTAGTGTTAGGATTACGATCAAATAATGATCAATTTTTTAACATTATGAAGGTTAGTGTTTGATTAATGTTAGGTTTAATGTCAGATAAGGATTCAATTAGGAAAAATATTTAAGTTATGTGTATGATTGAATTATAGTGATGGTTTCTCTAAAGAGACAAGGAATAAAAGAACAAGAAAACAAAAGAAGAAAAGACAAATATAGAAAATAAAGATAAGTGAAGTAATTTTTGTATTCCAATAGTGTGTTTACATAAACACACAAACACACACAAATATATATATATATATATATATATATTATATATATATATATATATATATATATATATATATATTATATATATATATATATATATATATATATATATATATATATATATATATATATATATATATATATATATATATATATATAATATATATATATATATATATATATATAATATATATATATATATATATATATATATATATATATATATATATATATATATATATATATATATATATATATATATATATATAGAAGGGGGGTATAAGTTGCCAACTTTTTCTGAAATCAGGGAATTCTAAACTTCACATAGAGATTTGAGGGTCATGCACTCAAAACTAGGAGTTGTGTAAAGAATCAGAATTGTAGTACTCTGAATCTAGTTTTTAAAATACTGAAGTTTTTTTAAAATGGATAAGATAAAGAGGGTCAAACCTCTCAGGCACAAAAAATTGTTCCTGATTTTTCCAGAATAACATAACATAGTTATTTTCATGTGCTTCACAAAATCTATAGTTTGATTTATTATTTTACAAAATCCTTTTGTAGGATGATAGGTAAGAGTGATATCTAGTAGTTGTATATTTTTTTATAATCTTTTGTTGAGTATTTTATTTTTTATAAGTTTTTGCAGTGACCATATCCTGAAAATTTGGTACCTTTTCATGCGCTGGGAATAATATGCATCAAGATAATACAAATTGATTTTTTTTTTTTTAAATTGTATATAATTTAGCATTGGACAATAACATATAATTTATTTTGAATTTTGTCAAGTAGATCAAAAGTTATTTAAAAAATGGTAGACATATGTCTATGAGGACTGTGAAGACACTGGTAAAGAAAATTAAAGTTTACTATCCTAATGTTGTCCAAAAATAGAAAAAAAATTATATGGTCAGAAAGCTTAGAAGATGTGTGAGATGATGGTAGTAAATTTAGAGATACCCACTTGTTCATTTGTAAAGATGATGATGACAAAGTTGAGAAATCATGTTGAAAGAAGAAAAAATGTGTAAATGGACAAAATTGGAGG